>JAEQBH010004089.1:0-377356 GCA_016808115.1 Tetrastigma voinierianum
CTTTGAATCGATTATTTATCTTATTAGCCTGTGTCTGTCGTCTTTTAAAGTTTTAGAAATTTGATTATATATGTCGAATCGAATGTATTGAAACAGTTGTACCTTGTTTCTTTTTATTTTTTTTTTTTTTTTTCTTCGTGTTTGCCCCTCATATAATTTTTATCATAAAACTTTACCATTAAAGGAAGAAATTCGCCCTAAAATTATTTTACTCAAGATTTTCAAGGAAAAAAACAAGCAAAGGAACCCCATATGGAAAAACTTTTCTTTATTTTACATTTTATTTTCTTGCTTAAAAAGATAAACATTTTAGAAACAAATATGATGGAAACTTAAAATAAGTAGAAATAGTAAAAGTAAAAATAAAGTAAAAAATATAAAATAAAATTAAAATGAATAAATTATTTCTCTTCATTTCTTTACTTTTTTTAATATAAATGTTAAATAATTTGAAAATATATCCAATTTTATTATATTTGATTATTTTCTATTTTTTTATAGAAAAAATTATTTTACATTTTTTTAATACCCTATAATTTCAAGGTAATAAATTATTTACATTGGGACTCAAAGTCTTGAACCTAAGACCCCTCACTGTACCCCTTACTTCTTTGAAACGATGAACGAACTCTTATCGCTTAAAGCATCTTTATGGGCAAGGGTTAAGGTGTTAAATTACGTCGAGGATCGAAATCTAGAACACCACAGGACCCCTCATATACCCTTTATCGATTCAAAGATTGTGCTCTATCATTTGAGATAGGTATTATGAGCAAAAAGATTCAAGATAGTAAATTGTCTCAATTAGAATTCGAAATCTCGAACCTAAGACCCTTTCCTATACTATGAACACTTTACCACTTGACGCACTTGAACTAGAAATTATGTGGAGGAGGAATAAGTGATTATGAAATTTTTTTTAAGAAAAATGCTGATACAAAAATATATATATATATATATATATATATATATAATTTTACTTATATAAAAAAATTAATATTTTTGCCATCACATTTAAAATGAATCTCAATCTACAAATATCATAAAACTTAAATACTAGAAATTTGTGCGGTGTATTTATAATTGCTTAGCATATCTCCTGGGGTTTTATAACCTTAGGTCGATAAATGAATTTCGCTTATTGTACTTAATAATCAGTTAAATAGGTATCAATCTGAAATTACATGAATCATCTGCCAGGCAAGAGGCCAGCATGATTAAATCTGATATATGATAGATATATTTTAAATGCGTATATATATATATATATATATATATATATATATATATATATATATATATATATATATATATATTATTACTGCCACTTATCTATAAAAAAAATTAATATTTTTTACACCATCAGGCTAAAATGAATCGCCTAGGGGAAGGGGGAGGGGAGGAGTCGAGAAGAAGACCCCTAATATATCCAAATTAAAATAAAATAAATAAATAGAAAACGATAAATATAAAGCATGAAATAAACATGCGCCTCCAAAGAGAAGGCAGCGTTAGGAAGTTTGGTTGCGAGCAAGGGAGTACCAGCCATTAACGTCCTTTACCTTCTTCATCTCTATATTTCGACAGTCACTACCCTTGGATATACCTAATTTTCTATTTGTATTTCCCACAAGCTCTCCTCGACATGGGTTGCTCCTCCTCCCTTCCAGGTATGTATTTCTTCATTTCTTTTTTCTTTATGTAAAATTTTTCCTTTTGGTTTGAGGTCTGTTTAGTTGCTGAGAAATGTGGGAAAAGAAAAGAAAATACATAAATTGGGAGCCTTACTTCAGCAAAATTTGATGCAGCTTGTAGATTTCTGACTCTTTCTTTTTCATTTTTCTGAGATTCTCAAACCGCGCTGTTAGGGTTTAACTCTTTGAATATGTGAGAAACCCTAATGGGATCAGGGCTAATATATTAGGCTTTTTTATTTGTGATGTGGATGTGTGTGATTTAATTGAGGGTTGATGTCTGATCAGTTAGTTTATTATATGGGAATTGCTAGAATTTGATAATTTTGGTATGCTTGTTTGCATATAGCTTAGATTTGGTGACCTATTTTGAGGTCGATGTGTTGGTGATGTTTGCAGATAGAAATTCTGGACGGTTGGGTGGGCTGAATACGGAGAATGGTGGAGCACCCGATGCCAAAAACCTCCGGGTTAAGGTACTTAATTGGCATAATCGTTGCAACGGTTTATTTAGTTATTTTTATTGTGATTGTGAACTACTATGTTGTGGATTATTTATTTGTAATGCCCAGAGGTAATATTAAGGTTGAAAATTATTAGCAATTTAACTTGAGAATTAGGGATAAGCAAAATAAAAGTCAAGCAAAAACTTAGAGTTGAAAGTAGAATAGGATACCAACTTTCCAAAATATGTATCAGAAAATTTTCTTTAAAAAATAAATTTTCAAATTTTCAATAATTATTTATGACTTAATATTTTCTTAAATATAAAATATCAATATTCTGTAATTCGGTTAATCTTATATTCTTATAAGATATGAACTTTTTAAAGGTTAACTAAGATTTTTTTTTTTATTAAAGTAAAATCTCAAAGTTGCCAATCTCCAGGTTGGAAGACAACCTTCAAACGCCCCTTATTGGCTTGCTTAGCATATTTTTCATTTTCCCTTTCAATGATGGCTCAAATTCTGGCATGTAACTCTTTCACAAAATCTGTCTTTTTCTTACCTCAAGATTAGCATGCCCATGGTAAACAAAGAGTAAAATGTCCATTAACGTTAGTGGATTAAGTCATACACAACTTCCAAAATGAGAAAATAAGAAGTAACAAAGCAGTCTTAATATATGTAAACTCGATATGTGGAAAACACTTCTCCTTTGTCTTAAATTCTTTTAATGATAGTACGCAGCAAGGTAGTGAGTGTTCTGGCCAACTGCCGGTTTGACCGTTCGTTTGGGATGTGCAACAATAGTAAACAACGGTTTTTGTTCTAATTTATTTCATAAAGTGCGCCAAAAAAAGACTTAGGAATAACATCTCAGCCACTAACAATTGTCTTAGGCAATCCATGCAAACGAACCACTTCTTTAAAGAACAAATTAGCAATATATGTTGCTTCATTGGTTTTAGAACATGCGATGAAATGTGCCATTTTGCTAAACCTATCAACAACAACTAATATGTTGTCCTTACCACTTTGAGACCTCGGTAGTCCTAAAACAAAGTCCATAGTTATATCGGAGTCGAGGTTGTTCGGGCGAGATATACAAACCATGTGGTTTAACTCTAGACTTTGATTGCCTTACATGTAATGCCCTTAGCGCACAAGGACTGCACATCATATTTCATGTTAGGCCAATAAAAATTATCATTTAATATCTCTAAAGTCTTTTGAACACCAAAGTGTCCCATCAAACCATCTCTATGACTTTTCTCAACGAGCAACTCCCGAACAAGAAAAATCGGCACACATAGTTTATCTCTCTTGAATAAATCGCATTCTAATGTCACCAAATGCAAAAATTTATCACATTTATGCCACAATTTACTAATATTAGAATCATTAGCATACAAATACTGAAGCAATTCAAACCCAAGTAATTTCGTATGCATTGAAGTAAGTAAAGCGTACCTTCTAGACAATGCATCATCCACTACATTTTCCTTCCCATGCTTGTATTTGATTACGTAAGGAAATGTGTTTTTGACCTTTAACCACTTAGCATGTCTTTTAATTAGCTTAGCTTGGGTCTTTGAGAACTTCAAGCTCTGATGATCAGAATGAATGATGAATTCCCTTAGCAGTAGATACTATTGCGGGTTTGAAGAGTTCTCACAATTCTTGAAAGATCCTTGTCGTAGGTAGGATAATTCAATGTTGCCCCACTTAACTTTTCACTAAAATAAGCAATTGGTTTAGAGTCTTGCATCAAAACAACTCCTATTTCGGCTCTAGATGCATCACATTCTATTTCCAAAGCTTTATCAAAGTTAGGCAAACTCAACAACAGTGCATTAGTTAACATATCTTTCAAAGTTTTGAATGCTCGATCATGCACATCATTCCACTTTAAAACAACATTCTTTTTAATAAGTTCATTCAAAGGTGCAACAATAGAACTAAACCTTGATAAAAACTTGATAAACCATAGGCTTCTCACCTCATTCGCATTTTAGGTGTGGTAGCCTTATTACTTGCCTTTTCTTCATCAACACTAATGCCACCTTGCACCTACAAAATCCAAGAAACACAACGAGGTTCCACGCCACAAAACATGCGCCTTCTTAAGATTAGCATACAATTGGTGCTCTCTTAACACACTAAAGAACAACATGCAGTGTTTCACATGTTCATCAGAAGTTTTGCTATAAACTAAAATATCATCAAAGTAAACTACAAATTTTCAGGTAAACCTGAAACACATGATTCATTAACCTGTGAATGTACTAGTTGTTGGCTTAACTATTAATGCGCAATGAAACTAAAACCTTTAACAAACCTTGATAAAGCTAAACCATGGAAACTTCTCACCTCATTCGCATTTTTAGGTGTAGGCCAGTCCCTTACTGCCCTTACCTTTTCTTCATCAACACTAATGCCCTATGCACCTACATCAAATCCAAGAAACACAACATATTCCATACAAAACATGCACTTCTTAGATTAGCATACAATTGGTGCTCTCTCAACACACTAACAATAGCATGCAAGTGTTTCACATGTTCATCCAAGTTTTTGCTATAAACTAAAATATCATCAAAGTAAACTACCACAAATTTTCCGATGAAAGCACGGAACACATGATTCATTACCTCATGAATGTACTAGGTGCAATAGTTAAGCCGAAAGGCATTACTAACCCACTCATACAATCCTTATTTAGATTTAAATGCAATTTTCCATTCGTCTCCTTCTTTCATGCGAATTTGATAGTAGTCATTCTTTAAATCAATTTTAGAAAACAATTGAGACCAATGCAATTCATCAAGCATATCATCTAGTTTAGGGATAGGATGCCTATACTTTATCGTTATCTTGTTGTAGCTGAACAATCCACACATGTGCTATGTTCCATCTTTCTTTGAGACTAAAATGATAGGAACTGAACATGGGCTTAAGCTTTCCCTTACAAATCCCTTTTGCAATAGCTCGTCCACTTGCCTTTGTCTATTTGGTGTTCAATTCCTCTTAAAGGAGGTAATCCATAGGGAATTTCTTCACAAAATAAATCATCAAAGTCCTGCAATAAAGACACAACACCACTAAGCAAAGATGGGTTAAGGTCATTAGTAGAGAAATAAACATCCTTGTACAGAAGTACAAGTAGTTGTTGCCTTGCCATCATCACACTCTTAACCTCATGTTTTTCAACAATTGCACTCATAATCTTTTATTTTCTCTCCTTTTTGCTCACTATTCTCCTTTTTTTCCACTAATCTCTCCTTTTATCACATCGTTCTCTCCTATTTTCCACTCCTCTCCTTTTTCCTCTCCATCCTCTCCTTTTCCTCACTTTTCTCTTTCTCACACTTTTGTCTATCTCAATTTGCACTCTCTTCCAATTCCCATCTGGTCTTCATAAGCTTGCAATGGTTTGAGAGAGGCTAATATAACTAGATTGTTCATTACAAAAGAATAACGATTTTCATAACCATCATGCATCACCCTTCTATCAAACTGCCATGGTCAACCAAGCAAAATATGACCAACATGCATTGGTGCCACATCACAAAGGACCTCATCCTCATACTTGCCAACAAAAAAGGTCGAACTTGTTTGTTTGCTTCCTTCTCCACATTCATTTAGCCACTGTAACTTGTACGGTTTAGGATGCTTCATGGTATGTAGATTCAATTTCTCTACAATCAAAGAACTAGCAACATTAGTATAACTTCCACTATCAATGGTTACCTTGCCCTTCACGTGGCATCTTGTGTGAAAAATATGCTCATGTTGTTCCTCATCTCCATCACCTTAGGCTGTATACTCAAGGATCTCCTTGTGACAAGCAAATCACCATGCATAGGTTCTTCTACTTCACTATCAGAATACTCCTCAATGGTGGCATGGATTCGATGTCATCTTAACTACTAGATTCAATCTCACCATTGTCTCTCACAAACATAACTCTTTTTTTTGGACACTGACTTGCTATGTGACCCTTGCCTTGGCATTTAAAACATTTAATATTATGGTTTTGGGTAGTGTAAGAGTTAGCTTTACCTTGACTTCCATGGATGGTTGTTTCTTGCGTGTTCTCAATTTTGGACTTGATTGAGACTGGTTTCTCCTCTGTCTTCACGACATTGGGTTTCCATGTGGATCGGTAAAGGGTTTCTTTGTGTATTGCTCCTCCTCCTCTTGAGTTGGTTCTCTACTTTGATAGCCATATGCACCATATCCTCCAACTCCACATAATGTTGTAACTCTACAATATTAGTAATTTCTGATTCAAGCCAACTACGAATTTGGTCATAGTAACTTCTCTATCCTCTTCAACGTTGGCTTGGATCATGAGGATTTCCATCTCCTTGTAATAGTCTTCCACACTACAATTACCTTGTGTGAGGCTTTGCAACTTCTGATACAGTCCCCGATAATAATGGCTAGGGACAAATCGTTTCCTCATCACAGTTTTCATCTCCTCCCATCTTTCTATTGGACCCTGTATATTTCTTCTCCTTTTTAACAACAATTGATCCCACCAAACAATAGCATAATCAGAGAATTCAATGGCTACAAGTTTTACCTTTTTAAGCATTGAGTAATTGTGGCAATCATATACTAACTCCACCTTCTTCTCCCACTCAAGATAAGCTTCGAGGTCGTTCTTGCCTTGAAAAGATGGAAGCTTCATCTTGATACTACCAAAATTATCATCTTCCCTTTTTCGTACTTCTCTAAACTGTCCACCATATCTCCTTTGGCTAGAATCCCAGTCATCATCTTCATCAAAGCCTTCACGATTAAATTCATCATTTAAGTTCTATCTTCCCTTGGTTGAACCATAGTTATGAAAGGCGCGCCTAAGGCATGCCTAAAGCTCAAGCGCCACCACGCAGAGGCCCGAAAATGCACCGCTTCGGTGGCGCGGGTGAAGGCACGGAATTGGTTCAATTGCGGCTTCACTGGAGTGCGCCCTTTCTCTCCTTCTTCTCCTCTCTTTTTTTTTTTTTGCTTTTGGCGTAAGATGGAGACAAGTAGTAAGAACGGTGCTACGGCGTCAGGAGAACAAGAAGCTCAGCGTCGAGAGGAACAGAGAATACAGGGCTTGAGACCCAAGCCCCAAGAAAACGATGTCATTTGGGTTGGGTCTTTATTTTTAAAATCAAAACACCCTAAAACGACGTCGTTTTGGGGTTCCTGGTTTTTTTCTTTTTTTAAAAGACATCTCCAAAACGACGCCGTTTTGTGTGTCTAAACTCCAAAGCCTTATAAAAACCCCTCTCTTTCTTGGATTGCACCCTAAAACCCTCAAATACACTTTCAAAGTTGGATTGAGGAGGAAAGAAGAAGAAGACTCAAATAAGTTTTTTTTTTTTTTCATTTTTCCTATTTTTGTTGTGAAAAAAATTCTAAAAAAAAGTGGAGAAACATTCTCAAAAATTCTTAAGCAAGGGATAAAAAAATTCAAAAAAAACTTTGAAAGAAATAGAAATTTTTAGAAAATTAATGTACAAAAATAGAAAAAATATGAAAATTAATGAAAAATAAAAAACAAATTATGAAACAAATTAGAACAAAAATTTAAAACATTTTTGGATTGTTTGGCAAACATTAGTATGTTTATAAGTTATAGATTCATGTATATAATACATTATATTTTTCATTTTTTCTCAATGTAATTGTTATTTTATTGTTGATTTGTTTTAAAGATACACAAAAATGGACAAAGAGATTGAAGTTGAAGTAAAGCCCGCAAGTGGAAGAAAAGATCAGAGATGGAAATATGCTTGTTTATTAAATGAGAAATATACAAGTACGCTCATTTGTATTTTTTGTGATGAAGTAACTAAAGGAGGCATTTATAGACAAAAGCAACACCTTGTTGGAGGATTTAGAAATTCGTGTACAGATGTACAAACATGTTAGGAAAGAAATAGAAGATTATATGCTAGCCAAAAAAACTCAAAAAAATCAAATGGGTTTTGGGAGTCATAATGTGAATGAGGATATGTTTGGGTTCCAAGATGAAGATGATGAGTACCCGGAGGTTACTAGAAAAATGAGAGGAAAGGATGTTTCTAGTGGTGGTAGCAATGGAGGGGGAAGTGGTGGTAGTGGTAGTTGCTCAAATAAACCAAGGCAAAAAGGTCCTATGGATCATTTCTTTACTCCTAATCCAGAAATGGTTGTTCAAAATAGAAACAATACTCAAACTACTATCAACAATGCCTACAAGAAAGAGGCCAAGGAGAGAGCTGATATACTATTTTGTAGATGATATTGATGATGATTTTCTTGATTTAGATTTAGATTTAAATGCAGATATATGAGTGTTTATTTTGTTTTGGAACTTTGAATTTTTGTGATGATAGGAAGCACTAATGATGTTTGTTATTTTGTTTTGGAACTTTGAATGTTTGGATGATGGGAGCACTATTAATGTTTGATTTTTATGTTTGATATCCTTTACTTTATTATATTTTATTATTAGATGAAAATTATAGATAATATTTAGTTAGATATATAATTTTTATTTGTATTAGGTAGGGTGCACCTCACATAAAAAGCGCTCATAAGTGTGCCTTGCGCTGAAGGCCTGACGACTTTAAGCCTCGGTGCGTCTTGTGCCTTAAATAATTATGGGTTGAACTTTCTTTCTCTGATACCCATTATTAGTGTTTCGTGGCTGATCCACTTGGTTAGACTTAATTTGATCTAATCGTTCATGAATCTAGTCCATCTCTTCTTTCATCATCCTTTTCATCTCATTCATTAGAGCCTCCATCATAAACTTTGGATCAAACCGATTCTCATTGTCAGACATCTTTTTTTTTCCAAAAAAAGAATTAAAAAAACTGAACTTGCGTTCCCTTGCGTGTTTCCACTCGAAGAAAAATTCACTCAATTGGCTTTTATCCTCTTATATGCTCACCACTCTAGCCTTTTACCACTCAAAGCCAAGCCAGCTCCCTTCCCATTCTTAATAAAATCAAAGAAAATCAACAAATCTAAAGAGTAACCAATTAAATAGTGGCAATCTCAGAATCAGAACTTTTGGAACTTAACTGTGAAAAATGTTGGAATGGAACAAGGATCAAAGATACTCTCATATACAAGAAAACTCGAATAGAAACCAAATGACACATGAAAGAACACACCATGACAAAGTGATTTGATAGAGACAAAACGTTAAACACCTTGTTGTGTAAAGTCTTCTTTGGTACAACTTTTCAGCTGTTGTTCTTCTCTTTTTGTTTTTTGCTCTATTCCTTTTCTTTATTTATTTCTTTTTTCTGTAGCCGTGATTGCTAATAACAGAATATTGATCAAGCTTTGCCCAGATCAAGGAATTCCAAAGAAAAACCAGAAATTTGTGAAACAATTCTTAGGAATTCACAGCGGAAGAAAGGTAGAATTACAATGTAGGTACAGTGATGACTTGTACACTATCTAGATTAGAGTAAGGGGATTGAAAAAGGGCTTCAATTTGATATATTTGTACAAGTCATTTGATATCTGGATCCAAAAGTTACAGCTATTTTAAAGATGGCAGCCCCCAGCCCCCAATAACAATTTTAAATTCTAACAGGAACGGTGAAATTTTTATGTAAGGATGTGTAGTAGATGACACGCACTTTATCCAAATTGTGGGGATTGAAAAGGGCTTTGATTTGATATGTTATACAAGTCGTTTCGATAACTGGATCAAAAGTTATGTTTGTTTTAAGATGGCAGCCCCCCAAGAACAATTTTGTTTTGTTTTTGAATAAAAATGCTAAACAAATAAAGGATATAGAAACAAAACCTATTTTCAGCATCAAAAGCTCTAATACCAATTGATACGGACCCTCTAGAAGACCAATCCTAGGAACCCTTGAATTTAATGGAAGAATTATACAACGCCAAGAACAGATTTTGAAAGATCATATTAGAACCAAAAGGAAATTAAGTCCTTAAAACCCTAATCTTGAGGCATACAAAGTGATATCCTTGACAAGTCGAGTTTCTATGCATTCAATCAAGAACAAAAGGAAATAAAGAAAAAGGCTTTCTAAATAAACTTTCATTAAACATAAACTGTCTTTCCATCAAATGAGCTAGCACCTGGTTGAACAACCCACAAGAAAACCTTAAACCCCGAAAAACGTTGGCTTGATTAGAATGGATAGGGCCTAAAATATCATTAAAGAACAACTAAAAAAACCATAATTAAATAATGTCTAGAAAATGCAAAAAACTATAAATAAAATTACTAACTAACCCATGCCCTCATTTGGGTTTCCAAATCTATCCCTTCACTGTAGATAGAGTAACCATGCTTCGTGAAGCTATGGAATCTTCAAATTTTGTTCGGGAATCTTTTAATGCAGCCTCTTTGTCTTGCATATGTAAGATCAAGCCTTGTAAAGCTTCTTTCATGCTTTTTGTCCTCGCCCCAAGTCATTAGACCACCAATTCCGTGCAAAGGATTTTCCGAATATTTGGTTTCATCAACTTGATCAGCTTGGTTCGCACTTCGATCTTTATTAATTTATTTCTTCTTCTCGCCATTTCAAGTCTTTGGTATTTTTCATTTGAAAGAGCTTCTATTTTAGTGTTGCATTGTCACATTTGTGTTTTCCAATGTACGCTTTCCTGAACTAAGATATTAAATACAAATCTCACAAGTTGACATGGGTATGGATACCTTGAGACTACAGAGTGCATGTCCCATGTGTTCCTAAGTGTCTTAGTAGTGTTATTTCACATGGACCTAATGCCATGAGTATTAGATCATTTTGTTTTGAAGTTCAAGCCTTTTAAATTTTGTTATAGTGTGTGAGCATATTTGGACTTGGATTTTAAACTTTTTGAGAGATTTTAAACTTTCAATATCAACGATTTAGTGAATCCTAATTAAGTATGATAATTTGAGCGAGTTTGGCATTTTGTTTTGTATGCTTAAATAAGTCTGAATAAATTTTGGATGATCATTTGGGTATTCTTTTATTAGATAGGTGGGGAAATTATCTTACTTGAAAGGACTACCATTTTCGAAACTAATTGATAAACATTCCTCGATAAAACTATCTATTCAATGAAAAACTCAGAGTGTAAAGTCATTAATTTCTTTTGTCAAAGTATGGATGGTTAATTATAGGATTGAATAAGAACCCTAAAGGGAAGGTTAATTTTGGTGTAGAGGAAAGGTTTAGGAAAAAATCAGCATTATGTAATAGACAACGTATTTCTAAAGGGGGAAGACTGACCCTCATTAGGAGTACTCTTTCTAATCTACCCATCTATGTTTTTTTATCAAAAACTGAAACATATATTAAACAAATCTACCCATCTATGTTATGTCCTCTGTTGTGGTTACCAAAGGGCGTTAAGAATAGATTGGAGAAAATTCAAAGGGACTTCTTGTGGGGAGGAGGCAATCTGGACAGAAAAATTCATTTAGTTCACTGGAAAGTGGTTTGTTCGGGGAAAGAGAATGGTGGGCTGGGCATTAGAAGCCTCACTGGTGTTAACAGGGCCCTGTTGGGGAAATGGGTTTGCAGATTCTCTCAGGAGAAGAGGGCCATTTGGAAAGAAGTTATAAGGCTGAAATATCAGGTAGAGGAAGGAGGTTGGTCCACAAAAGTCCCAAGGGGAAGTTCCAGGGTGGGCTTGTGGAAAGTCATTATTTAGGAGATTGGGCAACCGAAGTAGAACAACATGTTTTTTTCGGCGCATGGAGTGAGAATCAACTTCTAGAAAGGTGTTTGGTGCGGAGAGGATCCTCTATGTGAGAGATTCCCTGCGCTGTATATCTTGATAGTCGCAAAAGAGGCCAAGGTTGCTGAGGTGTGGGATAATTCCAGGGGGAAGGGGCATGGAATCTAAGTTTTGTGAGGCCTCTAAACGATTGGGAAATGGAAGAAATTGAGAGTTTTCTTTTTCTGTTGAACAATAGAAGAGTTAAGCAGGAGGAAGAGGACAAACTTTTTTGGAAGGGGGACAAAAAGGGTACATACACAGTCAAGGCTAATCCAGTGCTTCTGGAGGGAAACCCAGGCAGGACAATGCCCTGGTTGATTCTTTGGAATAACTGTGTCTCCTAAAGTTTGTTTCTTTGCTTAGGAGGTTTGGTGGGAGAAAGCGTATAATGAGAATCTAAAAGAGGGTTTCGGGATGATAGATGCTCCTTTATGTGGCAAGGCAAAAGAAGATTTGTATTATCTTTTGATCCATTGTCCCTCAGTTTGGGGTATGTGGGAAAGCCTTATTTCTATACCAGGTCTCAACTGGGTTTGCCCTCTTCTAGCCAAGAATTTAATTCTGGGCGGGAGTTGTTTCTCCATAAAGAAAAGAGCTAGAAAGTTGTGGAGGGCGATCCCCTTTTGTCTGTTTTGGGCAATCTGGAAGGAAAGGAACCGGATATTTTTCGAAGATGTGCCTTATCTTTATCAAGACTAAAGACTTCTTTTGCTAGCATGTTAGTCTCGCAGGCTGTATTGAGGTGAAGGAGTGTCTTTCATAAGAATTCCCTTTCTTTGTGTATTCTCTAACTCTTCTCTTGGGGTAGGTAGGTGTTATTTTGTATAGTTCAGGTGCTTCCTGTATACTTAGGGGCATCCTGGCTTCCACCTTTTTTTTATTACTACATGCTTCTGCGTTTATCCATCAAAACAAAATAAGAACCCTAAGTTATTTCAGCTCTCTTGGTCCATTGTTGTCTGCAGCTGGTTTTGTTGGGGGATTCTGGTGTTGGAAAAAGCTGTATTGTTCTTCGATTTGTTCGTGGCCAGTTTGACCCTACATCTAAGGTAAGAATTGCACATTGCTATACAGAACGTAATGCATAATTTTCCATTTTATCATGTTAAGTTCTGTTCAACCTTTCTTTGTTGTGGTGGATGTTATTTCATGATGGATTTACTTGGATTAGTTGATCTTAAAAATTCAGGTAACTGTAGGAGCTTCATTCTTGTCACAACCATTGCCTTGCAAGATTCTAATGACAGTTAAGTTTGAAATATGGATACTGCTGGTCAGGAGAGGTATCATTGTTCAACCCATTTTTTTCCTGTGCACTTATCTGACTTTCTAAAATTCAATAGCAATCATTCAACTTATAATCTTATTGAGTCTATTTAAATCGATCTAGAGTTCTGTCGCTTACATGAGATCCTATTAAAGAAAATTGTTATGAGGATGATTTTATTCTCAGGTATGTTGCAAGTGCTGGCACCACTTTACTAATGAAAAGCCGCAGTTGCAGTTGTAGTGTATGATATAACAAGCCTAGAGTCATTCAACAAAGTACGTACATTGGGTTAAGGTATTTTTATTTTAATGTTTTTTTTTTTGGGTAGGAAGTGCAATAGGATTTATTTCTATTTATTTCTTACCTTTTTACTTATATTTCTTTGCTTGGTTCATTTTTTTATTTCTTTTCTAGGTGTGATTCTTATTTCTTTGTTATTCATTTTAATTTACAAAGAAACATCTCGTGGTATAGGATATATTTACCTTCACTCTCGTTAACGCTGTAACTCTCCTGTTCTTCAAGCTTGTAGGATTCGGATTTAATATGAATATCATGTCTTTAACATTCTTCCTTATGTGCAGCCTCATACCTGCATGTGGAGAGTTAAACAAACCAAATAGGGTCCTCCATGGACTTTCAAATCAAATAAATAGTAATAAATCAGAAAGAGTAAGGGTTTCGAACTCCAAGACCTTTTGCCAAACCAAGCTCTGATACCATGTGACCAACTCTCCTAAAAGCTCAAGCTTGTAGGATTTAGATTTAATATGAATATCATGCCTTTAACGACTCTAAAATGGGAACCTCAAAGATAGGCTCTTACATGCATAAAGGTGAGAGAGTGAACTATTATATATATTATTTTGTAGGAATAGGCTTTTGCATCGATAAAAACTAGTAGAAACTCTAAATGTTGAAAATCTCTATAGTGGTTCAAAAATAAGAAAGATATGATGTTTTTTTTGTTCTTTTGAAATTTTAAATGTTTATTGGCTTAGTTCAGATCATGTGTATGTGGTTCCAGAAATTGTCTAGATTTAATTCAGAGAAAGTTATAATTTATTTATCCTTGAAATTCATCCATGGTAGTGTAGCAGTGTGTATGTCGAGATGATTGAGCTTAGGAAAAGAGCCTAGTAGTAGATAAGTGAGAGGTGGTTACTCGGTGTGTCACATCTGAGGAAGTATCTCAAGAGGTATATCAGGAACCTTACAGAATTCTGAGATAAAATTGTGAGACTAGAAGTGTGTAATCTCTAAGACATGACTCTTTGGATTTCGTATATTCTTTTGGAGAGCATGCTACTGGACTCAACGAGGATATGTTTCAATTTTCATTTGTCTTAACAAGCCTCTATCTTTAGCCAACAAGCTAAAAACACTAATCTGAAAGGTGGGGGAGGCCCATGGCTGCTAATAAGGTGCAGTAAGCCCATGTTAGGCTTCTTGAGTCTTCTGCCTTTGGTTTTAGTAGGAATGGAGTGTTTGGGTGCTACTCCTATGAGACCCCATTATGGGGGATTATGGAGAGGAGTGACTGCCACGGATAACGGAAAGAAAAGAAAAAAGTATAAGGAAAGGTGCCTCTAAAACACAGATTATTGATCATCAAAAATGTCTGAGAAAAGGAAATTCTACTGCTACTGAACCCTAGAAACTCAAAAGAACGAACTACTCAGAAGAAGAAGTTTCGAGTTTAGGCATAGAAATCCCCTATCATTCAGGACATCTTCCTACTCATTTCCTTCCAGTTTGTCTAGCTGGCACTACAGGGCCTTCATACCCACCCTCTGCATCTCCTTCAGCAACCCAGTTACAAATCCAGTATGAGGGGAAAAAAGTGCCTGGCCTCTTCAAAGCTTCAATGTTGGAAGCTTTTAAGATGTGCCAGCTTCTCATTGCATCAAATTGGTATCTAATTGCATTTGTAATTGGCATCTAAAGTTCTACCTCTTCTAAAATTGGATTTTGCTTGGGAGGCTTAAGTGGGAGTGTCCTTATCTTTTCTCAGCTGAAGAAAAGAGGTTTTCACTTAGCAAGTAAATGTCCTTTTTGCGGAAGAAAGGAAGAAGAACTGGAGCATATTCTAATCCATTGCCCTCCAATTTGGGGGGCAGTGGACTGATCTTCTTTATGCTTTTGGTGCAAGCATGGCAGCCCCCGTCTCTGTAAAAAAGACCTCCTTCTCGCCTTGAATGCACTTTTCGGTTAGGAAAAAGCCAAAAAGCTTTGTGGAGGCAGCTTTAACTTTTTGACTATTTGGAAAGAAAGAAATAGAGGATCTTCAAGATGTTGTTTTCAAGCCACAAGCTAAAGCTTATTATTCGCTCCTTTACTTGGGCTGGGTGCATTCCAAATGCGTACATTTCGCTTGTTAGGCTGTTTTCTTTGTAGATTCTATGGCTATCCCTAGGAGCTCTGTCCTATTTTTTTGTGGGGCGGTTTTGTTTTATGTTTGTTTCTTTTGCTCTAACCTCCCCTGTATACTTCCTGTATACTTTTCTGTTTTAATGAAGGTTTTTTTTCTCCTTTTGCCTATAAAAATAATAATAATAATAATAATTGCCATCTAAAGTTCAGAGGTAGCACAAGACAAATTCCTGAATCTTACATTGAGGTAACTTTGGGATGGTAATTTTGTCTGCATGATTATTGCTTGTGTTCTTATCTCAATCACTTAAGCAAGTAGAAAATCATCTTTAGTATAGACAAAAAATTAGGATTTTCCTCTGACGTTGAAAATTTTGAAATTCAAATTAAAATAGGTTCATGGCCTTTATCAGGGTTTGATCTGATTTGTGTCACTGCTGCATTGCTAGTTATGAATAGGTCTTTTGCATTCTCACATGTTTGTTAGAGTCGTAAGAGGAGTTGACTGCAGTTTGGGTAATGATGAGAAATGACCTGAAGAGAAACACTTGATAATTAGGTCCTGCTGATAATATAGGAAGGAAATATGTAGAATATTGGTAGCTTGAGGATGTGCAAGAAATGCATTAGAAAGTCTGACACTTTTCTGAACTTTGCAGACATATTTGGCAAAACTGAATTATTGATTGATGGAATGAGCGGAGATGGGATTTGTAATAGTCTGTCATTTTAGTTTTTCAATAGTACATACTGAAAAAGATCAAGGGATTTCCCAAAGGTTAAAAAAAAATCCTTGAAATTGTATAGTTGAAACCCTGATGTGTCATGCACTACATTAACAGCAACCTGGGATTTCATTGATTTGGCCTTTCCTTTGTATACACTGTATACTATCAGATATATGTTTTTTACCTCTTAATACAATTGCTCTATCTTTAAAAGAAAAACACAAAGCACAATCTTACTGACTTTGAAAATTAATAACCTGCTGATATACTCTAATTATGTTGTTAAGATAGGAATTCCAACTCTTGTAAACTGGTTCAGGACATCATTTCCAGGTTTTATGATAACTTTTTTGGTTTCTGCCTTCTTGGTTGGCTACCTTGGTTCATCTGTGACCAAAAAAATTTGATTTAAGTTACAACATTTACTTGGTTGGATTAGCTTGTCTTTTTCTCCTGGCAACTGTGACTCTCTCAGATGATCCTTTACTTACCATCCCAATACATCTTATCATTACAAATTCTTTTTTGTGAGATCAGTATTTAAACCATTATAAAAATATTGAAGTTGAACAGTCTGCTACTATAGGTTTTTTTTTTGTTACTGTTTTTGTTAAGTTGAATTTAGTCTATAGATGAAGTCCATACTCTTAACTCCCTGCCTAGTCTATTAAGAATCTAACATGAACTGAATTTTGTGATTGATTAGACGAAGGTAATACCAATCCAAGTTGTTAACATGAATACAACAGATGAGATTTGTTTCTTTTCTTTATTTATTATTCTAATTTTGAGAATTGTTGGTTTGACCGACGAACTATGTGGGAAAATGGACCTCTCTTTGATTTTCAGCAAGCATTTTTGTAAAGTGAGAATCTCCATTCAGTCTGGTTTTGGAAAACTTGCTGGTTGTGGATTAGTGTGTTCTGCACCACTGACGGCCTAAAAATAAAGGCACTGGTTGAGCTATATGTCCTTTCTTTATATTTCTCTGTCCGTCATCCAATAATTGTCTTTTATGAACCACCTTGTTGTCATGTAACTGGCAGCTGGCTAAAAAATATTTTTGGTTGTTGATAATGACAGCCATAACTTGGAGTGATCTCATACAAAGTCATATTGTTTCCCTTCTTGTTGGATGCCTAATTCTCTGTGATGTGTGCATGTTGAAATAATGGATTGGTTGATGTAGAAATTGTTCCATTGACTATGGAATATCTGTATTACATCCTTAAAAATGAAAATAAAGGAAACGATGCCCTCGTTTAGTAGGTAGAAAATTTCTGTTTTCTATTTTAAACTTTTCGAAACAAGGAAACACGTTACATTTAGACCGTACAAAACAAATTTTGAAAACAAAGAAACGACCACTATTTTCAACATTTTATATACGAATCAAACTGCTTCATGCGCTTTCCTTTGCTTTCGAATTAAATCGAAAACACGATTTGGTCGGATTGACAAAACGAAAAACACCGGATCGTGGCTATTTTCTCTTCTTTCTTCCCTTTCGCCTTCCACTTCGATTTTCTTCTCATTTCAGTCACGAAACACTCTTATCGCGAATAAGAACGCATTTGAACACATTTTATTGTTTTCTATTAACTTCATTTTCAAGAAAACGGTTTTACAAAACAGATTTTCTTATTCTTTATTTTCAACCAAATTCAAGATGAAATCGTATTTTCCTAAAATGAAAACTAAAGATTGTAACATTACATCAAAATTTTCATATTCGAATTTCTTGGAGCAGAGTTAAAAATTTTCAGTGAATCCAAACTGGCCTATATTAATAAAGATTGAATTAAATTTATTGTCAATAACTATGCTTTGCCAACGTCTAAATACTAATGGGAACGGAAGGTGTGTTCTTTTCCTGAAAAATTGATTTGCTGGTAAAGCACGGATATCCTTTTTTGTCTTCACTCTCTTAACTTTGTTCTAACTTCATATTGCTATGTTGAATCTTTCCCTTTATAGTGAGTGAATTCTGTCATTCTACAGGAATTGCAAAAACATGGAAGCCCTGATATTGTCATGGCTTTAGTTGGTAACAAAGCCGATCTTCAAGGGAGAATCGAGAAGTACCAGCTCAAGTGAGTGTCATACTATATGTCAGAATGTTTATCTTTCCTCATGCATTCCATTCCACAGAATCTGCTTTAATATGTGTGTATTTTTATTCTTGAAGGATGGTATTGAATATGCAGAGTAAAGAATGGTATTGCCCTTTATTGAGATCTGGCCAAGACAGCTGATAATATAAACGCTGTTTGAGGTATCGTCTTCACATTTATTTTTAATTGCAAATCATTTTTATTTGTGTAAGAAATTTTGCTAAAATTTTAATATCAAGCTGTGAATAGTATATTTTTAGATGAACAAAAACTGCTATTATCTAATGTCATTTATATTTATCCAAAATAAAAACATCTAATGTGGTTTATTGTGGGTTATATCTTTTTTTTCCTTGATCATTTGTATAACGACAACATTTTAGTATCAGCTAACTCACATTATTTTTTCCTTGAAATGAAATAAGATGCATTACAATTGTGGGAATAGGAGTATACAATAGTTGACATATAACTCCTTGTAAACACATTACATTGCTCAACTATGTAACACTGAATGTATGTATGGCATGTTATAAATTTGGCATATAAACGTTAAACACTGGGCAATGATTTGCTAAGCACCAGTGGTCTCAAGTTCGAGCCTTGGGAATGCAGCTATGTTATGTGGTCCCTCCCGGCTTGTATGGGGATTAGTTTGGGTGGGGTATGGCTTAAAGGCGTCTTCCACACACGAGTCTGCTCAGGACACCTTATGGTCTAACAAAAAAAAAAAAAAAACAGGTTAAGCCCTTGGTTATCCAGGTGTTACAGAAATCACATCTAGAATTTATTCTCTCCATGCAAATATATATTTGGAAATAATAAGTTTGATGATGATGATCTGGCAGGAAATTGCTAAACGATTGCCTCGCCCTACCTCATCGTGATTGCAGATCTGACAATCAGAAAACAGATGAAGATGCTATGGAAATCAAGTACTCCGCCCATTCCTATCACTGCCAAATTTGTGTAAATACTACACTACTACTACTACTACTATTGCTACTACTACACTCTGATTGTCTATTTGGTTTGGTTTGGTTTGGTTATTCTAGTTGAACTATTGAAAGTTGTAAGATCATGAATCACACATCCTATATATGTTTTGTCAGTGTTGAGGGTGATAAAAATTAATGCCCCAATGTAATGTCAATGTTCTAGCCATCATAATAAATTAGCTGATCTCATTCCATTCATGCTGGTTACTTACTCCTCATGGTGAAAGTTTCATGTTTAGAAAGGTGTATGTATGTATGCATTTAATTCTGTATCTTGAATTTTCATGTTTAGAAAGGTGTTGTATGTGCATTTAATTCTAATAGTCTTGAATTTTCATGATTCATTGAAATTTTAAATCTAAGTTTTTTAATGCTATTTTTGGTTACTAAGAATTACTAAGTTAAAGAAAATGTATTTTTTTTTCCATGTTTGGGTTTAAACATTAAAAATAAGAAAAATAAATAAATATCATATAATTTAGTTAGAAATGCTTTAATATTTATTGAAAATCTAATGTATCCCTTGGGAAGAAGTTGGGATTATGAATATTTCACCCAGATTTTAAACACTATAATGCCATGTATAATTATTTTATTTTTCTAATTAATGAACTTTTCTTACATGTATGATCATGGTCGTTCGTATTTTTGATATTTTATTATTATGTCCATTTGTCTAAATTGACTGTTTAAGACTTCTTTCTAACATTAAGGAATGCATGATTATATTCACATGATGTTTAATTAGTTAAAAGACTTTCTAAATTATTGTTAAAAAAAAAAAAAGAAAGAAAGGTCATGTGGAAAATGATCAATTGATTTTTATTCTATCATTTCTTTATTTTTTTAAATTATTTTTTCTACTTATTTTGACTTTTATTCACTTTTGGATACTATCTTCTTGTACTTTCCTACGATCTTCTACTTTAAAACTAAACATAATTATAATATTTGCCTCAAAACAAATTTGGAGTGTTTAATTTTAAAATTAACTCTAACAAAATATTAAAATATTAAATAACCTAATTCAAAGCAAGACTAAAAGGCTCTCATCAGCTAGCACGAGCAGCTGGTTCATGGGTTATGAGTGTCCCAACCCCTGTTCCTTTCCTGAGGACCCTTTCTTGCGACTTGATTCAATAAAATTTGCATCTATTTTTATTTTTGTCAAAGAAAAAAAAAGCAAGACGAAAAGGAAAAGTAAGATTTATTATGATTTGATCTTTATTAAAAATTGGGATTTTAAATCTTTATAAACGAAGAAGAAGATCAGTTTTTGGTTATCTGAATGAACAAGATCAACATGAACATTTCAAAAATATAATAAAATCAACATGAACAAGATCGATTTTTTCCTTACCTGAATCGATGGAAGAGTTCTTTTGTATGGCACTCGGTGAATTGTCCTAGCCTAAATGGAACTGCTAAGGAGTCAACAAGAAATCCAATATAAAAAAAAAGGAGGTGCTAGACAAGAGGATAGGGCATATGCTAATAAGTGATGCGAGGATGCCATGAACCGACGTGAGCTGTAGCAAGATAGTCTATAGGATTGTTCTACGATTAGGTTTGAAAGGGGAAAGCGAAGACGCTACAATTAATTATAGAATGATTGATTGAGAGATAATGAAGACGTCACAATTAATTATGAAAGAATTGATTGATAAGTTAGGGATAATGAAGATGTCATAATCAATTATGAAACGATTAATTGATAAATCCATATGACGAATGCCAAGAAAAACTCTGATAAGTTCAATGGTTCTTTGAAGAACCCAAGACAAGAAGACTCACAAATTTTAATCCATAATATTCTCCTTATTTCATTTTAAAAATATTTTTTTATAGGCTACAAACTAGAAAGGGAATATAAATAAAATATCTATTGCAATCTTTTATTTAAATCACACTTAAAACTAGAGAATGAAACAAACCTAAATAAGTTGGGATTTAGTTGACTTTATTACCCACTATGTATTCCTAAGTAAACTAAATAAAAATAAAAATAAAACTAAAAAGAAAGTAAATAACTTGGCATGCAAACCATATAATCTGATCTAAAGAATATCTTAAATACGTCTAGATTCTTCTAGAACTTGAATTATCCCATTAATAGCATCTTTCCTTATTCTTAAATAACTTGAATTATCTTAAATAACTTTGATTTTCTTTTCTTATTCTCTCTTAACTTGCCGAATTGGAACTTTGATAGCATCCTTTGAAGTCATACATTGATTTTGCATCATTTTCCTCTTGAAAAAAAGATTTGTCCTCAAATAATATTCATTGACATCAAATAGATTTTTTTTTTTCTATTTTTTGGGATTTCTTTTTTTTTTCTTTTTTTTGAAAACTAAAACTTTAAAGATAAGAAAACCTGAACAAGAACAGGCTCTGATACCAATTTGATGTGGGGACAAGACCATGATGAACGATCTATAGGTTTAAGCAAGTTGGAGTATGGGTTTGTAGTAGTTTAGGGGCATAGGATATAACTTTGATGGGTTAAGAGCAAGGTTTGGTCTCAAAGGTTATAGGGCTAATTTAGGGTTTATATATGATGGAATTAAGGTTTAGAATAAAGGGTTTTAGATTTAGAAAAGTTTGGGTTTGGTTTGATGCAAAACATCCTTGTTTTGAAACAAATTAGGGTTTTAGATTTATATATAAGAATCTCTTGTTACTAATGTTTCCTTAGAGTTTAGTGTGTGTTTAAGGCCTTTGTAGGAATCATTTCAACTCTTTGGAAGCATGAGGAAGAACAATGAGACGTCCATGGAGCCTCTCAACCAAGTTTTGAAGCTTTAGAGAGCAATTCATACAAGTTTGAGACTCAAATACATGATTGAGGTGAAGGAGAGAAGCATTTGAAGGAGTTTGAGTAGGAAATTGGCACTCACCAGGCATGAGTGTGAATTTTTTCACTCATAGCCCAGTGATTCTCTTGATTTCTTTTTATTTTTGGGCTATTTTATGACTTGTATCGGTTGAAAACTTTGTAACATGACCCAAAAGCCCTTAGGACGAGAATTAATATATAAATAGAGAGGAGAAATAAAAAACACATCTCATTGCTTTGATTGTCACTTAGGTTTTTCAATCTTTCAATACAAGTTTCCTTTTTCTTCCTTTTCAATTTTGTATGTGCACAAGTTCTCTTTATTCCATGGAGTTTTGTAACCCTAGAATGAGTGAGTAAACTCTTCTCTTGATGAAAATGCGGATCTAAGTAATCAAGGCAAGGGAGATCAGGGAGGTTTGCGCTTTAAACTAAAGGTAAGTCAATTCTTTTGTGAAATTTGCCATAGGTAGGGATTATAACTTTGAGGAATCAACCCTACTTGTTGGTATGGATCCTAGTAGGTACATCGGGTAGTTCTTGAATATATCCTTTACCTGTCGTTAACAAATAGACTTCTGGTTGGAATCCTTGGGTTGGACCTAAGCATTAGAATTGACCACCATACATTAGACTTATGGACTTCATCACATATCTTTCGAATTAATCTAGGCGGGGCTTAGATATTCAACTATATATTGATTCTCACATTTGGACAATCGAGAACCCTAATCACCTCCTCAAATCACCCGAGACCTTGTGACCTTAGTAAAGCAATATCCTCAAGCCTTTTATCATTGATAAATTTCGTTTTTTTTTGTTTGGTTCATAAATCCAAAAACCATAAAAATCAGATTTTGCTTTCATTTTGATTTCTTTTAAGCCTTGATAAATAATGGTCATTAAAGAGTAGAAAACCCATCCCGTGGACGACCCTAGAGCCATTATGACTATAGTAGTTTAGGCTACCACTAGTTAGGTGATTACAGGAATATAATTTTTTGTGATCTAGCTCAACATAGCATTCACCCAATTAGGGAAGACAAATCATATATGCCCAAGGAAAGTAAATATTCCTAACTATATATAAAAAAGAAACAAATATCTTGCAATGAAAACCCCAAAATCATATCTAAAAATATTACTAAAAAGGATTAGATTCTTCTAGGTTGTGAATCACATTGATGCACGAATTCTCGGCGGGCCTCCACAAATTCTTTTGATCCTCAACTTCTTGAATAAGCTCACTTAGTGCATCCTTGAACTTCTTAGCTTAACCTCTTGTCACTGGTTCCATCCTTGTCGGGTGGTTAGATTAGGAGTTAGAGGAAACACAAAAATTTATAATACCTAAAACCAACTCCGAGTAGCCGGTAGCTACTATAGGTATAATGGCTATAAGGTCATCCACTGGGATTGATTTTCTTCTCTTAGTTTTGTAATCCTAGGTCTTTAACTACTCTAATCAATTGCTTTATTAAAACTGAAATTAAAACTAAATGTAAAAGTGTGCTTTTTTATTGCTTTGGAAGAGTAATGATTTCTGAATTATGGAGAAACAATACAAAAGTCTTAGGATTTGGATTCACCAAATTCGGCCTCACCATGGTGATTCAAAGGGGGTTTTATAAGTCTCGATCGTCTGCCCAAGAAATCAGACTATATCTAATCCCCTAAACTCTGTCTAGGTTTCTTTTGCATGATATAATTGAAGCGTTAAATTCTAGGTGTATAGTATAGCAATTCTTACTGGTTTTAGAGGGGTTTGATAGGTTCTCAATCAACCCTCTGGTGGTTTCCAAACAAGAAACAATCTATTGTGCATGCTGGGTCAAAAGTAAAGCAATTACACCTAACATACCATTCGGGGACTTAAGGGTATTAAGAAGACTAGTTGAAGAGAAGAGAAACTCTTATACTAATAGTTGAGGGAACTAGGATTGTTGTCACCCCATACAGGGTGTCCCCAACTGATGTACACATGACCTTTAGGCCTCTAAACTGTAATGAAAGACTTACCTTTAATTTGAAGCGTGGCTGACCCATTTGGTCACAATGGTGGGGTAGATTGGATCCATCTCACCCCGAGAAGAAGACTACTCAATCATGGTGAGTCTTGAGTACGCCATGAATGAAGAAAACGTAAAGAAAAGGAAAAAGATGAACTAAGAGCTTCTATTATTGAAAAGGGAGGAAGATCTCCCAAAATTACAAACTAAACTAAAGAAAGTTGTATGAATGAATGTCTTGTGCTTTGACCCTCGGATCTCTATTTATAATACATCTCATAAGGTTACTTCGTGCCCAAGCATAGCTAGTTTCCTATTACAAATCAATCTCCAAGACTTGGGACTTTGAACTTTCTATTTTCTATTTTTTGCCAATTTCGCACTAGGACTGGGCTTTAGAGCGAAATTTCACACTCACTACTAAAGTCAGTGTGAAATCCCGCGATTGAGTTACTTAAACAAGGAAACGGTGCGAAATTTCATACTGGTTGCAAAGTCGATGCGAAATTGCACGAATGTAGTGCGAAATGCTCCAGAACAAGTTCAAAGCCTCCATTTTCTAGTGCGATCATTCCTTCATAGTCCCAACTCAACTAAATTGCTTCCACGGACTTCCAAGCTAGCACAAAAGATTCTGAGACATCCTCATTGCTTGACCTCATGATTCCAAAGAGTTGTAAAAAGTGCCTAAAAAGTTCATTATGCATACTTGTACTCAATAAAATCATTAGTAGTGGGTTTGGGGCTAAGGGCGCACAAAGTTAGTAAAGTGTGAATTTCCACCACAAAAGAGATTTATTTGTGAAAATTAGGTGCTTGAAAATGCATTTTTTAAGTGGTTATCAGTCATTGGCCCAAATGGAACTTGAATTGGATCACTTGAAGTCTTACCCTTCTTTGCATCAATCTTTCCAAAATCTTATCCTTATTCCATTGCCCAAATCATAGGAAATCTTGCTTTTGAAATCATCTTTCCTTATAACCTTCATAATCTTATGTCACAACCCTCCCTTGCCTCCTAAGGGTACCAACCTCTATTCTACCTCTCATACTTACTCTATGATTTCTTTCTTATATCTACAAGGACTCCCCTTCACATAAACCTCCAACTTCATTTGCCTAAAAAGCCTTGTCTATAATAGAGTTTCAAACACCTACCTCTCTTTCTTCCTCAACTCACAAACCCCATGAACGTCCCTCTGGCCTCTGAAGGTTTTCTAATCTACAATACACCTTCTTCGAATAAATAAAAAATTGACATAAAATAATTGGGTAGGCTAGATAAGGTAATTATGATAAGAGTTAAGCGCCCCCACTTGCACAAATATTATCTCTTCCACCTTGCATGCTTTCTTCTCATTCTCTCTTCCAAAAGTCCCATGCTATTGTTGATTTATAGGCAGCACTTGGTGGGTGCCCAAGATGCTTGGAAGGTAACGACTCCGCTCTACACCCTAGAATATTCAAACTCCTCTAATGTAAGAACCCTTTCAATTGAGATGAGCTCATTTTTTTCATGGTCGCCCATAATTGCTTTAAACCACGTCAAGACCCAATAAAGATACAATATTTGGCTTTTAAAAGCCTCACAAAATATCTCTGTCATGTGCAAACGAAAATGAGACAATTACTCCATTTCTTGCCACCTCTATCTCCCACCTTAAATCTTGGAATAGAATCTCCCTCCCTAGCTTTCGTAAGAAAGATGAGAGCTTCCATAGTAAAAACAAATAAATAAGGAAACAGAATCTCCTTATCTCAACCCTTTAGAACTAAGGAAAATAACCAATTGGGGCCAATTGATTAGAATTAAAAATGTGGTCCTAGAAATACACCAATTAATCCACTCCATCCAGTTATGACTAAAACCCATCTTGTCGTGAACTCCTAGCAAGTTCCATTTTACATGATTATAGGGCTTGCTATGTCTATATTGTTTTAAATTCATCAGAACTACTCCTTAACCTTAACCTTTAATCGATGACTTGACTACACCAAACATGTAGGTGAGATTGTTAAGGTCTCTTCTAACTTAACTAGTGATTTTGAGTTCAAATCTTGAGAATGCAATTATATTATATGGTAGAAATTTACCATCTTTGTGATCCCTCTTAGCTTGTATGAGGATTAGTCTAGTGTGATATGACCATGTGTACATAAGTCCGCTCAAGACACTTCATGGTTTAACCAAAAATAATTTATCTCCCTTTGATATTAGTATTATGTGAAGAAGAAAATACCTTTCCCATCCCTTTTTTAAGTCTATTTGTTGGAACCTTGACCAATAATTGGTACAATCTCTCACCCAAGCAAACAGGCCTAAAACTCTGTCCACTTTTTTAGGTGATTTTATTAATGCATTCCTCTTAGACAATGGGGGCAATGATTTCATCATGACATAGTTGTGGATTATGCTATTGTATGTTTCAATTATTGCACATTATTTGTTTGACCAGTTGCCTGGTGGATCTTGATGGCTTATGTAGGTTCCATCTGGGACTCCTCACAACTTGACTGAACATGATTTTGAACGCCTGGGTTTGTAGAACTGATGGGTTCTTTCTTCTGTCTGTGATATTTCTGTTTAAGTGTCAGGTTTTGAATCAGATGCAAACCATTTTTCCTGCTTAGCAATTTCTTACTGGGTTGTGGCGGAAAGTAGTCGGCTGATCATCTTTTATTTATTTAATAGGTCAATGATGTACTATTTGAACCTGTTCGTAAAACTAAGGTGCTTCTTACTTTGTAAGATCTTCCAATAGCATCTGAGTCCTGTTATGACTCATTTTGAGTCTCACGTTGCTAAAGTTACGGTTTGTTCTTATGGGTTTATAATCACTTGGGCTCCCTCCCCTTGTAGCCGAAGTCAAGGTGGATCTATTCAGGTTATCTTGCACGAACTTGAAGCGCAAGGCCTTGCTTCTAAGGTATGGATAGATAGAAAGATGAAGCTACATCTACCTTATGTTGAGTTACTGGAAATTTGAGGGAAAACACAAATGAAGGCATATATAAAGAAGAATAGATGGAAACAAAAAAAAGTGAAAGAGGATTAAAAATAGATTTAAAGCTAATCAATTTTTACATATTTCCTGTATTCATGAAAGATTCATGAATAGGGTGGGAGTAGCTAGCTTGATCTCCTTGTACCATCTTGCGACCTGTTATATTTCTTAGATCTTAAGATCCATATTGGCTTAGATAGCGAGGGCTTAATGCATTAGCAATAATCTTCAATTACACATGTGAAAGGCAATGGACAGGTAGACTTTAATAGACTGCACAAAATTCCCTACAAAGTCGCAAAGCTGAAGGCAGCAGATGCAGTTTTTGCAACTACTATGTTGGAGATTTGAATTGGCATAGTCTCTGTCCAAAATAAATCGACTGTTGAAGACCAAGTTGGTAAGTTATGCCTTGACTCATCTCTTATCTTATTTAGAGCAACATGCTCTTGAGGTCTATATTCAATTAATCAGAAGTCAATATTCACTGTGATGATTAAAGAAAGAAAAAGTAATATAAATCAAATCCAAAAGATTTAGATGTTATTTGATACTCTCTCTTAGGAAAGAAAATATTCCTCCTCATCAAGAATGGTATGTAATCTGTATCTCTAATGTGGCTTGGATGTCAAGTTTGGAAACTTAATTTCACCAAATATTGAGACAATGGTCTAACAACATATCGATGGAAAATATGTCGATGGAAAATATGCTAAATGACTATGGTGTCCCACATAATGATGCATCACCTAACATGACACTACATTGTGACAACATCAATGCCATTAATATCTCCAAAAACCTAATTCAGCACTCTCAAACAAAACATATCCACATCCACCATCATTTTATCAGAAGCCTGGTTGAAGACAAGGTGATAGAAGTGAAGCACATACCCATTGAGCATCAACTGGCCGATATCTTTACTTTTTCAATTGGTATCAGAGCCAATCATTGTCTTAAACTGCTGGAATCAGAGGCTGATATCTTTACTGAGATTGATATTAGAGGCCACATCCTAGTAAACTGTTGAATGCAGCCAGTAAACTGTTGATATCTTTACTTTTTCAATTGATATTAGAGGCCGATATCTTTACCATTTATATATGTAGTGATCTACTAGATGTTTCATCAACAGATGAATCACTGTTTTAAACTGTGATGTGTCAGGATAATAAAAGATAAATCAAAGTAGACTACAGGTGATAAACAAAACATAAACGACCACACAAACACAGAGAAAAGAGATTGATCACGCGGTTCGACAAAAGCCTACGTCCGTAGGGCTGAGTCCAGATATAAAGGATTCCACTATATATCAATTAGGTTACATGTTGGTCTTATGTGAGATAAGGCTCCTCCTTTCTCATAGTCGTCTTCTCTTAACTCTCTCATAGTGAAGCATGGAAATAAACCCCCCTTATTTCCCCTTACAACAACATTTGAACTCATACAAGCCCAAACATTTCTTCTCAACAAGAAGTTTCAATACTACTCATCATGAAGAACAAGAGCAGTACCTGTAACAGCTACTATAATGCGTGAATAGCTTTCCAATCAATCTCCTTTGTGTGTATACTCAGACATCTCAATATGAACGTCTTCTCTTATTTTTATAACCACCTATTAGACCATCGTCCCAATATTTTGTGAAAGCGAGTTTCCAAACTTGACATCCAAGCCACCTTAGAGATACGGATTACATACCATTCTTGATGAGGAGGAATATCTTCCTTCCTAAGAGAGAGTATCAAATAACATTTAATCTTCTGGATTTGATTTACTTAATATTACATTTTTTCTTTATTAATCATTACAGGGAATATTGACTTCTGATTCACTGAATATAGACCTCAAGAGCATATTGCTCTAAATAAGGTAAGAGATAACTCAAGGCATGACTTACCAACTTGGTCTTCAACAGTCGGTTTGAACATGCGATTTATTTTGGACGGAGACTATGCCAATTCAAATCTCCACTAATCTCCCCCTTTGGCATTCTTTGGCAAAAATAAATCAGGACCAACAAGTTTAAAGAACATAATCTTGATGAGCATACTAGCATAAGAAGATCCATTAGTAGGAAAAAAAATGCAACTATCAAGATACAACCTACCAAATAAAGACCGTCCACCAAACAAAAATTGTCAAATCAACAAAATACACATCCTCTCCTTCTCCCCCTCTTTTTGTCAAGGAAGGCTTATGCACACTCCTAGCTTCGAAACAAGGTCAGAGGCAGAGCTTGGCCTTGCATGTGGTGTATCACTTGGAGAGGCACCCTGTAGATTAGAAATCTTAGCAGAGATGGCAGTGTGACGTGGACATGTGGCTCTTAGAAGGGATGCAAGAAGATTGGCATGATCAGCAAGGGTAGCTCTTCTTGCAGCCAGGTCAAAAGGTCAGGGCCACGGGCCGACGGAGCAACATTGGAAGATGGTGCGACACCTATAGAGATAACTAGGTAAACAAAAAGGAGAATCATTAGAAGACAAGGTATGCATGGATGCCTTCTTACCTAATAAGATATCGGATTTGTGTTTCCATTGAAATAACTTGTAATTCAATCGGCTAGCACTAGGAGGGCCACTGAAGCTATCAGAGTGAGACAGAATGGTGGGATGTTGACTGTGGAGAATGCCAAAGATGATGGAGAGATACCCAATCCCGAGCTTGTGAGCCTCTAATTCAACGTGACGAAGGATGTGATCAAACATCATATGACCCAGATTGAAAGATTGCTTAGTCCCAATTAGAAATAGCAGGGAATCAAAAGTCTTGGTCATAGTTGATTTGAGCGTCCTTGGGAGCCAATTGTAAATCCCTATTTTGTGTAGAATAGAGTAGCAGGTGGATAAGATAGCCAATAGGAGACATCCTTTAGTGAGCCAGTCTGAAAGCTTGCCATGGGTTAACACTAAACCACTCAAGTCTCACGAGATTTTGTGGTCCTCCGGTCCGGAAAATTCAGGGAACCGGCTACATACTCGTGGAAAATCAAATCATGCACTGTCCCCACAAAGACTTTTTGAAAATCTGAGCTCATGGCATCACCCATCCCCTTGGTCAAGTTTACTGACAGAGTCAAGCAAGTTTGATTCTCCCAAGAGCTCGATAATGCTGATAGAATCAAAATCCATTGGGAAAAGAACTCATTCAATGAAAAATGTTGTCATTACCACAACATTCCAAAGATTGGCATGGAAATTAGAGACAAAACAACAAGATGATTCATTACATGAATCAGCAACTAAAGGGTTAAAAACTTTTGTGCCCTACCCTAGGCTTAAAAGGGATGCAAAGGGACAAGATTTCGAAGCAGGAGATGAGAATTTAGGCGACTTCCAAGTAGTCTGTGATGGACGACCCAAGAGAGAGGTTCATCACTCAAGGTGGAGTCGGAGGAACTTGACGAACTGACCTGAAATTTCCTTTTGCGGGTGCAGGGAGGTAGAACAACAACATTCCCGTCATATCTTGGTGCCGATACTCCTGTTCCGAACACAACCCCCGAGGAAACCCTTTTCTTTGGAATCATGGTATTCTTCGATGACGGAGATGAGACTCTCTTATTCCGAACCTTCTAAGACACAACAAAGGCAACCATGGGTATTTTTAGTGAAGAAGTTGGTGTACCAGCGATTGAATCAACCGCTGACACAACTTCTACTTTAGGCACTATAGGTCTGATCAAAGTTTGCAATTAGAGTACAGGACATCCAAACGGAACCAATGTCGATGACGAAACTATGGAAAGAGGAGTCGCCTCTATGGGTTCGAAAGAGATGGGGTTTCCCGCCAATTCCCCTTTATTCAATGATGAAGGACGCATGTGTAGAATGAAAGACAAAAGGGTTTGTGTAGAATGGAAAGAGATCCCACTTCCCTTTAAATGAGACATGTGGGAATCCCAAGTAAAGTTAAGTGGGCTGGGTTTTTCTCCATCTCGCCTACTCACTCTTTTCCAACCATGAGAATATGGAAAGGCAATCTTGTCTTCTTCTTTTGAAAAACTATTGAACCTAACTCTTCTCTAACAAATATTTTGCCATAATAAGTGCTTGTGTTACATCACGTAACTCGACGTAAAGAAAAAAACAACACAAGGGGGTAATCAAGAAATCTTATGATGCGAGGAGCCACTCATTAACCTCCTTAGGTTCAAATTCGACCAGGCATGTCAAAGTACGCACAGCCACAAAGAGGATCTAAGGGTCTCACACTTGAATGCATCAAGCCCTTTTGTAAAGATATTGGCCAATTAATGCTTAGTGGGTATGTGCCTCAGTGGGTAACAGAGTTTACTGCATTCAAATGAAACAATAAAGAATGTAGCAGGCTGCATTCAAAGCTTCAGCTCAGAATTTTACTGGGATATTATTCACCTTGAGCATGATCCGTGCCATTTCTTGGAGTGTTCTATTCTTCCTCTCAACCACCCCATTCTGTTGATGTGCTTTGGGCGTTGAGAATTCATGGGTTATCCCATGTTTGTTCATAACTCAAAGAAGAGAGAGTTCTCAAATTCTTTGCCATGATCACTCCTAATTCTTACAGCTTTCTTGAGATGATCATTCTTTTCAAGCACCACTGTGACAAATAGGGCTTCAAATGAATTAAAAGTATCTGATTTTTCTCTAAGGAGTTTACCCATGAGAATCTAGAAAAATCATCAACACATACAAACGCATACCTCTTTCCTCCTAAGCTTTCAACCTACATTAGCCTCATTAGATCCATGTAAAGAAGTTCTAGAACTCTTGTGGTAGAGAGATGTTGCACCATCTTGTGTGACTTCCGGATCTGTTTCCCAATTTGGCATGGACTACACACCTTTTTAGGATCAATCTTCATCTTTGGAATTCCTAGGTTCATTGAGGCCCTTGTGACTAATATGTCAGATATCTGAGTTGTTTAACGAGATGGTGTAACAAGTTCTTGAACGGGTCAATAGATAGCAATTGTCTAATGATCTTTTGCCTTCCATAACACATGTGTTAGTCCTGTCAATGACTGAGCATTTGTTTTTAGTAAATTTAACAAACAAATTCTGATCACATAATTGACTAATGATGATAAGATTGACTTTTAGCCCATCCACAAGAAGATTGTTTGATCACAACTTGGGTCGTAAACTGTTTGATCACATCCTTCAAGTTTGAGACCCTCATGTCCTCTCTGGGGTTGTGCATACTCTGACATGCCCAGTCAAATTCGAACCCAAGGAAAATAATGAGTGGTTGTTCTCATCGTAAGATTTCTTTATCACCTCCTTGTGTCGTTTTTTTTTTCTTTCTACCAAGGTTCTATCGATATGGGACCTAGCTTTTATTATGGCAGAATATTCTATTAAAAGAAAAGGCAAGTTCGACAGTTTTTTTCAGAGAAAAGACAAGATTGCCTTTCCACATTCTCATTGTTTCTGGCAAAAGTGAGTAGACTTTATGAGAGAAGAAAAACCTTCCCATAATCCTGGGCTCTGGGATTCCCAAGATATCCTTTCATTTAAAGGGAGGGGATCTCTTTCCATTCTACACAAACCCTTTTGTCTTCCCTTTTCTCTTGCTCAATGCCCTTTCATGCCTTAGAAATCATTCTCTTTTGGCAGCTCTCATGGTATCCACTTGCTCTGGCCGTAGTGTTCCCGAAAGGTTCCAAGGATGCGTCCTTCATCATCGAATAAAGGGGAATTGATGGGAAACCCCATCTCTTTCGAGCCTAGAGAAGCGACTCCTCTCTCCGTAGTTCGGCCATCGGCATTGATTCTATTTGGATGTCCTATACTGCAATTGCAAACTCCGATAAGGCCTAAAGCGCCTAAAGTAGAAGTTGTGTCAACGATTGATTCAATCGTCGATACACCAGCTTCTTCACCAAAAAAACCCATTGATCCCTCTGTCGTACCTTCAAAGGTTCCTCATCGCCAGCTTCTGCCAAAGAACCCATGATTAAGTGAGTCTCCCCTCCGTCATTGAAGAATACCGTGATTCCAAAGAAAAGGGTTTCCTTTCGGGTTGAGTTCGGAATCGGAGTATCGGTGCCAAGATATGACAGGAATGTTGTTGTTCTACCTCCCCGCACCAGCAAAAGGAAATTTCAAGTCAGTTCGTCAAGTTCCTCCGACAACACCTTGAGTGATGAACCTATCTCCTCTCTCTTTGGTCGTCCACCGCAAACTACTTGGAAGTCACCCAAATTCTCATTATCGACTTCGAAATCTTGTCCCTCTGCATCCCCTTCAAGCCGAGGCAGGGCACGAAATTTTCTGACTCTCCAATTGTTGCTTCAAGTAATGAATCATCTCGCTGCTTTACCTCTGATTTCCATGCCAATCTTTGGAATGCCATGGTAAAGAGAGCCTTTGTCGCTGAATGAGTTCTTCACCCAAAGGACTTTGATTCTACCAACATTATCGAGCTCCTAGGAGAATCAAACTTGCTTAACTCTATCCAATAAACCGGGCCCTTTTGTTAAGATGATTGTGTTATAATTCTATTCAAACTTGACCAAGGGAATGGGTGACCCCACAAGCCCAGATTTTCAAAAGTCTTTATGGAGGGATTGGTTCGATTTTCCCGAGCATCATAAACCGCCCCTCGACCTTTCTAGGACCTGCAGGGACCACGTAATCTCCATACTTGCAAAAGGTGGTTTCAGTGTTAACCCATGGCAAGCTTTCCGACTGGCTCGCTAAAGGAAATCTCCCATCAGCTATCTTATCCACCCACTACTCCGTTCTACACAAAATGGGGATTTACAATTGGCTCCCAAGGACACACAAATCAATTGCGACAAGACTTTTGCTTCCTTGCTGTTTTTTTATCGAAACTAAGCAATGTTTCAACCTGGTCGTATGATGTTTGATCACATCCTTCGTCACTCTAAATCAAAGGCTCACAAGCTGGGGATTGGGTATCCCTCCATCATCTTTAGCATTCTCCACAATTAACATCCCACCATTGTTTCTCACTCCAACAGCTTCAGTGGCCCTCCTAGTGCTATCCAATTGAATTACAAGTTATTTCAAGGAAACACAAATCTGAGATCTCACCAGGTAAGAAGGCATATGTGCATGCCTCGTCTTCTAATGATTCTCCTTTTTGTTTCCCTGGTTATCTCTGCAAGTGTCACACCATCTCCCAGTGCAGCTCTGCCAGCCTATGGCGCTGACCTTTTGACCTGGCTATAAGAAGTGTAGTGTACCCTTGCTAATCATGCCAATCTTATTGCATCCCTTCTAAGATCCACTTGTTCTCGCATCTTTGCCAAGATTACCGATCTACAAGGTGCCTCTCCAAGTGATATACCTGATGCAAGTCCAAGCTCTACCCCTGACCTTGTTCCGAAGCCATGAGTGTGCTGGCCTTCCTTGACAAAAAGAGGGGGAGAAGGAGAGAATGTCTATTTTGTTGATTTGAAAGTCTTTGTTTGGTAGGTTGTGTATTGACAACTGCATTTCTTTCCTACTGATGGATCTTCTTATGCTAGTATGCTCATCGAGATTCTGTTCTTTAAACATGGTTGTTTTAAACATGTTGGTCCTAGTTTATTTTTGCCAAAAAATGCCAAAGGAGGAGATTATTGGAGATTTGAATTGGCATAGTCTCCTTTCAAAATAAATCGCATGTTCAAATCGGCTATTGAAGACCAAGTTGGTAAGTCATGTCTTGAGTCATCTCTTGCCTTATTTAGAGCAACATGCTCTTGAGGTCTATATTCAATGAATTAGAAATCAATATTCCATGTGATGATTAAAGAAAGAAAAAAGGTAATATTGAGTAAATCAAATCCAAAAATTTGATGTTATTTGATGCTCTCTCTTAGGAAGGAAGATATTCCTCCTCATCAAGAATGGTATGTAATCCGTATCTCTAAGGTGGCTTGGATGTCAAGTTTGAAAACTGGATTTCACCAAATATTGGGACGATGGTCTAACAGGCGGTTATAAAAAGACGAGAAGACATTCATATTGAGATATCTACATACACAATAAAAGAGATCGATCAGTTATTCATGCATTATAGTAGTCGATACAGTAATTATTGTTCTTGATGATGAGTAGTTTTGAAACTTCTTGCAGAGAAGAAGTTTTTGGGCTTGTATGAGTTTAGATGTTGTTGTAAGAGGAAATAAAGGGAGATTATTTCCATGTTTCACTATGAGAGAGTTAGGAAAAGATGACTATGAGAAAGGGGGAGCCTTGTCTCACATAAGACCACCATTTAACCAAATTGATATATAATAGAATCATTTACATCTAGGCTCAGCCCCGCGAACGTAGGCTTTTGCCGAACCACGTGACCAATATCTTGTCTCTGTGTTTGTACGGCTGTTTATGTTTTGTTTATCACCTGCAGTTTACTTTAATTTATCTTTTATTAGCCTGACACATCACGCTTACATAAAGGATTCATCCACTGATGAAACATCTGGGTGATCACTAAGCATATATAAACAGTCTTTACTTCTTTTCATACCTCAATCCACAATTCATCTAGCAAGTAATGACCCTCAAAAACCAGCAGCTGGTCCAAAGTGGAAAATCATGTAAGGCAGCACCCACCACTCAAGAAAAAGAAAATTCCAGTTCAGTAATCAGTTCTGAACCAAGCAATTTTCCTCATGCTCTGGTTCTTTAATTCTGCTTCTTACAGGATTAGTATGTTCTGAAAAATATATGTACAGGCAAAACACTGACCTCATCATCTCGTATTAATTAGTTGATCCCTCTTGTTTTGGCAGGATTTTGCACATCAGCCTGCCAGCTTTTGACGGCTCCTACTGTACTTTTGTGGGGTTGGCTTGGCAACATCGACAACGATCATCCACCCATTAATAATCTGAAAGCACCAACAAGGGAAAGTTAGAGTCAGCCTTTCTCTATCTTGAAGCATCAGATTTGAGGTTACAATCATACAAGGGCCCATCTTTGAACCTACCTTGCCATTCATTCATATTTGCATTAGCAGCCTCTTCCGTTGTGTAAATTCTATAAAATGCATAACCTTTTTAGACCTTTGATATTTTTTATCCATGATAATCTTAACTGTGAAGAAAAGAACCATCAGCTCATTATTATTGCCACATGAACCCCAAGAATTTATTTTCATGGTTGAAAAATAGGTAAAATAATACCTTCAACAAGTTCACCAAATCCTTCAAATGCTGCATGCAAGGTTTTCTCAGATGTATAGAAAGATAGCCCTGTCCCAAACATAAGAATTTCCAGCACTTCTTTGAGTGGAAAGGAAAAAAGAAGGGAAAAAAGAAGGGAGGTGGAGGTTTGCCTTTCAAGAAAACTCAATAAATCAATTCCAATCAGGTATATAATTCGTCAAAGCCTCAAATTCCAACTTCAATCAGGGGTTTAGTTTCAAACTCAGTAAAATAATTTTCAGATGTTACGCAGAGATTTTATTTTTCTGGTTCACCCACACTAACCATCATTCACATTATTCAAAATATAGACTTGTCAAATCATCACAAGTACATGCAGATCAATTCATAATTAGAGGACCAAAAGATATATACCACCAAAGACAAAAAGAGAAGAAAATATATTAAAGTAGATGCTTGCAACTTACCAGTGACAAAAAGTTTCTTAGTTTTTATATTGGTTGGCTGATTTGCTTCCACAGAATCCAGTGAATCTGTTGAATTCTGTAATCTAGCACCTGGAAAATGCATATTTCATTACTCTACAAGGTATAATCCATGAAAATGTATATATATTAAATTAATTAAGAGGTTGTTTCCAGAGTGATCTTGTAAGGTTAAAAGTGCTTCCTATTACATGAAGTAGTTTCCTATGAAAATGAAGCGTTTGACAAATTCTTGAAATCACTTCCAAAAATCTATAGAATCACTTGAAGTGATTCCTAGAAAATCACTTGGAAGTTAATTCTTCCAAAAATATATATATTTTTTTTATATAATACATCACCAAAATATTATCAATTATAAAAGAACTTTCTTCTGTAGATCTCCAAGCAATAAGCATCTTGTTTCTTATGGAAGCAGTGTTAACCAAAGTGCTACAAATAAAAATGAATTAACTAGAATCAATCTCAAACATGGTCTAAAGGTTATTGAAATGAAGTACATGACAATTTGCCTATACAAATAAAATAAAAATGCAACTTTTTCTAGGGTACTCGGACAAAATTTGTCTCCATTAAATAAAAAAAAAAAGCTTAAACAAAAGAAGTCGACAGAAAACATAAACAAACAAGTACTAATGGCTATATTATTTAGTAGAACATGGCTGAAGAGTTGAGTCCGTATGAATTAACAAAAAGATTATCCTTAGATAAACATGTTCGGGTCTTGTTCCTCAACAACTAAATGATCATGGCCTTTTTCTTGAAGCAGTCATGTTGTATAGAACTTAATTGAGCCTTGTCAGGTTAACAACACAAGTTCTGTTTTCAACTACCCTGGGAGTCTCATGCTAACCACATAAAAAAGATGATCCTTTATGTCCAATACTGCCGCAACCAAAGATGACCCTTTATTGGGTCTTGATCAGTTGCCTGTTTTATGTCCAATACTGCAGCTTCATACTCATGAATGCATATAGATAATCTCAGACACAAAGAAAATGTAGCCGTGAGGGTTTCTTGTATGGAACTATAGCAGGAAAACATGGACAGTGGATTTCACTTTGACAGCCTGAAAATCAGATTTTTCTGGACACTTTTAATGTATTAAAAGCTATATCCATATTATCAAGCTTATGGTTTTCTAAAAGTCCTCAGGAAGAAACACTCGAGCCTTAATGTTTGTGAAAAACCACAACAAATAATAATAACAGGGAGGAAAATAAAAGAAAAAAAACAAAAACAGAAATCATGTAAAGCACACAGCAATTTAGTTTACATTCACAGATAAAGACAAAGAAGAACGTCCACTGTTATTGAAGGAAATTAAAAACCTAGAGCTCTTAAATCTCAAAGTCCCACTTACACCCAAAAAGAAAAGAAGAAATCTGTTCAAGTCAAAATATTCCTATATGTTTTCTTAGTTACAAAGGATGATTAGGGAAACTAATTGTATAATTGTTAAAGGTGCCTATTTCAGTAGAAAAATATCACAATAGAACATTTTTATGATAAAGAAAAACTTGCTTACAGGAGTATATCCTATTAGGAAACTATAAATGACTTTCCAATTGACTTATAGGCACTTTCCAACATTTAAAATGTGAGATCTCTTACAAGGCATTCAAACTCAGATCAACACTTAACAAGCCATTACAAATTGGTCAACCCACTTATCAATGTAGTGGATCATGGGTGCTCCACATTTTTATTGCCTATAGGAATATCTTCCCTTCAAATGTTGTGGATCATGCATTCTCTATACAGATGGTGATGAATTAACTGATCACATCTTGATCCATTATGGTAAGATACAAAAATTTCAGTTTTCTATTAGTGTAAATCTTTGGTCTGAATCAGGTATAACTAGTTTCAGTGAAGGATCCTCTAGAGTGGAAGTTTAAGGGCTTGGTAAGTAGAGAAGTAAGGTTTGGCACATGTCTCCCTTATGCCTAGTTTGATGCATATGGAAAGAGTGTATTCAAAGGATTTTCAAAAGAGCTTTCAAATCATTAATTGAAGGAAATCATTATTAAATCTCCATTAGAGTAGTCCCGTACTTTGATGGGAATGGATAATCATACATCATTTAAGGGCATTGTTCTCATTGAGTATCTAGCTTTCTTGGACTAGCATTTAATGTTAAAGTCATAAGGGTTAGTTTAGAGAGGAGAGAAGATTTGTTTTGATTTCTATTATAAGGAGCAATGTTGATTTGGAGGGATGATAGGTTTTTGTTGTATAGTCTCATATGATAGTACATTGATGTCTAGATCTTTTTAGTTCTTTTTTTTTCTAGGAGAAGGTTCAATCTCTCCATTTTTTTATCAATTTTTTATAAATCTAGGGAGGATTCCTCATCCTTCTCAAATACTTGCTTTACCCAATCTCTAATGCATTTTGTTTACAATAAATAATAATACTACATTATTTGGTTTATTAAATAGCCTCAACTATGGATAATTAGGTCTTTAAGAAGGTAATAATAATAATAATAATTACACATTGTTGGATTTTTTAAATAGCCTCAATTGGGAGAAAGGAGGTCTTTATGGTTAAGCATTTGGTAGATGCATTTTGTTTTGCTTCATCTGTATTTTTACAACCAGATTCATCTCCCACCTTCCTTACTCTCTTCAACAACTCGGATACTCTTGCTGGCTTGCTTCAGAACCTTTGGATTCCAAAGCATCACTATTTTTTGTTGGTATCCACTATCCATTCATAACTCCATTTTTGTGCCACATTCCTCATCTGACTGCAAGGGCATGACTATACTCCATATAATGTGATACCACAATCTCATACATGAGATTGGTAAATGAACTATAAGCTAGAAATGGCTCGCTTGAAATCATTACACCCGCTTCCCAATAAGAATTGTTCATCATAACCACTGTAGCTGGGTTTGTTTCAGCTTTGCACCCCACTTTCGGAATGGAAGTCACAGAGCTACAGGAGAAGAAAGGATAAGGCTTTTTCTCATGCTTGGCCGAGGTCTTACCTTGGGCTAGACATCTATTTAATGGAACTACTTCACTTTCTCATGCCCACAGGACTCTTTTTCATCAATTGGAGTCAGAGGAGCAATTGCTTTCTTACTAGAATACATTGCCAATTGAGAAAGCTCATTAACAGATGAGAATCTCCTTGCAACAGACAGAACCACAGCTGTTAGTGCATAAATGGTTGCTACGTGTACAATACAAAGCACAAAATGAATATTTCATATGAACTGTTACAAAAAATAACCAAATTGAATGTTACCCAACCGGGTAAACCTTTAGTGCATGTGAACACTCTCTCTCTCTCTCTCTCTCTCTCTCTCTCTCTCTCACCCACACACACACACACACATATCATTACCAAATATCCATTATCAAAGCCTCTTGGTATCATAAAAGTAGCATGAACAATAATACTTCACACACACACACACATATCATTACCAAATATCCACATCCAAGCCTCTTGGTATCATCATAAAAGTAGCATGAACAATAATGCTCACACACACACACACACATATCATTTCCAAATGTTCTCTCTCTATCTCTCACACACACACATATCATTACCAAATATCCATTATCCAAGCCCTTTGGTATCATAAAAGTAGCATGAACAATAATACTTCACACGCACACACACATATCATTACCTAATATCCATTATCCAAGCCTCTTGGTATCATAAAAGTAGCATGGACAATACTTCCTGTTAAACTTATCTGTAACAATTATTTCATTCCATATTTAGAGTGGCATTTGTATCCTCTAAACACCTAATACCTAGTTGTCTGGACCTGAACTTGGTCTCCCATGGATGGTAATACTTAAGAATATAAATGAAATTGGACCCAACCTATAATCTTGCATCCTCACACAAACGTACATTGCACATTCCTCAAAAAGCAGCTGAATAAAGATTAGCAATCCACTGCTATTCTTCTCGATTCGAGAAACTTTTCTGGCATTTTATTTCATTCCCTTGAGTTGTCCCTGGAGATTAATATGCTAATTGCTATATCCTAGTAAAACACTCATGTTGGCTAGATTTATCACCTCCTTATCTTGGTAGTCCTCCAGCTATCAGAATTTGAAACATAGCAGGGATTTTTTAGCCTCTCCAACAGTCTACTGAATGTTTGAAGAACATTACAGTCCTTTTTTTTAGAGTCCTACATCTAATAAATAGCTCCAAAGGTTTTGAATTTCATCATCCATCCAAAGCTTGCTGTGCCATAGAAAGTTTGGCACCCGTAAGAGTTCATCTAGTTATTCGAAACTTTGACAATCAAGACTACTTAAAGATTGCTTAACAGATAATCCAACGTTAACCTGAAGTTAAGAAGGTTTTACCACTTTGGCTGCTTGTTAAGTAGAGGTATTGACCTTAGAACTGGTCACAGAGTATTAGGCGTATGGGGGTGGGGGGTTGAGCTTTGACTCATTGAATATAGAGAGGCTTCAGAAATCTTACAGGCAAAAGAAAACTTCCGAATGTGAACCATTGGATGTAGTGACTTTAGCGAACCTAGTTTAAAAACAAATTGTTACATACAGACACATGCTGATACTTGCAGATGAAACTCATCCAGGAGCTTGCACCAAAATTTGGTGGCACTAACATTTTAGTGGTCTGGAGAATTAGGGTTATTGTCTTTGAAACTATACACTTCATATGATGTTAACAGCCCTTATTGTGTATGTTTAGACCCACACAACTACAAAAGGCCATTAAGCTGTGATAACATTATTATGTGTATTTCAGATTTGAAGCGAGAACAAAATACCCTTAAGATATCACCTAGAAACCTCAAAACTAAGATTCTAACTTCCTAGCTGGACAAAGAGTGGAGAAATAGAAGATATAATTTTCCTAGGATTGCTAAGCAACAGACAAGATGATATGCAAATTCAAAGCCACCAAACCAAAAAGACAAACTCCATAATCCTTATTATTGCACTCAAAGTTTTCATCTGGGCGAACAGATAAAATACCAGGCTCCAAAGTTATAGAAGCATATCTCTTCAGGTAACAGATCTACATATAATAAACTGCATACAACGAAAATGACAGCATATACTAACCCGCCAGTTCTCGTGCACATTCCTCATCAAGTACACAACAAAACCCAAAATCCGATTGCCAGGAAATGTGATATATACACATTTGGGCATCCTTCTCACTGCAGAAAAAGCTTAACTTCTCAGAAAAACATTTATAAAATGGTACAGAAAAACAGACTAAACAGATCTTCAACAATCAACACTAACTTTCCTGCAAAACCTTAATAGTATTTACATAAAAATCGACCATCTGTGCCTTGGTAACAACTCCAACTGTTGGTCTGTTCATTTGAACAAGCCAGTGCTTCGAATTTCCTGCTGGAAATAATTGAGTGCTTCCAATGTGTGAATTTGACACAACACCCAATTGAATATTCGAAAAGCTATAGTCTTTTTTTGCAGAGCTAAAATCAGGGTCGGGCTTAACAGATAAAATGCCCTGTAAACCTGCAATGCAAAAATTCAAACAAATTAAATTAAAGTCATCTGGCCGGAAAGCAAAGCATTTGACAGCACTCCCTATGTCTAATTGAATGATTAAGCGTCCTATACAGACCAGAAAGCTCCCTAGAAACAAACCAGAAAGCTCGCGAGAAGTTTCTGCATCGACGTCGCAACAGAATCCAAAAGGAGCATCCAAAGAAGCATCATATATACACATCTGAGCATCCTCTTGCTATTCAAACATTACTGCAGCAAAGTCAGACCCAAAAACAGAAGAAAACGAAACGGGTCCAACTAATTCCAATAGAGAAGAACACAATCCACCTGCCCAGAACCGTTCCAAGGGTTTTACGTAGTAATCAATAAATCTCAAAGCTTTAGAACGAAGTTTGTAGCCGAGAGCCCATCTGCACCATCCAGTATGCTGCTGCTCGCCAGTATTGAGAAAGAAAGGGCAGTGGAAGTCGTAGATGCTGATACTGCACTTGTTGCTCTTGACGAAGGTGAAGAAACACAAGAAATAGAAAAAGAAGGAGATAGATTCAAGATATTATTGTTGCAGCTGTTTTTGAATGGACTAGGAAATGCAAGGGTTGTGTGGAAAGAAATTGGAAGTTTGAGGTTGGAATTTTGTATGAATTTTCTGCAATGTTGAAGGTGGCTGAGGGGAGAGAGAGTTTCCATAGCAGACTTCAATGTTTCATCCAGATTAATGTACACACCCTCACAATGTTTCCAAGGCTTTGTGGGGATGAAATGCTTACAACTTGTGCATCCTCTTTATCCACTTAGTTTCACTTTTTAATTAGAATATTATGTTATGGATATCCATTTCAAACTATTTAAAAAATTATGACAAAATAATCTTATGTGATAAAAAAAAGTCTAAATATTTGATAAAGATATTTAAATATTTGATAAATAGGGCTACAGGTGTGTGAATCTTATTTAATACCTAAGGTTTATATAGGTTGTACCCATATTATATCATGGTTGTACTCAATGGTTACATGACTTGTACATAAGGCTCATATACCTGCAGCCCTTTTTATTAAATATTGCGACTTCTTTATCAAATACTTGATAATATTCTAGACTGACTTTCAAATAAGATTATTTGATCGTTATTGTTCAAATAATTTGAAATTTTGCCTTCATAAATATAGTTTTCCCTTTAATTTTTATGTTTTATTCTTTTCTTTTTTTTGGATTAAAGGGCATTTTTCCCTTTTAACTATTGTATAGGTGTTAACTTAGCCCTTAAACTTTTTTTTTTTTTTTTGTCATTTATGTCCTTCAACAACGAGTCAATTGTCAACTTAGCCTCTAAACTATTTTTTTGGTCATTTTTACTTTTGTAGCATATAAAATTAATAATTTTCATCCTTTCTTTCATATAAAAGAAAAAATCAAATTGTTTGGATGAAGTTGATGTATTCTTTTATGATTACCGGACTAATCAAGATATCATATTTATTTACTTAAATTTTTTGCTTCAAAAAAACAAATTTATCGATTCAAGTAGTACACAATCCGATAAACATATAATCAAAGTGTTATAGTGAAGGTTCCTCCCAAAAATAGGTATGGATTTTCGACATGAAGTACTTCTCATCTTGTTTTGCCCAATCTTGATGTAATTTCCTTGTGGTGAGATAACTAGCGATGTGTGCATACCACGGGGCTATTTCTCTACCCGTTAATGACTCGTCTGGAAAATCTTCCTTAATTGGAAGACTAGCGGATATATACTCGAATGCTAATCTAGAAAGGTGATTGGCTACCACGTTTTCTAGTCCCTTTTTATCCTTAATTTCCATATTGAATTCTTGGAGTAACAGCACTCATCGGATCAACCTTGCTTTTGTGTCTTTCTTTCCTAATAGGTACTTTAAGGTGAAATGATCGGTGAAAATTGTAATAGGTAAACCAATTAGATAAGCTCTAAATTTTTCTACAGCGAATATGATGGCTAGAAACTCTTTTCCTATAGTAGTGTAATTTCTTTGAGCTTCATTAAGGGTTTTACTTGCATAATGGATGGCATAAGGTTTGTTATCTTCCCTTTGTCCTAACAATGCTCCGACTGCATGATCACTAGCATTACACTTTAGTTCAAAAGTTATTTTCTAGTTTGGAGCTCGGACTATGTGTGCAGATGTTAACCTAACTTTTAATTCCTCAAAGCTAATTTGGCATTGTTCAGTCCATACGAATTTAGCGTCTTTTGCCAACAATGCACATAATGGTCTCGATATTTTTGAAAAGTCCTGTATGAACTGTCTATAGAATTTAGCATGGCCTAAGAATTGTCTTATTTCTTTTACAATGGTTGGCGATGGAAGCTTAAGGATCAATTCTACTTTGGCTTTGTCGGCCTCTATTCCTTTCTTGGATATTATGTGCCCTAGGACAATTTCTTAAGGGACCATAAAATGGCATTTCTCCCAGTTGAGCACTAAGTTCTTTTCAATGGACCTCTTAAGGACGGCTTCTAAGTTGGTTAGGCAATCATCAAAACTATCTTCGTACACTGTCACATCATCCATAAATGCTTCCATGGTTCGCTCAACCATGTCATTGATGATGCTTAGCATGCATCTTTGGAATGTAGCAAGTACATTACATAATCCAAAAGGCATTCTCTTATAGGCAAAATTACTAAAAGAGCAAGTAAAGGTAGTTTTCTCTTGATCTTCAAAGGTAATCTTTATTTGAAAATATCTGGAGTAACCATCTAGGAAACAATAGAAATGGTGTCTTGATACTCTTTCAAGTACTTGATCTAAGAATAGTAACAAAAAATGATCATTTCTAGTTACAATGTTGAGTCTCCTATAGTCTATGCATACTCTCCATCCAGTAGTAAGGGTGGGTAGGTTTTCTCCTTTTTCATTCTGGATGACGGTTATCCCTAATTTCTTTGGTACTACCTGAGTTGGACTGATCCATAGACTATCTTATATGGGGTATATGATACGTGCTTGTAGGAGCTTTAATACCTCAAATCGAACCACTTCTTGCATATGCGGGTTTAGCCTCCTTTGTGGTTGACGAACTAGCTTAGCCTCATCTTCCATATAGATATGGTGTGTGCATACTAGAGGGTTATCCCTTTTAAGTCTGATATGCTCCATCCAATGGCTTCTTTGTTTTATCTTAAAATTTTGAGTAATTTCCTTGTTTTCCTCTAATCAAAGTGTGTATGATATGACTACTAGTCATGTCTCATTTTCTCCAAGATAGGCATATTTTAACTCGGTTGGTAGTGGTTTCAAGATTGGTTTAGAAGGGTTACTCGATTTTTCGTTAGGCTCTTCATTGGTTTCTAAAGGTAATGATTTACCACTTTAGGAGGAGGTGTAGCCAATAAACTGTAGAGATTGCCAAATTGTTGTTATTCTTTTCTTACTCTTTACTATTTAGATTTCAACTAGGTTTCTCTTACTGTAAGTGCACAGGTCAACAAGTAATAAAGTGATTTTAAAGTTTAGATATCGTTCCTACTAGGATCTAGAATAAAAATCAAAGACTAAGTACTCAAACTACTCAAGATCTTCACTATTTGAATTCAATTTTTCAATAGTGAAACTAACTAACTAATTGAACTTAACAATATTTTTGGTTATATTTTTTAATTGAAAGAAAGATCAATTAGAAGTTTCTCTAAGATTGAATGAACACTGGGAATGGAATCAATGATCTGATCGCTAGTTTGCAACTTGTTCAAAAAAAACAATTGGAGCAGAGCTAAATTTTGGACTTGTTCAAGGATATGTTAGTATAATCTTGAAATGCATTCAACCATTATACATTTCACCATTTAGAGCACCATGTTCCCAAATCAGAACAGCATGTGTCTAAATAGCTACTTTTAGGAACTGATTTTCTTTAAGACTTAGATGACCTTCCTGAACCAGTACTAATCAACCAATTCTTGGGACTGAAGCTAATTTGCCCCCATGGATAGGGTAATACAAGCTTTCTCCAACATGATTAGTCCATCACTTTGCAGGTTAACCAATATATCCATCTTCATTGATAGAAGCAAGATATTTTGATTAAAATGAGACAACACTTAATATATTAATTACATTTCCCAAGGGATCACTATTCTTAGCCTCAGAAACACACCTCAACTGTCACTTGAGGGGATCCTGGATATTAGGTGTCAAAATAGAATCCTTTAGTTTGGAACAATGAACTACTATATCAAGCAAAGACAATAAGCAACTGAACTAATTATGTAAATCCAATGTTCAAACTCTGATTTACAATTGATTCAAGAACAAAAAGAATAGTTATGGGTTGAATCATGTAGTTGTCCAAGGGCATGTTAGTATAGTGTTGAAATACATTCAACCACTATACATTTCACCATTTAGACTAACATGTTCCTAAAGCAGCATGTGTTCAAATGATTACTTTTAGGAACTGATTCCCTTAAGACTTCTCATTTTCCTAAACCCGCATTCTCAACTATTCTTGTGGATTGAAGCTAACTTGCCCTCATAAACATGGTAACACGCTTTCTTCTCAATATAATTGGTACTTATCAACACCATCGTAATAATACCTTCCAAGAATGGAACAAGATTTTTCTACCAAATTGAGATGATATCTTCAAATATTAAAATGATAATTCACTAGATTGTATTTATACCTCGAGAAATACTTTTGTTGTCACCTAGAAAGGAACCTTGAAAACAGAGGTTAGGACTGCACCTGTGATTTATCACAGTGATATTTGGATTACATTAGTTCTAAGAGTATCAATTTAACATACCCTTCGGTTACTATTCCTTGATCTTAGGAAAAACTCTTCTGTTGTCACTAGAAGGTATCCTTGAACACATAACTTGGAACAGATCTTGTGGGTATACTAAACTGATACTTAGAACAATGCATTTATAGCATAATACCAATTAGATAAATTCAGTCTTCAAACCCACAACTTAAATTAAAACAATCTAAACATAGCAATCAATTCATTAACCCCTTCCCAGAGGGAGCTTAGCCTTCCATGACTAGATTGCACACAACAATGACTAGTTGTTTAAACAAATTCATTGAAAGGTACAATCAAGAAAATGAAGAACAGACATGCAATAATGTTTTCAACTTTCCTTCAAGTTCATACAGTAATGGAGTTAGTTAGGTATTCAAAGATCACAACTCAAAATCTTAACTCAGTTCAACTACTCTAATGAAAAATGAAAAATAAAGAAAAATAAAAGTATGAAAAGAAAAATATGTACAAAAGCTTTAATGCCTTCTCCTCCTCTTTTCTTCCCTCTCGTCTCTTCAGTATCCTCCTCACTTCTTCTCTAACCCCCCCTCTCTATTCTACGCCCTATCTCTTTATTCTACGTCCATTTGTTGTTGGGCCGAAATTCTAGGTAGATTTTGTGGACTTCAATGCAAGCCCATTGGATAAATTGTCACGACAAAAGTCTAAATGTCGCATCAAAATTACAACCATATTGTCTTCAGCTTTGTTGTGAGCACGCGACATTTTGCCGTTGTTCTCAAATCGTTTTACCTCTCGAGCAATTGTCACATTTATTCTACACTTTTGTCTTCGTAATCAAGTACATAATTTTCCTTTGATTTTTACTATTGATCTTTGGAAATATTTTTGCTACAAAATTGAATTTGTCGGGACAATGTCTTCTCTATTTGTGTCTTCAACATTGTTGTCAGGTTGTCACGACATTCTGCTTAACCTTCCCCTTCTGATAAATGTTGCGACAAAATTGTAAATGGTTGCAACAACTTTTTGTTGTCTTCAAGGGTTCTTCTCAATTTTTGTCACGACAAAAGTCTGAATGTCGCGACAATTCTTCTACCATTTGCCTTCTATTTTTTCATGACAATTGTTCAGATGTCGCGAAAATTGTTCTTCAAGCCTTGGCCTTTTCAGCTGCTTTTCTTGTTCTTTTTGCTTCTTTTGATCTTAATTCCTACAAAATAATAACTTTGGTAAAGATTCCATAATTCTACATTTAAATAGACACTAATTTCTCAATTATGCATGAAAAATGGACATACAACTAGATGAGTTTTAGACTCATCAAATTCCCTCTTAAATTTCTTCGAAGCTTTAGACACTCTCTATCTCGGGGTCCTGACAAACGTCAACTCGTGAAACTCGCAAATATCGGGTATCCCGATATCACACTCATTTGTCTCATATATTGAGACTTATTCCTGCATATTTAATTCACAAATATACAAAAATACATGATAGACTATTTAACCAACAGTCCATTTAATAGTCTTTTTATACGACTAGCAGTATACACATGTTTTGGTTCTGCTCGAATATAATACAAGACAAAACAACAAAACATAACAAAGCCGCATCCGGCTCTCATCCCTCATGCGGTCCCATATGCGGGTCAAACGCCTGCACCGGACTTGTACCTGAAAAGGGGTCCCACGACGGGGTGAGCAATGTCCAATAGAAAAATATTCCTACAAGAGTTACTCCTCACCTAAGTGCACATGCAATGGCACTCCACACATTCAAGCAAAACATGTATGTCCCTTACCAAATGCGTTCAAGATGCCATGGATGAGAATGACTCCACCCTTCCCACATCCCGAGTTCTTCGACTCCTCACGCATGCATACAAGTGTGAGAAAACGCTGTTTTCAAAAAACAAAAGGTTTTTGTTCTCAAAACATATTATCTGGGATTTTAGATAAAATTCCTTGACAACCCTAAATAAATACGTTGGACAATCCGGTGAATCTCACTGGACAACCTCTAAATACCAATTGACATCCTCCGACGTGGAATCGTGACAACTTTCCGATATAATTTTCGACAACCCTCGATTTTTATTCGCTTGTGGATATACTCCGATAATCAGTTTCAAGTCAACCCCCCCGAAAACATGTCATGCACTCACACCTACTGCCTCTAGGTGCTCCCAAAGGCATATGAAATGCAATATACCATTTCACAATAATACATGTTAATATATTTAAGCATGCATATATTAACAAAATGCACAAAAAAAAACATGTTATTCATTTTTCCAACAATAAGACACAAAATTGCCCAAATCTCGGACTTAAAGAAAACAGGGCACCTCTTGGTCCCTTCATGGTTCATCATTGAATTATTGGGATACCAAAACACACCACAAAACCCAAAGATATCAGTCCCAGGATCAAAACCAAAACTCACGGGCCCGTGACTCAACCAAATAGTCCCAAAATCCCGTCTTAAACTGGCTCCACAAAACAATCCAAAAAATTCAACCCGAACTATCCGAAAACAGTCCCAATTCAAATTTAAACTGTCCGAAAACACTTTAAAATTCTAAAATTCATACACCTGCCCAAAAAATTTGGGACCGACTTACGGCCTTTCACAAATTTTTTTTTTTTTTTAGCTAATCCCAAGCCATTAAATGGTCTTTAGGCTATAAATAACACAAGTAGAAAAATTTTCTACCTCGTGGAGTTTGACAAAACTCCAAGATTTTGGTACCCACGCGTAGCCCTTACTACGTGGATCAATTTTGCCTTCAGCCCCGACAAAAACCTACGGTCCAATTTCCATAGATCTGAGAAAAAAGTGAAAAATAAAATAAAAAAATAAAATTCTCTCTCTCCACGCTCTCTGTCTGTTCCCTCTAACCTTCTTTTTATCTTTTTTTTTTTTAATTAATTAACTTATTTATTTATTATTATTATTATTATTATTATTATTATTATTATTTTGGATACTTGACCTTACTATGAACATTAGGATCCGTTTACCCGAAATAATTTATTTCTTTTCGCTTACTTTATTTTTGGGGACACTTAGCCAAAGTCATTTCCTCTCGAATTTACGAGATTTTTAAATCTCGGTCGAAGTCACTTACGGGCTATCACTCTAAAATCATAAATACTCCGCTTGTCTCGTAATTCGACGAAACTTTCTAGGTCACTAGATTTGATAGACGAATTCAACTTGCGTAGTCCGTTGGGCTATCCGAGATGTAGAGAATTTCCGGCCAACCAAATTACCGCTTTACCCTTTTCTTAAAATTGAATTTTTCCCGGGTTTTACAAGCTTACTTACAGGTGTTCCTGATCTCTTCCTTGTGATCGGATTAGCACAACTTTCCTCTACTAGCAAAATCTGGGTGAAAATTCCATAAATCTGCATTATTTTGAACATTAAACTCTCAAAATACACGAAAAATGGACTTAAAAACATATGAGTTTTGAACTCATCGGTATCAACAAATTATGATCATTTTAATGTCCTTGCACCTACCTGATCAAGGATGAGAGAACCATGTTGATAGGTTTTGTCAACTGCATGATGGTGAATCATTGTCGAGGAGCAGGACTGTAGGAGGTCTACGGTCGATGGTCGGTAAGAACCGAGAAGAAGTTGTTTGGGGTTTTTCAAAAGCTAAAAGAAATTAGGGTTTGATATTTGATTTGAGTAGGGTTTTTTTTTTTTTTTAATTTAACAAACTGGGCCAACCCCAAAAAAAATTGGCTAGCCCGATTCGATACTGATTGACCCGACGGACCCATCGGTTAGTTAAATCGCCCGATTTTTCGATCCAACAAATTAAAGCCCAAATTCTTAAAATTTCAAATTCCTTTAATTTCGGGTTTGTAGGGCTATATTCCAATGGGTCAAGCTTAAATTTCCAGCTCTACTCCCACATTCCTTCTCCATAAGAGAACTAATCAAATAAAGTCTAGGTTCAATGAACCTTGACTTGGTTTGATTCTCACTTACCATTCTTACCTTACCAAACATGGTCTTACCATATTGGTTTAGGGTGAGGAAAAGACCAAAGTACCCCCCTACCCATAGGGTGGCTGGCCATGCATCTTATACATGTGGGCTTGCTTCTCACGCATTTCATTCATTAACGAGCCCAAGCTCTCTAAAGCTATGTTAAGATTTTATCCGAAGCATGTCCCTCAATTTGGATCCAATCAAGATCACTTTATTTCAGCTTCAAACTTCTAAGTGTGTGACCCATTAGGCTTCCGATTATGTTGGCCACTTGGTTCAATACTTGAATCAAGCAAGTCATGAACGATATCTAGCAATACATCATGACCCCCTAATTGACCGGAGAGTCAATGGTCTAATTGTAAACCCTTCCATAGACAACACTTGCGCAATTGGTCCTTTCACCAACCTATACCTCACTCGGTTTAAAGCATGGACAAAGTGTAGCTCCCACTTGACTGGTTATGTCAAATCTAACCCAAATGTAAATAATTCTTGTCCTGTGACTCATTACTCATCAACCATGCCACTGAAGACACTCTTAATGGCATATCCACTCTAGCTAGAGATTCACGAGTAATGACCCCGAAAAGAGGCCTACGCTCCCTCTATTAAGAGTGGTGAATCCTCTATTGGCTACTTAACTACCTTTGAACACCTTAAGTTATACCCAATCATCACCCTATGAGCGACCTCTAAGAGGCAACAAGGAATGAAATTAAAGCACGGGATCAACATCCAAGATAACCTTGAGTACCTCAAGTTTAAGGATACTTGCACTATTGCTATGATGAGACTATCATCGACATGTAATAGATAATCCATATGATTGTCTCATAGCAAGTCTCCTATGTACTTGACTACTCTTAGCAAGCATCAACATGTCTACTCTAATGATCACAATGATCACAGTTGATGAGACCAACTGCTTGATCAAATTAAGGAGTACAACATGTGCTAGTCTGTCCAGTTCAATAATGTCTAATCTCGTTAACCTATGACTGGGGATAATTTAGATACAACATAATTGCACATTATAGGAATCTCATTATCATGATCACATCATGATTTTCTTCATGCTATATAATGTATCATGGACTTCATTAATTGATTTAAGATCGATATCAATTCATAAAGCAAACGAATATCAAAGTAATGAAGAAGCCTTCTCATTAATTAAAATAAGATACACAACAAGTGCTAAAGGTGATGGCCTTTAGAACACTTCTCTAACAGTACTAGAGTTTATTCTTGTTCTTCATGCTTTTTTATTTACAATCATTAGGCCCAAGTTATGTGAAAATAAAGCTTGTATCTGTCCAAGAAACAAGTTATGGGGTTTTAACTCTCGTTACAATCCTCAATTTCTCACACTAACTCTCTATTCATTGTTAAGTCCATCTAGGTATTTAGAGCGAAACTTTTCTAAGGCAAGTCTTTCCTTGGGTGTTTTATTGTTCACTATTTGGTTCATGCAATAAGACAACCTGGACTATGTGGGAACTGATCACTATTAAGTCCATACAGCCTCTACACAATGATAAATGATGTATTACCTTAATGAAATCAATTCAGTACCAGACATTTCTGATTTTCTAAATCTCTTTAATTAGGTTAATTTGATTTTCTTTGATTAAATCAAACTAGCATGAAACCGTTAAGCCCTAGGGTACTATTCCCATAGTCATTCGGAAGACCCTAAATGAATATCTTTAAAAAGAGGTCTCAATCAAGTTTCCCAACACGATTTAGTCAAAAGAAATTATAATCATCCAAGATTCACATCAACTACATCAATATAAGCATACTTCCACAATAACTTCCAAAAATACTATAAATCAACACATCAAAATCCAACAATCAACCCTAGAGAATGTTTAGCTCTTCATTACAAGTAGGGGTGTAAACGAGCCGAGCCGAGCCGAGCTTTGAACATTTGAGCCTGGGCTTGTTTATTTTAAGCCGAGCTCGAGCCCGAGCCCGAGCCCAAGCTTTTTTTTAGGCTCAAGCTTGTTGAGCTCGAGCTCGAGCCCGAGCTTATGCGAGCTTTTTGATCAAATAATATTTTTGTTAACTTTTTTTTAACTTACCAAGCATAAAAAATTGAGATAATAATCACACTATGTAACCATTAAAATCGGGGATATGGTATATAACCAAGAAATTACCCTTCCTTTGCTTGAGGAAAATAGGCTACAAGAAAAAAATGAGAGAAATGAGAGAAGGGCTGCCATCACTTATCGGGATGTAAGGTGTTTGACGCTAGGTATCCTTAGACCTTTTCTCAGAAGATAAAACTGTTACGTACTTTGGTGAAAATATCTCAATCTAATTAATTGTTGAAATGTTTTTGAGCGCTTAGATCCTACGTGATTTTTCCTATATAAAATGAAAATTTGTTTCCACATAGGCAAAGATATTTGTGTTTGCAAAGATGTTGCTATACATGAGCTCACCATCAAACCTTAAGGTTCATGCCACACATTGAAACAGAGTTCCTTGTGGATGGTCATAAACAATATCCATACCAATGAGCTTAAAATTAATGCATGTTTCCAGAAAGGATCAAGTCGAAGAGAGACTGGCTCTCCAACTCTATATTTACCAGAAAGAACTCAAGCCCATACTAATGGACACAATATAGTTGGGGTTGAAGTGACTGTCATTGACATCAATTACAAAAATAGAAGCTAAGAGAGAAATCTAAATTATTAAAAGAAAATAACAAGATAAGTTGTCAAAAAAAAAAATCTAAATCAATAGATTATTTTTATATCTTATTTCAAATTCATTTCACCGTTTAAAATTAAATAATTTATTTTCACTAATTTTAATTATATTTTCATGGTAAAACCATTTTTTCTCCTTGCTACTTTCTGGAACCATACATAGCCTAAAATAAAGATGGGAAACACAATTGAAATAATGCAAACGCATCAAGTTGTTTACATGAACAAAACAGCTAGAATTTTCTCAGAAAATATAATCCTCTCTCGGTATGGGTAACACTGGAAGAGAGAAAAAATGGGCCAGTAAAGTGTTTTGGTAAATGAAAGCAACAGCATGGACTGGTTCACAATCCACAATGAAGCCACAAACAAACGGAGTACAGGGGAAAACCTGGTGTTGCGCTCAAGAGGCTTGACAAGCTGAGTTGGGGCATCAAAATATGGGATGTTGAGCCACAGCCCATGGGATATAGCAGTTGGTACTCCTTCCCTTAAGCTAAATGGGTATCCCCGGACAAAATCAAGACCTTGTCCGAAGGATCGTACAGGTGTTGAAGAAGAAGGAGTCATGGTGTCAACAAGTTCTCGTAGACATGTGCCGCGCCAATGCGCGATCTCCTTCCCGGGCTCGGATCCCACACTGCTTCCGCATAAACCTCGTTACTCTTACCCAAAATTTAAAATTCGTAATGCTGATTAAAAATTAGAATGAGACAATCGTTCAAATTCTTAACATTCCAACAATAATCAACCAGCATTTACCCCAAAAATCAACAAATAAGGAAGTATTTCAGGAACATCTTTGTAGAGGAGATTCGACGAAAATGGAGTCGGTGAAAATCGCGGATGAAGCGCAATGCTGCCGCAGTCAGGGAGAAAGGCTGAGATGCGCCGAATGTGCCGCTCGGGAGAGGCGGTGATCGACGGTCGAGATGAAGTCGCACGCCACCGTGTCGAAGCGAAAGGAAGCCCAGACTACGCTGTGGCCTGCATCCATAGGGAGGTCCGGGCCGTCTGGGACGACACGGGGAGAGTGATTTTAATCGCTGAGTTTAATTTTGTGGTTTAAGGTTTTTTTCTTTCCATACATTGTAAGGCAAACGACGCCGCTTTAATCGACAATTTATTGCAAAAAAATGCTAAACGACGCCGCCTTTGCCAATAGGCCTGCTTTGGGGCTCTGGGCTAGCTTCCACTGGTTTCTGCCCCCATTGTTAAGAAACAAGCCTAATTTTAGGCCTGCTCTGTTTGTTAGGCTTTACGAGCCGAGCCTTCGAGCCGAAGCCGAGCCCGGAGCCGAGCTGAGCCCGAGCCCGAGCCTGGGGCCCACTCACACCACTACAAGTCCAAAATCAATCAAAATCACGTCCATGACAGCCATAAAATTGAAAGAAACAAAAGCAAAGCAAGAGTTCAAGATACAAAATGAATGGAAGATGAACAAATCTCCAAACATTACTCCAAGGTTAAATGAAGTCCTATAGTTGGTGAATTCTTCAAGAAATCCTCAAGAACAGGCCAACTCTTGGCTAAAAAATAGTTGGATCGTGCTTCAAGGGTTGGAAGAGCTTCATATGGTGCCTTCTCTAAAAAAATTCGAACCTTATGTGATTCTATATTAAGATCGGTGAAACCTTAATGTTGGTGTTCTCCCTCCAAATTTGAACCCTAAAAACGTCTAAAATAGAAGTATATATAGTGTTTCAGGAAATGGGCCAGAAAAAAGGCTAAAAATGGCAAGTCTGTGTCAAGCCCACGCTGCTTGTCGCGATAAGCGAGTGGTTGTCGTGACAAGCAAACTCATGAAGTCCTTAGGTTGTCATTGCAAATTAGTACGTGGATGTCAAGATTTCCCTCCAGTTGTCGTCCAGACTCCGAATTGGGCGTTCTTGGACTCATCGGAAACCTCTTGAACTCTAGAATGAATTTCTGGGCATAGCAGAGCCATTTGATGTCTTTATTAACATAGAAAAATCAAAAGATCAGATGCTTGTTGTGTGTGGTGTCTTCTTGGTCTTCTTTGGTTACATTTAAGCTCATTTTTGTTCTTTTGCCTCAAAGTTGACCTAATCACCAAAATGAGGCATTTAAACTTTAAAGCACTAATAATCATCATAAAAATCATTAAAATGCACAAAAAATAGGATGATAATCATGGTAGGAAATGCACTCATAATTATTCAATAAAATTAGTTTTTTACTTCTTTGTTTTTTGTTTCTCTCTCTCTTTCCTCAATCTGCATTTCTTTTCTTTTCTTCACCATGGCTGCTATTCTTCTAGCCATGAGTGAGTAGTTTCCCTAATCTCGGGGTTTGGTGGATCCAAGTCCCACCATGATAGATCCCGAGGGGTGTAAGCGTTGAAATCCTAAGGGGGAGACTGAAACCAGAACGTGTGTGGCTTAGGAAGAGGAGGTAAAGTCTCGGGAGCTCTCTAGGGGTTGAGCGTGACACTCAACTCGTTAGATGAACTTTAGATATGTTCAACAGAGGAGTTTTTCACCGCTGCCCTTCTTGATACTTAGCAAGTCCAACACTACTATTAGATTATTTTTTAAAGACATCCTTCATCCAATATTCTCAATCGAGATTGCCTCTTGTCCGAACTGTGAAAGAACAATGGTGAAAGCCTACCCGACGCCATTCAAGTATCATAACTCTCTCATACTCCTAGAACTCGTTCCTAATCAAAAATCTATCAAGATGACACCTCGATCACCCCTTGCAACCATCATGTCTGAATGCTTGAGGAAACCAAGCCCCGAGATTACTTTTAAATTCTGATTTCATGATCAAATAATCAATAAACCCATAAAAATCCAACTTAAAATAGAAAAGATAAACTGATGTTAAAGATACCGAGATCGCCCGAACTTAGTAGAAAACTCATCCGAGAGGACGACCCTAAAGCCATTATATCTACAAGTAGTCCTAGCTACTCGTTTAAGGTGGAATTAGGTATTATAAATTTTTGTGCATTCTGAACCTGACCACAAGCGATGAATCAAGACTCGACTTGTGTCAGAGATCTAAATCAGCTGAGAATAAGGAGTCATCTCTTCCTAAAGGGCTGAATAGTTTTATTATCCATTGATACTCACAAGGCATACCTCTCAAAGCCGACACAGCAAACCTCTACTTTCTTTTTATTGGAAAAAATTGGTGGAGCCCAAAGTAGCCTTCAACCTTGTAACTTACTGGTCCACTTTTCCATCAAAGAGAGATATCTCTATTTTACAAAGCCAAAAATCTCAATGAACATTCCTTAGTCTCGAAGTACCCTCCGAATGAGAGTTCTCTCCCAAACCCGAACTTAGGGCTTTCTTTGCTTTTCCCATAGTTGACGCCACTGTCGTCCTTGTTGGCTCCTCATGCAACTTTAATAATTGATCAAAATGTTTGTTCATGACCAGCATCTCATCCTTTAACATTCTGATTTCTTGGTGAAGCTTTTCTACACTGCTCAATTCACCATTGATTTGGCTCTAATGGTTCGAGGACATCATCTTTTTTGAGGGAAAGATTGCTTTAATAATAGATGTTACAAAAACCCACAAACTCAACAAATTGAGAAGTAAAGGAAGAAAAATTACAAGGAAATAAAACCAAACTACAGAACAACGAATAGACTGAGTCTGTGCAGCCACAATCTCCTTAAAGCAAATTCGCCTTCTCCCGTTGGTGCTTGAGAATTCTAAGGTGTCTGCTTCCCAAGATACAACGATCTTTGAGAGGCGATAAAAACACCTCGTTGTAGTCACTCTTAGCGAACTAGTGACGATGTGCATACTCTATCACAGAGAGACTCACAAAATCTTACACATAGGCTTTTTCTTTTCTTTTTTTGCCAAAGGGAGTCAGAACTCTCTTTATACAAACTTCAAGCATAGGGGGAGTGAACGGAAGAATTGAAAGCTTTCGACGGTTTCAAAGCCAACGAAAGGATTTACACGAATTCCCATAAAATTAAAATACTTTAAAACTTTAACCAATCGTTTCAAACGTTTCAAGGATTAAATTTCATTCAAAATGAAAAAGGAATAACAAATCCCCATATTAATGAAATTGACACTCAAACACATGACCAACGATCCCACACGAAAGGATAGAGTACAATAGCTGGAAATCTTCAGGATAAGTAGGTGTTACCTCTTTAAACCTTCTATAGAAATAAGAGGTTTACTCTAATCGACTAAACAAGAGGCACGATGTCATTGAACAATTATATCTTTTGTGTAGATGATGACATACCTTACACAAGAATCTTCCTAACATCTTCAAGTTCTCACTTTTATTTCATTTTAGTCATGAACATGTGTCTGGTTTTGCAAGAGCTTAATGGGAATTGTACCCTATTCAATTCCTTTTGAAGCGGCCTCACTTCACTCTTACATAGGTGATCTCCTAATTGAGAAAAACTTGTAATGGTCTTCCATTGCATGGAGATCATTAAAAGCATAGTCTAACCTTTTCCTTATGAGCATCATTGTTTCATCATAGGAATGGACAAGTGAATATCCCCACAGTGATTGATCCAAGTCTTTACAATTTAGTTGTCCCTTTAAACCTAGATCTTAGGATCTTTAGTCGGCTAGGTTGGGTATCCATTATATCGACTTATTCTTTTAAGGGTTTTAGTCTGATTCCTTTCAATGATTTTTCAATCAACTCTCTGTTTAACTCTTCGGTTAGCGGATCACAATGTTATACTTAGATTTTACATGATCTACAGAGATAACTCCAGTTGAGAGTAGTTGTCTAATGGTATTGTGTCTACGACGAATATGTCTATACTTACCATTATACATACTGCTTTGTGTTATACCAATAGTAGATTAACTATCACAATGTATGCATATTGGAGGCACATGCCTTGGCCATCTTGGTATATCCTCTAAGAAGGTTTTTAACCTTTCAACCTCTTCCCCACATTTGTTTAGTGCTATAAACTCATATTCCATTATGGATCTGGCAATAACCGTTTGTTTTGAGGATTTCCATGATACTACTGCACCTCTGAATATAAAGACATAATGACTCTAGGATTTTGAGTTTTTAACATTAGATATCCAATTAGCATCACTGTATCCTTCAAGTACAACAAGATATCTTGTATAGTGTAGCCCATAGTCTCGAGTAAATCATACAACATAGGAAAATCAGATGGTCTAGAGCCAGTCATACTAGAATCAGATAAAATGTCAAGGGTATATTTTCTTTGACATAGAAAAATTCCTTGTTTAGATCGAGATACTTCAATGCCTAAAAAATAACGAAGAGTGCCAAGATCTTTAATGGAAAAAAGATTGAGCAAGAAAATGTTTAACTAGAAATGGCAAAGATCAAGTATTGCTGCTGTTGATAATAATATCATAAATATAGATCAGAATAAAATTGATATTGGACCTTTAATATATGTAACAAGACTTTAGTTTGAAATGATTGTTGAAACTATGACGAAAGCATGGGTGAGAATTTTTGTAGAACCATTGTCGAAGTTGGTTTTAGACTATAAATAGGATTTATTAATTTAGAAAATGCGAAGCCTTCCCTTTACAAGAGAATCCGAGAGGAAGTTTCATATAAACTTCTTCATTGAGATCTCCTTGAAGAAACGCATTGTTGACATCAAGTTGATTCAGATGACCACTTTAGTCGGCAGCAATGAATGAAGGAGACGAACAAAGAACTAGTTTCGCAACAAGCACGAAGGTATCATGGTAATTTAAGTACTCTTCAACTGAGTATAACCTTTGCACCAATGGCTTTATATCGCTTCACTTGAACCAATTCCAGCTTACATTTATCTAGAGTAGAATCTATTTACAACCTGAAGGCATTCTTCCTGAAGAGAAGATAAAGACCAAGTGTTATTTGATTCAAGAGCCTAAATTTCTTTTGCCATGGCATCACGCCATTCAACAGATTTCATGACTTGAGAATAAGATTGTGGTTCTTGATGTTCAATGATATTTGTTAAAAAAGAATGATGAGAATGGCTAAAAGATGATAAAGAAAATAATCAAGCAGAAAAGTCGTTGAGAGAGAAATATGATTGCATATATAATCCTTGAGGTGACCTGGTGGCCGACAATCTCGTGGAGGAGGCTTATTTGTTATAGAACTGTGTTCTATAGAAGGAGAATTATTTGTATGAGTATCCTCAGAGATAAGTGGCGAGTTAGTAGGCGAAGGATCATGTGGATTTATTAAAGAAGAATTAGGAGATGGAGGACTGAATGTATTATCTATTCGAGAAATAGTTGGAATAGATTCTACTGAATCATTAGAATGATCTACTAGGTGATGAGAGATCGATTGTAGAGAATCACTAGAAGAATCATTAGAAGAAATACTAGTAGACATAACTAGTTGATATAGTCAAAAGTTCCATCATCATGAATGAGAGTAATATTAATGGAATTGTCAAATAATGGAGATTGAAGATCGCGATCTGGAAAAATTGACTCATTGAATATAACATCACGAGAAACGTAGATTTGATGAGTTTTGATATCATATATGCGATATCCCTTTTGACCATATGGATAACCAACGAAAATTCCAGGTTTAACTCTTTCATCAAATTTATGTTGAATGTTCATATTTTTAGTAAAGCATAAACATCTAAAAATTCAAAGAGATGAGTATGAAAGAATAATTCCAAGTAAAACTTGGTGAAGTGATTTATATTTAAGAATAGGAGTAGGTAATTTATTTTATAAATAGCAGTGTGGAGCATACATTCAATTCAAAAAGGAAAGAAGCAAGTTTTCTTGAAATCGTAAAGCTCTAGCAACATCAAGTAGATGTCGATGCTTATGTTCAACAATGCCATTTTGTTGGGGGGTCGCGACACAAGTATCGCTGTACAATTCCATAAAGTTCATGAAACCATGTTTGAATTTGTTGTGAAAGAAATTCACATTGTCTAACGAACTTGGAAGTTTGGGGAAGAAAGATATTCCCATTAATGTACTATCTGGTAAACTTTGTCTTGAATTAGTGATTTATTTGATTAAAAAATTGAACCAACATGTGAAAATTTTCATATTTTTGTTTCATTAAATAAATCCAAGTGCACCTTGAATAATCATCAACAATTGTTAAAAAGAAACAAGATCCATTTTTAGAAGGGGTAGAAAAAGAGCCCCAAATGTCAACATGAAGTAATTCAAAACAATGAGAAGAATAAGACGAGCTTTGGGGAAAATAAATACGTGATTGTTTAGCACGTGGACACACATCACAAACAAAAATTTTATTTGGAATAACACTTGGAAAAGTCTTAATAAGAAAATGAAAACGTCTTAATAAGAAAATGAAAACGAGAACTAGATGGATGACCAAGGCTAGAATGTCATAGGTCAAACTTATTACAATGCTTGAAAGAAAATGCGGAATTAAAAATGAAACTAGCATCTAGATAAAAGAGACCATTGCGAGCACTACCCTGACCAATCGTCATCTTCGTTGCTTGGTCTTGAAATATGCATTGAGAAGATGAAACAAGGAACATCACAATTATTGACTTTGTTAATTGAATAGATAATAAATTGAATTTGCGCATGGAATATGGAAACCATCTTGAGAATAAGATGATGAACAATGAACTATGCCTATGTGTCAAGGGTATGAGCCATTAGGTTCGAACTGAAATACCTTTATGAACAGTTGAATATGAAGAAAAAAATGAAAGAGATGTACATATATAATTAGAAGCACCGGAATCAAAAATCCAAGAAGGAGATAAACAAGTGAGAATTAAACATGGCAAATGAACTGATGATCCATTAGATTCATCTTTGGATAGAAGTGCAGGAAGCTTGTTGTATTGTTCAGGTGTCAATTGACTAGGGGCAAGAGCGGAAGTAGATGAAGGTGGCCCTGATTTCTTCACCGCCATTCTGAAGCCATGAATTCCGGTAGCATGTATGTATGAGTAAGGACTATGCTGTTTAAGAATGGATACAAAAGTGGAGTTTGCGCTTCCGGGATGGTCTAAAAAGGTGGTTTAGATGCATGGAGTAATCGCTAAATCAATTGTCGGAGTGGTGCTAATATTAATCTCTTTGTTGTTTTCTCGTGTACTAAATTATATAAAGTTCAATCAGCTAACTATCCATCAAGAGAATTTGATCATAATAGTCGGGGTGCTTACCACAAAGTCCTTGAAGAAACTCCATGGCATGATCTTGATTTTGTTGATCAATATAACTTTTTTAGCATGACCACAAATACATGAAGGGATAGAGAGAATTGAACAGTTCGGTCCCATATGATTTGAAAGCCGAGTAAATATAATGAAATGTATCATAATTCTCCTCGTTGAGGGCAAGAACATCGCTCAATTGATAATAGATATCTTAAGGAGTCACACACTGGAGGCGTCCATCCTTGAGATAAGTCCAAATTTGTGCTTCAGTTTCAGCATACAAGATACTTGGACGAATCTCAAGAGAGACTGAATTAAGAATGCAACTGCCAACCAAGTCGTTACAACATTCCTAATTGGACATGTCGTTTTGTTCTTTTGGAATGGGGAAGGATCCATCAACAAAACCCAACTTTCTTTTAACACGAAGTGCCATTATGACTACACGACTCCATGATCCATAATTGTTTCCTGTTAAGAGTGGTGTAACAAGGACAATGAGAGATCATCAGAGGATGAGCGTATATGGTCTTGTTTAATAGGATTGGATGACTGTGAAAATGATGATGGTGGGATAACAATGTTAGTATTGTCACCAAACATGGTGAAGAAACAAGAGAAAATTTTTTTTTATCACTCTGATACCATGTGAATAATACAATAGAACGTGAATGATGTGCTTTATTCATTTATGAATTGTATATATATATATATATATATATATATATATATTTGAAATTTAAAATACAAAAATTTAGGAACTAAAAAACAACTCTTGAAAACGATTAAAGCTATATACTAGGAAGCAATAAACAAATACTTGTTGAATAAAAAAAAAACAAAAAAAGTCCAAAATCTGTGCTTTGAATTGACTCGTTCAACAAGGCGCAAGCTTTTTTAAGTGATGCGCACCCTACCTAATATAAATAAAAATTATATATATCACTAAATAATCTCTATAATTTTTATCTAATAATGAAATTCAATAAAGTAAATAACATATTAAACATAAAAATCAAACATTATTAATGCTTCTCATCATCACAAAAATTATAAGTTCTAAAACAAAATAAATACTCATGCATTTGCATCAAATTCTAAATTAAGAAAATTATCATCAATATCATTCTTTCTATCATCAATATAAATTTTTTTTCTATTTTTTAATTATATGTTAGAATTTTTTTCTGGTTTTTTGTATAAATTTTTTTTCAAAATTTATCTTTTTTTCATAATTTTCTGAACTTGTTTTCTATTTTTCTTTTTTAAAAAAAAAATTGCATAGTTTTTACATAATTTTAGTATTTGTTTACTATTTTTCTGTTATTTTAAAAAAATTCAAAAGTTGAATTTTTTTACATGATTTATTTTCTATTTTTCATCATCTTTTCCTCTTTTTTTTTTACATAATTTGTCATAATGATAGTTTTTTCATTAAGTTGATCGATTTTTAGGCTTTCGTATAAACTTTTTTTTTTATTTTCTATGAAGCTTATTGAAATAAGCTAAAATTGGTTTATAAAAGGTTATAAGTTATTTTTATAAGCTCTTTCAAAACACCTATATTTTTTTTTATCACAAGTACTTATATGAGAAGATAAATATAAATAAACTGTAAATAAGCTCTTTAAAAAAATAATGCACTTATTAAAACTTTGTTCGACGAAATCCCTCGTAGTTATGTCGTTTTTGTAAAAAGATCAACAAACCAAACGACACAAGTGACTGAAATAAAAAGGTCCGATTATTATTATATATATATATAAAAAACACTATACATATTCTCCCCAAACTTTGGAGAGGTTGGGTCTCTTCCTAAGAGCAACTCCAATGGGAGTTGCCAAAAATGGGGTGTCAAATGTCATTTTGCACCTTAAATGCTGTTTTAAGACTCGAACAATGTTTTACTTCCAATGGCAAAGCCAAAATGGGTGGCCATTTTAATAATTCAATGTTTTTTATTAAAAATATAATTAAATCCTACCGCTTATATTTTAACTGCATATTTTTCATAATGATCGTAATTTAACGGATATATTTATATAGTAACAATTTCAAATTTCAAATTTTGTCTCGCTGAAATTCAAATTTCAAATTTCAACCGTTGAAATTCAAATTTCAAATTTCAACCGTTGAAATTCAAATTTGAAAATTTAATTGCCAAAATAAAAATTAAAAAAATTATAATTCGTCTATAAATATGATCATTTTTCTCATGTTTTTCATCCATCTATCTTACATTCTCTTTATAAATTCAATATCTTATTTCTCTCGACTATTTATCCTTTCATATTTTCGTTTCATCAAGTTATATGAATCGCTTTCCTAATATTTTAGGAGAGATCCTCACACGTTGAAGAAGAAGATAAGATGACTCTGATATGTTCTACGCCGCAACTGTATGTCCGGCTAGTTTAGTCGCGGACTGATAAGAAGGCATCGCGGGTTCCGTCTCCAGCCATGCACGGTTAATCGTGATAGAGTTGAAGGTCACGTAAAGACTCTATCGTGATCATTTTGCTGTCCCTCAGGTATATGAGTTTTTTCAAGGAGGTTCCGAATGAGTCGCCCTCTTTTTCTTCTCGAATTGTCGAGGTCAACAATACGATCCATACTTCATCCAAAGAACATATGCCATTGGAGTTCTCGACTATTATCCCTTCAAAAGATAATGTACCGCGATGTAATTCGCTACTTTAACACCGCGCATTCTCGTGGGACAATACATCGGGACCGAGAAAGATCGCATGTAGAAACCGGTGGCGCTATGAAAGCTGCATGCAATGTTCGCGACCATTACTTGAGGTCACCAAACAATATCGATATTGCTCGATTGCTACAAACGAGGGAACAACATGGCTTTCTTGGCATGTTAGAGAGTATTGATTGCATGCATTGGAAGTGGAAAAATTGTCCTACCGTGCTGCGTTAAGATGTGGCATCGGTCATCATATGAACCAACAATCATTTTAGAAGCCGTGGCATCTCAAGATCTTTGACGTGGCATGCACTTTTCGTCTACTCCGGTTCATTGAATGACATAAATGTTCTGTATAGTCCCCTGCTTTTACATTGTTAGCAAATGGTCATGCCCTCCGGGCCAACTATATAATTAATGGTCAGAGTATAGAATGAGATATTATCTACCGATGCAGTATTTATCCAAACTGGTCGACATTTATAAAACAATTCCGTGTCCACAAGGTTTGAAGAAAAAACATTTTGCTAAAGCACAAGAGTCGGCAAGAAAAGATGTAGAGCTGGCATTTTGGTACTTCAAGCCCGTTTTGAATTGTGCATGGACCAAGACGTTTTTGGGATGAAGAAACACTTGCAGATATTAGAAAGCGTGGCTATAATAATGCATAATACGGCCACAAGACGCATGAGATATTTAATAATGACTACGGAAGATGCAAATCCGCGCCTGGTGAAGTGTCACATGCAGATATTCACCCAGAATTAGAAGATTTCAAAATCCATTATCGCATCGTGATTGCTACTCACTTTCAACTCCGCAATGATCTTCTCGAAAGCATTTGTGGGAACGACATGGCGACTAATAACTCTATCAATTTCAAGTTGAAGTCGTATTTTCAATTCCAATATCAATTTCATTGCCAGATTTTAATTCCAAATTTCAATTCCCACGTTGTATTTTAATTCCAATTTCAATTTCATGTTGTATTTTCAATTCCACTTCAATTTCAAGTTATCTTTTCAATTCCAATTGCAATATAATAGTCAATGACTACAAATTAAAAAATAAGAGCAACATAATAAATAACGAGACTAAAAAATTAAACCCCGCTTTTTCATAACCTCTATCTTTCGTGTTATTCCAATATGTTGCGTAAATTGGGTCCATGCCGTAGTATTAGTTTACATGATTTTCATCCTCATTTCAGATTCGAATTTCTTCTGCCTTCTTCAATTTCTAACCTGCTTACGATGTCGCCCATCGCTATCTCCTCGCTGGAGCATAAATTCATCAGGTCGCCTCAACTTTTGTCGCTCCACTTCCATTCTTTCATTCCAAAGGCGATGATCTAGTGATCTTCAACACTCCAAGCCATTTCTCTTGTTTTTAAGTCGTTTTCAGTTCTTCGCCCAACGGCCTATCGAGGTCGTAAGCCGGACGCAGGGTTCAAAGGTCATCCCCTAAATATGGAGCCTTCGACGCAGATTCAACACGAAGGATTCAACAGGACTACCAGCTGAATGAGTTTTGCTTCTTATTGTCAGTCGATTATCGCCCATTTTCGCTCCATTTTCAATATATTCCAATAATCAGATTAAATGGTTTTCAATAAACTTAGCCAACATTTCTTTGCTCATCAACCTGAAAAACATATGAAATTATCTGTAATAAATTTTTAAAATATCAAATCATACTAAATAATAAATTAAGCTTTATATCTTACATTATTTTGCTTCCTACGATCCACTTTGTCTGAGTCTTTCAATTTGACTATGAAAAACCGACAAATTTGCCGTGATTTTGCATTTATATCACCAAACGACTTTTAATAGAAGATTGAGAAACTTCATGATTGCCCATGAAGTTCCCAAGACGCACATTTCGCGTAACGCACCACCTCGGTTGCTCATTCCCGCACCGTATTCGCCGTATTAAGTCACGCAGACACAATTAATTTATCTTCTCTCTACGCAGTGTTTATTTGTCCTGTACCTTCTCAACTTAACGACTTCATTTGTATTAATACTACCATGATCAAGCCCGAATAAAGATCATCATATAAACTAGCCATTGCCCATGCTGAACTCGCCAAAGAACCGTCATATTGCAAATCCATCCACAAAAAAAAAAAAATTATAATCAATTTAGAATGAGCCAATTTATGTATATACAAATAAATCTATCAATTATAAAATTTATAATTAATTTAAAAGAATGAACAATTTATCAATTAAAAAATTATCAAATTATCAATTTAAATTTAAAAAATCAATTTGTCAATTTAAAGAATGAACAATTTATTAATTAAAAAAATTATAATCAATTTAAAGAATGAGCAATTTATAAAGTATACAAATGAATCTATCAAAAATAAAATTTATAATCAATTTAAAAAATTAGCAATTTATCTATTTTAATTTAAAAATCAAATTTTGAATTTAAAGAAGGCAACACCGTTTCTTCCTTCTTTATTTCTTCCTCTTGCTCCTCCTTCTTTTTGTCTTTCTATTCCTCCCTTTCACGAAACTGGTCTCTAATAATCCATTTTCTCTCTGGGGAAGACTGCCTTCTTCCTTATTTCTTTCTTTCTCTTCCTCTTCCTCCTCCTTATTTCTTTCTTCCTCTTCCTCCCTTCTACCATCACTCTTCTCGCACAAACGACAACAGCGCTGCAGTGCTCTAAGAATATCTCGCAGTCAGTTTAGAGTTAGCAGGCTTAAAGGCGCACTGAATGTAAGTTCTTTCCTCAATCTCAGATTTTTACGTAAAATCAAATAGAATATAGCCGTTGAGATGCACAGGAGCCATCAACCACTATTTTGCACCCTTCTCGCATCTCTCTAAAGCTGCCAACATGCACACCCCAAAATCACTGATGACATTTTCGCACCCGACGCCATCTCCGTCGTGTGTTCGTTTTTTTTGTGACAAAGGCTATTTTAGTAGCTTACGGACGGCTTCGAGCAAGCAACTCCTGGGCTGGAGTTGCTCTAAGTGTCATGACACTGTTACATAGTTCACACCCACACCTTCTTAACCTTCCATCTTGTTAACTGCGCCAGACTGTATTCAATGATCGTATTCGCTTACAATAATATACTGGACATGCTAATATTTATCAACTCAAACCCAACACGAATAATAAACATATCAATATTTGTAAACCTAAACTCAACCCATTATTATTCATGTTAGACAGGTCAACACGAATATAACTCATTTAATTTAATTATTTAAAATAATAAGAATTATAATTAATCATCAATGTTTAACACAAATAACTTATTAAATTTAACATATTTATTAATTTTATTATTTAAAATAATATGAATTATAATTAATAATTTATATCTAATATATATAACTTATTAAAATAAGTTAATTAATTAATATAATAATTAAACGAATCAATTCAAATCAAACTCATATTAGATAGGTCAACACGAATATAACTAATTTATTAAACATGTTAGGCGGGTTAACACGAATATAACCTAAACACGATTATACTCAACAAAAACCCACAAAAACTGTATTAGAGTTCGTATCTTGTTCACGTGTCGTGTTAAATTTTGTCAGCCTATTATTAACCAACTAGATTAGAATCAAATCCCAATTAATAAACTCTAATAAGTATCCTAACTAGTGTGATTAACTCAGACTTTAAAGATTTTTATTCAAATGGTATTTTGCCGCACTCGACAAGCATGTTAGCTTTTATAAATAACTTTAATTGGCTGCCAAATTTAAACTAATTTCTCTTCTGTTTTTTTTTCTTATAAGTTTTTCATAAAACATATCCTCATGATCATTATAAAACATGAGAAATTATTAGATTGTGTGAACTTATGAACCATAATTATCCATATTAATATAATTATCTTTATAATTAATTCCTTATATAGGAAGTTTATAAGTTAACTCTAATAAAATTATTTGATTTGAATCATTTGATCATTCATCTTTGATTTAGGAATCGACGGATTGTGATGATAAAACCCTAGATTTAGAAAAGCCCATAAACCCCTCTCTACATATTTCTTCTCCGCGGCACAGTCTACAGCCGCCCACCCTCTACCTATTTGCTCACAATGCCGCCCAAATTCGACCCATCACAAGTCGTCGATGTCTACGTCAGGGTCACCGGCGGCGAGGTCGGAGCCGCCAGTTCACTCGCCCCGAAAATCGGTCCACTGGTCTGTCCCCAAGAAAATCGGAGAAGACATCGCCGTGAGAACGCCAAGGACTGGAAGGCCTCCGCGTCACCGTCAAACTCACCGTCCAGAATCGCTTACAGGCTGTCTCTTGTTGTTCTCCGCCGCCGCTCTGGCCATGCGCCCTCAAAGAACCCGAACGCGACCGCAAGAAGACCAAGAACATCAAGCACAATGGCAACATTTCGCTCGACGATGTCATCGAGATCGCCAGGATCATGAGTCCTAGGTCCATGGCCAAGGACTTGACCGGCACAGTGAAGGAGATTCTCGGAACCTGTGTCTCTGTCGGCTGCACCGTCGACGGTAAGGATCCCAAGGATTTGCAGCAGGAGATTGCCGACGGGGACGTCGAGGTTCCAGTACCAAGCGTTTTCAGATCGCATATTGTTTCTGCTGTCCAAGTTTGATAAATTAAACGGGATACTTACTTCTGGAGGCTTATGTATCTTGAGATTTGATGTTTCGTTTGTTATATTAGTAGACGTTACTTATGAGTTGTGGTTGATGATATTGCAATACGTATTTTTGCTTTGAATTCCTGATTAAAATGATGTAATCTTTTGGTTAGCTTTTACTTTTGGATTTCATCTGCCTTCACTGCCAGTAAGTATTTCTATTTGGTGTTTTAAGAGCATTGAGTTTAATGAATTGCTAGTGTATTCAGGGTTAGCGATAACGCAACATTTGTCTACTAAGATAATTGTTTGCTTTTGTTTTCCAATTCTTGATATCCATATACATGTCTAACAGTATTAATTTTTTTGGTAATGTACCTTAATTTTGAATTTTTAGATTTATTCCATCTCATTACTTGGAAAGCACTGGGAAAGAGAAGAAGGATCCTAGTTCCATTTTTAGATTTCTTATTCTGGTGCTCCTGAATAATGGGTATGGGATTTTTTTGGGGGGAGAATTCATTTTTCTCTCTTTTATATCACGGTTCTGGTTGATTGGTGAATAATTGAGGGGTTATGGTTTTTATTCTTTTGAGTTTTCAGGTAAGGACGGTGGGGGAGTGAGAGGGAGTTGGTTTCCAGTTTTGCATGTGTGTGGCACTATCAATTTTTCTTTTCTTTTTATTTTTTTCGAGTAGGAGAATGGTAACTTAGGTAGTTGCATGACATGTTGCATTTCGAGGCTATTTCAGGGCTGAGGATGAATTTGATAGAGCAAGGAAAAGATGAGCATTTGAGTGTGATGGCGTGTTTAATACTTGCAGCTCTTTTTTTCCATGGAATATTGCTGAAATTTCCTTGCCCATGTTACTCTTCCTTGAAAATTTTGTAGAAAGGTGCTTCTCCTTGATTCTTACTCAACTTAAAATCCAGCATAGTCCATATTAAATCTTAACATTTTTCGGGATTTTCTGTTTCTATTTTACCCTTCCCTCTATGGTAAGCCTTATATTCTCCCACTGTACTAGGTTCTGCCCTCTTTTGGTGCTTTAAGTATTTGCTTATTTACTTTTATTAAAAGAATTTTAATTGGTCAGTTTCAAATATAACATCACAATTTCTGTGAACCCACTCACTAATGTAATTTAACTGGACGAAGATGGGTCTACTATATTGCATAGTTTAAGATATTTTTCATTGGAAACATTTTTGATACAAGTAGAGAGAAAATTTAGTAACTGAAATATATTGGTACATAAAAACATTTTTTAGCAGAGGTCCATATAAAAACATAAATATATTGTTATGATTATTATTATTATTTTGATATGTTATAATTACTATTGAATTCCATTATGCAGTTTATTTCATATTGTTAGCATTTGACAAGGATTATAGAGATGGATTTAATTTAATATCATGATTGTCATAGAGATGTTACAGTGTATCCTAGCTTGGTGGACAAAATCATTCTATTGAGTATTGATTCTGCATTATCTAAATATTTTTTTTGAAGAAACAAATATGTAGCTATTTCACCCTAGAAATACTATATTTTTTATGTATTTATTGTTTTTATAAAACATTGAACCTTTCATTTCACTAGATATTTTAATGATTGGCAGTTGGCCATCGTTGAGACTTTTCTCTCCAGGTTGAGAGGATATTTGGTCAAGAGGGGGTGATAATAACAAGGTGGTTTGGGAAGACAATAAAAAGAGTTTGTTTTGTGTCAAATCTTTCTATGATGTTTTGAAAATGGGGAGGAAGATCATCTGTCAGAAGAATATCATATGGAATTGTGGAATATCCAAAGTCATCTTTCTGCATTGTGCTAGTTGGGAGAGTGCTAGCTAGAGCAATCTTCTTCAAAAGAGAGGGCAACTCATGGTGAAGGATTTTTTTTATGTTATTAGAAGGGATGGTTCATTGATCATTTACTTCTTTATTGCCCTAAAGTAAGGCTCCTTTGGCACCTATTGTTTTCCTTATTTAGGGTGGCATGAGGGATCCCTTTTAGTGAGGGTTATACTATTATGTCGACAAGACTCCTTTGTTGAAGAGAAGGAAAAAGGTGCTACGCTGCTTCTCTTTGCATTTTTGAACAATATAGAGGGAACAAAATCACAATGATTTTATGTCTATGTTCACCATCACAAGAATTGTTGGGATGGGGTTAGAGAAGGGTCAACGAGATTTTTCATTAGGGAGGAGAGGCGAACATTATACACCTAGTCTAGTGGATGGTTGTTTCTAAATAATTGAAAAGAGGACTAGTTTGTTTTTTATTTATTTATTTATTTTATTTTATTTTTCCGATAAGTAGGGACTAGTTTCTTTTTATTCCTCTTTGTTTGCTTTGTAAGGCCCTTTCTTTGCAAATGGTGTGTATTTTTTCTAGTAAAAGAGATTTGTTGGTGGAAGAAAATCGTTAGGGGAAGGCTTGGGAGTTGTGGAGTGGCTGCTGTCATGTGCAGACATTGCTTGGGCTTGCTCCTTACTTGGCTAGAGATTTGCTAATGGGCTGGAAAGCTACACCTATAAAGAAACTGACAGAAAAATCTGGCTGGCTGCTCCGTTGTATTTAATCCTGCCATTTGGCGAGAATAGAGTCGCTTTCAGAATGGAGTTCTCCTTCCTAGATTGAAGAATCTTTTGTATTGTCCATTTGGTTTTGGGCCAACATAGTTTTGAAGGTGATTTTTGTATATTAGGAAGGTCTTTACTCTTAGGAGTTTGTCTCTGGGCCGGTAAGTTTTTTTGTTTGCCCTCGTTTTTTGTATAGGTATCTGTTCCTGCTATATACTCCCTTATACTTTTGGATCCTGTGGCTTCTTCTAAGTTTAATGAACTTTTTCCTTGCTTGTCCCAAAAAAAACCTTGTGGGAAGGTCTAAGAAGGAAGACAGGGATTGGAGGTCAAGAGCGGTGAGAGATTCTTATGGAGTTGGGGTTGGGTTTCAAAAACAATTAGTAAGCAATGATATCCTTTCTAATAGAAAGATTTTCTTTGCGGTAGGTGATGGGTGTAAGGGGAAGTTTTGGAAAGGTGTTGTGCAATGAGGAGCTCTTATATGGGCTTCTTCCATCCTTGTTTCCCTTACTGACTTGAAGGAGGTGTAGATAGCTAATTTCTGGGAGCAACCAGGGAAGTGAATAAATTGGAATTTCTGTTCTTTAGGAACTTGATTGGGAGTTAGGTGTCATGGAGTGACTATTGTTAGACTTTAAGAATATGCAATGAAGAGGGAGGAGGACAGAATAATTTGGATTGGAGATGGTGAAGGGTCTTCTTTATAAGAGGGCTTTATTCTGTATTATGGATAGATTATACCCATTATTTTCCTTTAAGGATATTATGGAACACAAGGATTCTCTCAGAGGTGAGTTTTTTTTCACTTGGGTTGTTGGAGAAAGGTCTTGATTTTGGATCTCCTTTAAAGAAGATGCTGGATGAGGGTGAACAGGGGAGTGCCTTGTGTAAAGAGGAGTAAGAGTCCATTCATTATACCCTCCTTCATTGTGACAAGGTGAGACTCATATGGTGATTGGTGTTCTCCATTTCTGGTATTAGGTGGGTTATCTCCGAGTCAAGTAGGGAGAGACTCTTTGATGGTGGCATGACCCTTTTGTTTATGTTGTAAACTATAAGGCTTAGGGAGCTGCTCCTTCGGGTATTTTTTGGATGTTTTGGAAGGAAATAGAAGATATTTTGTATGTGAGGAATTGTCAAAACAAAGGCTAAAACCACAGGTAAAGATTGAATGCCTTGGTTAATCTCATAGATTGATAGGATGAAGGGAATTTTTTATTTTTTTTGTATACCCTCTTTTTTGTTTTGTGCTCTTTATTTATAGTCTACTCTTGTCATCTTGTATGCTTTTATGTTAATTAATATTAGTATTTATCAAAAAAAAAAAAAAAAGAAGACAAATATGTTTTATAAATGATAACTACAAAATGGATGTAGTGGGTTTGGTCCAACTCACCTATTGGCTTACAAGAATTATAATATTGTACTCATCTGAATATTTTTGATGAAAAGGACATAAATTATAGAAAAACATATTTTGTTTATTCTCAATCCTTTGATTATGCAGGGAGAGGAAACTTTAAAAGTGGAATAGTCTTTTTATTTTTATTTATCTTCTTTTTTCTTTTTACTCATCTGGCTGCAAAATATCTGAACATGCATTCTCATGTACTCCACTTTGAAGCCTTATCTATTTTTCTTTTTTCTTTTTTTGTTTTCTTTATTAGACTGGATTGTCATCTTCTCCCTTTTTTGTGGTCTGTTCTGCATTCAAAATGTTTCTGTTGGGTAATGGGTCCCCACTTGTTTTGTTTATTTATTTTTTAAATCTCTTTTTTCTATCAAAGCTAAGTTATGGAAGGGGGGTGAGGGATTTTGATGTGAGAAGGAAAACTTCCTTGTTGAATATTTCCAAAAGGAACCGATTTGATATGTTTATATGTATTGCTAAGCTTTGATTTCTTGGAAATGCTTGGTTAGAAGTAGAATCATATTAATTCTGGAATCAATCTGTTTTTCAAAACCAGACTTCAACACTCATTGCACATTGTTGAATATTTCCAAAAGGATCCGATTCGATATGCTTATATGCATTGCTAGGCTTTGATTTCTTGGAAATGCTTGGTTAGAAGTAGAATCATATTAATTCTGGAATCAATCTGTTTTTCAAAACCAGACTTCAACACTCATTGCACATTGTTGAATATTTCCAAAAGGATCCGATTCGATATGCTATATGCATTGCTAGGCTTTACTTTTGAAAATGCTTGGTTAGAAGTAGAATCATATTAATTCTGGAATCAATCTGTTTTTCAAAACCAGACTTCAACACTCATTGCACATTGTTGAATATTTCCAAAAGGATCCGATTCGATATGCTTATATGCATTGCTAGGCTTTGATTTCTTGGAAATGCTTGGTTAGAAGTAGAATCATATTAATTCTGGAATCAATCTGTTTTTCAAAACCAGACTTCAACACTCATTGCACATTGTTTTTTCTTCTGACCCGCATGAATCTCTATTATTGAACAGAGAGAGTAATGGGTTCTACATCATTTCATTCTTGTTTGATAGAAACCTTTTATCCCTTGATTTTGAACTCATCGATAATCCTTGTAAGAGCATATCTATGACTGTTGGGGGTGACCACTGAATCATTTTTGATGATTGCTTTTGAACTTACAGCATGGCAGCACAAGAACTGAAACCAACCCTTTTAATTGCTTATTTGTCTATACCTGAGATAGAAGAACTCCATCTTCAGCAGACAGTAGCAGGACATGTAATTGTTTGCAGAAAGCAGAAACCATATGTCTAGAATTGCAATTTTCCAGATATACATATAATATATATGTGTGGTGAAGGACATATCATTGAGTAGCAGCCTTATCTACTCCCTCTCTCATCATCTCTACTTCCTTCCCTGACCTTGCTTGCTGCAGTGGTTACAAAGAAATGTAGGTTTCCTTAGCATGGAAAAGGCTTCCACTACTACTACTACTGGCACACAAACAACAAAGACAAGAAGGGCTTTGAGAAATGAGGGCCTCTGTATGTTGTAATACAGAGATGGACTCTGAGAGAGAAAGAGAGAGGGACCACCTGGAAAGCCCCTTGTATAGAGAGTATAGACTATAGAGAGAGAGGGAGAGAGAGAGAGAGAGAGAGAGAGAGAGTGGACCAACTCAACTCATAATGGGGTTTGGGTATTGGGTAGGCATAAATATAATATTCTTGATTTGATTTGGTTGGTATTGGTGGTGGTGACCCAGCCCTACTCTCATAGAACATGTACTGTGGCTTCCTGGGATGGCTCTAATTTATTGAAGAACCCTTAAAGCCTCTTCGCTTTTGCTTAGTGGTGATTGTGACACTTGCGTCTTTTCTGTCTGTCTTCTAGGTTGTTCTTGTTCTCTCCATGAACCTACTAGTAGATTCACAACTTTGATAGATTCAGATTCAGGATTTGAGAGTTCCAGGTGAGACTAGTGAGTGTGATTATTATGTAACCACCCGATCACAAGTTATCCTTATATTCTCTTGGCTCGCTGCCACTGCCGCATTACTACCGGGGCCACGCCCAAGGAGGGAATTACCGACGCCCCACGTCCTCGCAAAACCTTAATAATATCAGCTTGCTCCCCATATACATCCACCTTTCTATCTCTTCTAATGTGAGAGAGACGTAGACTATAGATTAGATCCATACTCCTTACCATATCAAAAGTGGTAATGAAAATAGCATAGGATAAAATGGAAAGTGAGTTTGTTATATAATATGATTATTTACTGAATTTGGATTGTGAGAAGACATGGACTTAAAACTTAAAAGCACCCTGCCATCTTTAATGGTGTCTCTGTCTGTGTCTGTGTGTGGGGAGGAGTCAAGAATAAGGGTGGGGGCCGCCGTATAAGTTTGAAAAAATAAAAAAATAAAAAAGTTTGCAAAGTCCATACGTTGCTGTGCTTTCATTGTCCCTGTCATCATCATAGAGAAATAAATAATTGAGATATGTGGGTAAGTAAAAATCGAAAGTCGGGTGAGTGAGGGGCTAATAATGGGTTTGGACTTAGTTAAACACCCAGCCGCCTCAGCCCCTACGTGGCCTGGTTAGCTCTGGTCGGTCGCCTGTCATGGTCGGTTAACCCTTCCTTCATTCCAATTATTATTTATTTATATGAGGCAAAATAATACATCAATTGAAATCAATCATTTTATTTATTTATTTTTTTCTCTTTTTCTGTGTTCCCAACTTATATATGAAGCCGTCTTTGCTTCCCTGGCATTGTTGTTCTTATCTATCTATACACCCTTCCAGACTCTTCTTCTTTCAAATTAAAATAAAAAATAAAAAAAAAGAATGTTAAAAAAGTGTGGGCCTTTCAGGATTTAGAATGGATTGTTTATTCACGTGTAGTAGTACTATAGTTGCTTTTGGCGGAAGAAGAGGGAGGGAGGGAGGGTTGGTAAGTAAGTAAAGCATGTGATGAATGTGGGAAAAGTGTGTAGTAGTGTATAATAGTGGAACCCACAATTACTCTTGGAAATTATTTTAAAAAAAAAAAAAGAAAAAAAAAAAGTGGAGTTGGAAGAGATGGAATTAAGAGTGTATGAGCTGTTGATGATGTGAGTAAGAAAATATTGTATGGTTTAATGTGATGCTTCCAAATTCAAATTAATATATTGATTTTAAGTCAATTTTTAACTAGGTATCTTATGCCCCATAGACATGACAAAGATGGTAAATGGTTTTATTTTTGAACTCAAGTTATAGTTTGTTAAAAAAATTAAACCTAAGTTCCCTTGCTTAAGAGGTAGAATTGTTTTATTCAAAATTTTCGAAACAAAGAAACGCTGCTTAGCTACTTATCGCACGAAAACAGCCTCAAAACAAAAAACGAATTCACTATTATCAACATTTTAGCATGACCGAAAAATGCGTAGTTCTTTCCCTTGCTTTCAAATTAAATTAAACTAAACCAACCAAATTCTGAATGAAAACGATTTTCAACCAAATTCAAGACGAAACGATTTAAAACGAAAACTAAAGACATTAATACATCAAAATTTTCATATTCTAATTTTGACAGAATAAAATTTTTAACCAAATCCATTTATTGGCTTAATCGGTTTTTTAAATAAAATTTAAAATAATAAAAAAATATAAATATCTCTTCACTTTAAACAAGTTTCCAAAAACAAGGTGATTAATTTCAAAATTTGCCTAAAATGAATATTTTAGTAAGATAACTATAAAGTTCTGACAACGAAGCACGACATTTCGGCGATTTTATTTTTGAAATATGTGTTTTGTCAAACAAAATTTTAATCTATACGGAACTCAAAAGAAAAAATCATTATCTAACGACGTAAACTCGTAAGCTTTTTATAGCTAAGTCCAATATTTAATTTTTTTAATAAATGGGGTGGTTTTGATCCTTTTAATGAAGTCAACAACGATCATCTTCACATGTTAATGTTAACACACGTTATCTCATGAAAACCACTAAAAAAAAAAAACATAATTTATTTATTTATTTATTTATTTATAAGTATAATTTATTTATCTTTTAAGGCCTCCAACCTCCAATCGAATCCCACCTAATTTTAATTTTAATTTTAATTTAATTGCCACCCTGGCTTAATTACTGGCTCACCTGGTATGTGTTGTTTAAATAATTTTCAGCCTTTTGCTTAAACCCCAATTGGCTTCATAAAATAGTAATTAAAACAACCATTTTTTTATTTTTATTTAAACAAAAAAAGACGAAAATAGGCAATGTGAAATTAAAAGAAAGACGAAAAAAAAAAACATATTTTTATATAAACACCAAGCATTAAACAATTACGATTCAGAATTACGGTAAACTGTCATTAAAATTCAAGACGAGCACGATTAATCGACACGATTAACTGATAAACTGCCGCGGTATTTGAACGGCTCGTGCGATAAACGGCTAACTCATAACACGCGACAAACGGCCGCGTTTCGCACACAACCGCATCCGCTAACATCGCTTCTCATCACATACCAATTCTGGGTCGCGACTCAAATTGCCAAAATTAACGCGACACGATTAATCGACACGATTAACCGCTGACAATCCGGCTGTACAGACCAACCGTCAGCGATAAACGCCAACTCGTTTAACACGCTTAATAAACTGCCTGCTCGCCATACGCTTAAATTCGCCACCCGCTTAACCCGTAACCGCTTAACCCAACCCAACACGCCACACCCCTGCAAAACATCGCGATACGGCTCACAAAATCTTAAAATGTTTGTGGCACCGTTATATTATTAAAGAAAATAATTATAAATGGATTCAATTAGTCTAATCATCGATCCAACCGATTCAATCACTCGATTTAATCAATCCAAATGAAAAAAGTTTAAAAATACTCAACACACCTCAAAACTTAGGAGGTCAAGTCGAATAAAAAATTCAACTCATTCAACCTTTCGGATCCAAATCATTTTTTTTTAATCTAATATCTTTATTCTCCACCACTCATGTTTTATTATTATTATTATTATTATTTTAATATAATACTGATAATTAAATGACAAAGTGCACTGTTGACTAGGGATGACAATAAGTCCTATTTTTTTTATTGGATTTAGATTCTCATCCCCATTTATTATTTATATCTTCATTTTCATCCAAATCCCTATCAGATTTAAACTACATTAAAGGATTGCAAACATATCCTATTTCAATTTATGAAATAAATTATTTTAAAAAATTATAAATATTAAAAATAATTTGTTGTAATAAGAATTATTGTGATCACTTAAATAAAATGTTAAAATCTAGCATATTTTTAGTTTTAAGGCTTTTTAATATAAATAAATATTTATTATATTTATATATTATATATTTAATCGTATTCTGATCAAAGAATCCGATGTAACATACTTATATTAGTTTCCGTCCCCGAATATTTAATTGGGTAGAAAATATTCCTTCATTCCTTCCTCTATTTAGATCGATTATCGTATAATCGAATATCGACTTAACGAATCAGTAATCCCTAATAATGACAATAAATCGATTCAAGCAATATCATCGAAGAATAAGCAGACCAACGTTGGAACGACCATCATCGATCGCTATTAAATCAGCGACCCAATATAAAAAACCGCGTATTAATCAACTGACAAAACCTGTCGAACGCTAACGATCGAATTACGAATCGATCGATTTTTAACTAATGGTAAATGATTTGCTCTAACTTTTATTTTTATTTTTTTAAAATTAAAAAACGACAAGTATTTTCGATATTTTACACCAAACGATATCATTTCATGCATGACACAATTTTTTGTCTGATTAATGAATCATAAATCAATAATTTTTTCGATTCAATATTCTATCCGATTTTTAAAACATGAATAATAAATACTCTCTTCCCGTGTAAATAAAATGACCGTTGGGAGATGCTGACCTGGGTCCACCGACGTCACCTTATCGTCTTCATATCCGATCACACCACTTGACTCCGCATTGGATCCCTTGCGGGCCCCACCCCTCAAACCGCCACTTCATCTCCAGCCTTACATTTTTGCCACGTGTCCCCCCTCGATCATCGTGGTCAACAACTGGCCCTTAATTTTCCACGTTTTACTTTCCCGAAATTTCTTTTCTTTTCTAGTTTCTTTTCTCCCTGGTCTTTGTTTTTTCTAGAAACCAATCAAAGGCTGCCACGTTCGTACTTTACTAGTTAGGGCTGTCAGCCTGTGTGAATGCGGACCTTCATTGATGAGTCCGTGCTCCGTGCTTCTGAACCGTCAGATCACAATCGTACGGTCACAGTCGTCAAACATTGCACTTGTTTCAATGCAAAGGTATGAGTGTTTAATACGGAAAAAAAAAAGAAAAGGAAAATCACAGTATTAAATTCCTAGACAAAAGAATTTGTTTTTTTTTTTAAATATAACCAGTTTTTAGGAAAGAAAGGGTTAAATTCGAATTTTTGATCATTAGATATGAATTTTTATCATTTCTTACAATAAGATCCATAAAAAATATGTAAAATTATTTCGATTCAATGATTAAAAAACTTAAACTTTTTTCAATCAAATCCTTTTATGAATTTAACTTTTATTTTAATTGTTAGTATTTAAATATAAAAATTCCGGATTTTAATATTAATTTTTTTTAAAAAAAAAATGGTAATAGTATTTTAAAAACAGTTTCTCTCACGTGAGCTGCACGTGGGTTAATCGCCTATTTCTTTTCCGAAATATACTTGGTGCAGGGGCACCTGGTCCGTCTATGTTTTTAAATTAGTACACAAAGCTACAACAATATTATATACCCATTAGAGGGGCGTAAAAGTGTGCTTAGAAGACATAATCTCCTGAAAGTACATAATAATTTTCTTTTTGTTTGGAGATGACATTTTGGTCGTAGCAAATTCATAATTCTCAAATGACACTATTATACAATTTTTTTTTTTTTTTTAATAACGATATATGTTTTCATCAGTTTTATAATTGCATATCTGGATTAATCCTAACTTAAAATCGGATCAACCCACAGAAAAAAAGAAAGTAAGATTTGAAGTAAAAGCAAGAAATGGTGTGGTAAGAAAGGGAAAGAGATGATAAAATGGTGATGGGGATGGGATTGGGGGAGAAAGAGTAGGTGAGAGCAACTCCAATGGGAGTCGTTAAAAATGGGATGTCAAATGTTATTTCAAGTGTCCTAAACAGCTAAGCTACATCCATAAATAATATTATTATTTTTCGTTTAACGATAGTGCATCTAAATTAGATATTATTTATTAATTTTAATATTTTTTAAAAAATATAATTAAACTTATCATGAGGGATTTAAATATACTGGCTGAGAGGAACAAGAGCCACCAACCGCTATTTCGCAACCTCTCCATTCTCTCTAAAGCACAAATACGCCATCCTAAAATCCTCGAATTCACATTTTACCATCTCCTACGCCACCTCCATCGAACCCGATTTTTAATAGCCTCGGCGCTGGGCCATTCAACGGTTATTGCAAACGACACTTTATAACCCAGTTGAGTTGCTCTGGAGGAGGGGTCATAACTAATTTAATTGTGATGGAACAAAGAAAACACTAAAATGAAAAGGAAAAGGAAAATACTGTTTTAAACGTTATTGTCAAAAACTTATTAAATTGATAATTTTTTAAAATATATATATATATATTATTTTGGTAGAAAACTCTACGCTTTGCTCATTTGCATTTTGATGGCCCACCTATCCCCTTAGCTTTCCCCTTAAAAATGGAATAAAATAAAATAAAATAAAAAATGCAGTGAAAAGGAAGGCAGGCCCGGCCCAGCACAGCCCAAATCCACCTTCAAAGCTTCTCTTTCTTTCTCCATAAATAGAGACCCTCTATTCCTCTCACACTCCACTCTCAACACCTCAGCTCTCTGCCTTTATTCCTCTCTCTCTGTGTAAATCTTTGTCAGGTATAACGTTTTTGTGATGACTAAGGAGGTAGATGTTGCGGAGCATGGGTCGTTCTCGGCGAAGGACTACCATGACCCGCCGCCGGCGCCGCTGTTCGATGCAGTGGAGCTTACGAAGTGGTCGTTTTACAGGGCTCTGATAGCGGAATTCATTGCTACGCTGCTCTTCCTTTACATTACGGTGCTGACGGTCATCAAGACAAGATTTCAGATTTCTGGGGTGACGAATGCGGAGGTGTTGGCATTCTCGGTATTGCTTGGGCTTTGCGGCATGATTTCATCCTTGTTTACTGCACTGCCGGCATTTCTGGTTTGTTTTTTTCTCTCTTCTCTTCTCTTCTCTTCTCTTCTCTTCTCTTCTCTTCTTCTCTGCTTTGGTTTTTTTTTTTTTTTTTTTTAAATTCTCGAGAACAGGAAAAAAGCAAGTCTACAAAAATCTTTTCCTTTCTTTCTTCTTTTTCCCCCTTTCTTTTTTCTTTCTAGGATTTTCTTTGTGATTTAGGAGCAAGGATCTGTTACAACTTCACAGTTGTTCTTTCTTTTTTGTCCTTTTATTATTATTTTTTTCCTGGTGAAGAATCCTGGTTTTTAATTGGGTTAGCGTTTGGTTGCTAAGAAAGAACAGGAAATTAGTCAAAATCCCTTTTGCTTTTGTTTTCTAAAGAGTTAAAAAAGCATCAACTCCGCTTTTGGCTTCCTATGGTCCCAAACAGAAAAAAAAAACATGAAAATGATTTCTCTTCAATCAAGCAGATTGTATGGGGTCTATTTCTCCGATCGTGATGGCGAATTTTTCAGTCCCCACCCCCACCCAGAAAGTTTTGATTCTTTGAGCTAAAATTTAAACCAGTGAAGAAAATACTGGGACATGATACTACAGAAAGTCCCAACATAATTTTCATCTTGGCGCAAGGTAGCAGAAGCTGATGTAGTTTTGTAAAAATGCGCAGGGGGACATATTAACCCGGCGGTGACTTTTGGGCTGTTCCTGGCTAGGAAGGTGTCGCTGATCCGAGCAATTTTGTACATGGTGGCTCAATGTCTTGGAGCCATTTGCGGCGTCGGACTTGTCAAGGCCTTCCAATCGGCTTACTACAACCGCTACGGCGGCGGCGCCAACGAGCTCGCCCTTGGCTACAGCAAGGGCACCGGCCTGGGCGCTGAGATCATCGGAACCTTCGTCCTTGTCTACACCGTCTTCTCTGCTACTGACCCCAAGAGGAGCGCCAGAGACTCCCATGTCCCTGTAAGCTGATTTCTTCTTCCTTCCCCCTTTCTTTTTTACAATAAAAAAACCAAGATGGCGTTTGGAATCTTAATTTGTTTGGCATGATTAACCGATTGCGCCCTTACAAAAAACATCAAGGGCTAATAATTTTGCTCAGTTGGTTCAATCGATCCTGTGTGTTTGTTAACGGATTAGTGAGGATGACCATACAATTATCAGAGAAAAATTGTCATAATTAAGAGGGACAACAGAGATGGTTCCTCAATGATGATGAGGCGGTGCGGTGGGCGGCTTAATTTTCGGCATGATGGGATGAACGATGTGTTTGGATGTGGTTTTGGCCTTCGGGTGGAGGCACTGTAGATATAGGCATGGCATTGGTGGTGTGTTTTTTTTTGTTTTTGTTGCCAAAACCTGGATTTTCCTTTGAAATCCTTTTTGTTTTTATTTTACTTTCCGGGGAAGGGAAGGAAGGGGGAAGGGGGGGGTCCCATTGCTGTGCTGTATTTTCTGAGTCTTTGGGTCTGGTCCCTGTCTTTTAGCGATTGATTTTTAACGTCATGGGGCCCACATACACCCACAAAAAAAAAGTCCAAAATTACTTGATAGGCTGAGCCTGGCATAAAATTATTATACTGTTTGCTTCTCCTTCCCACATTTCTATATTTTTAACTACCCCACTTGTCTTTCCCCTGTTTCTGTCTGTATATTTGTTGCCTGGTAATTCTCCAATTAAAGCACTAGATCATCCAATCCTTATTCTTGCATGCTTTCTCTGTTTTTTATCTCTGCTAGTTGAGTTGAAAAATAAAATGGTAGTATGGCTATTCTGTGAATGGGGGTCTTGTTTTTTATGTGTTTTGTGTTGTGTTGTGTTGAGGGCTATTTTGGATTGGGTGATTTGATCAAAAGAACTTTGGAAATCTAACGTTCCATCATTTTACTATATTTTAACAAATATAACCCTAAATTCCTAGAAAGACAAAGAGTATTTTTGTCAATAACAACATTTTTTCTTACATTATAGTGTTTAAGACTTGCAATTTTGGATTATTGTAATATCATTAAAACTAAATATATTTCTTTGGATTTTAAGTTTTGCACCTCTTCCACTCAGCTTGCTGTGTCTATATTCTACTTGGCCACCATTCCAATCACTGGCACAGGCACTTAACTTTTACAGAGTTTGACCTGCACAGATATACAAACATAATGAGAAGGCCTGGATGACCAGGTTAGTATATTATTATTCTCTCTCCCAAAGGCTATCTTATTCATTTATCACTGTCAATCAAATCTATCAATCATCATCATGATGGGTGTCTAATTTCATTTTCTTTATTTGGGCCAGGATCTTTTGGGTTGGACCTTTCATTGGGGCAGCCATTGCAGCCTTCTACCACCAGTTCATATTGAGAGCTGGAGCTATCAAGGCTCTTGGGTCATTCAGGAGCGCCCCTCATGTGTGATTTGCAGAGTTCTTTCGATTCCTTCTTCCACTGTTTTTTGGGGGCAAGAAAATGTGTGTTTGGAAGGAGGAGAGAGAGATGTTGTTTGATGGATATTGGAAGAAATAATTATGTGGGTGTTTGTTGTTTTATTTATGTGTATGAGGGCATGGCATGAAATTGTAGATACCATCTCTATGGAAATGGGAAGCTTTTTGTATCCCCTCCCTTAAAAAGCTATTTTATTTTAATCCACTTCATGCTTTTATATTTTCCTAGATGTGTCTCTTTCATTGTTTGCTTCTGTTTGGACAAAATTCTAAGGTTTGTAGCTTATTTTGGAGTTAAAAGGGATTTAATTTATTTCCTGCTATTTTATTTCTAATTCATCACAAAATCTCTTCTCATCTTTATTTCACAGTGCCATAGGGCCTGTTTGTATATTGGGAATGGTTTTGTCTTAAAACATACTATAAGGAAAAACACAGATTGTTTTTAAAAACCATTCAAATGCTGTTATCTTCATTTTTCAAAACAGTTCCTTTTACAATAATTTTAAAGTATCACCTTAATGAGTCTATTACCATCTCTGATAACTCTACCAAGCTTCATATTTTATTCTACTTCTTGAGAGGCTTCTTCTCATTGGAAGTCATTGTATAAGGATATTTTCCCTACTAGCCCCCATTTCCTTGGGTAGTCACCGTAAAAATAAACCTAGATCATCTCTTTTTCATATCCTCAACCTCGAAGGTTCCATCTATATCAACAAAAATCCCTTTTCAATCCATTACACGAAAGCATCTGAAGATATTTTCTGAAAGATTTTAGACGTTAAACACGAAGTTTACAAATAATTTAAAAAAAAATTATTAAATAAGTTTAGAAACTGAAATATAAACTGAAAGTAAAGACGAATGCCATTATATGACAAATGCTAATTAAAATTCATAAATTATCAAATATCATTGCCTACGACAACCAAGCTTTATTAGCTTTAATACAACAAGCTCGCCACTATCGCCACATGATTCACATTCGACAAAGTCTACCATCAAGTATCCAGACAACTGCTTTAAGAGTTTTAAGTTTAAATTTTATATTTCCAATTATCGCTATTATGAATAATGATATTAGAGCATCTCCAACCACACTTAATAAAATAGCTACTCAAAATATATTTAAATATTAACTAATTACTTTAATCCAAGAATTTTTTAAAATACGCTTCAACCACACTCTCTATTTTACACCTAACTTCCAATAATTTAAAACAAACATATATATGTAGAGATGTATAGAAAATAGGCAGTTAATATAGAGAGCCAAAACGACTCTCCACATTCGCTAAACATCGCAAACTGCAAATGTAGAGTTAACAAAGAAAGGCCAAGATGCATGTCAAAGGTTTAATGAAGCTAAATCCGTTACGGGTTAAACGGTTGACTTAAAACATTTAGGAACCCCAACACCTAATCTCGCTTATTAAACGTGTTAAACTGGGTTGACCCGCTTATCACCCGAACCTGCTAGGCTCACCCAACCCGCTAATCACCTGCTAATCATATTTATGACCATGTCATATTAATTCGACAGTACTTCATTTATAATTTTCAAGGTTTACATCTAGTGTCAAAGTACAGTAAGAATAGAAAATGTGGGCTGAGATGCTTCTATGATATTTTTAACAATTAATTGATTTTCACACTTAATAATTTTTTTTCAAAAAAAATTATTTCCATCTAAAACACTTAAACAATCACAAATAGGGCTTATGAGATCTAGGTTCATGTCATGTTCATCTCTTTCCTTTCTTTTTGCTTTTCAATCGCTCATTCTGCTCAAAGTACTGAGGATAATTAAATTGTTCGACTTGGAATTGAGCAGTTATCATAGAAGGTAAATAAGTTTTACACCATGGAAAAGGACAGAAAAATAAACTACCTTTGAATTTGCTTGCATTATTGGAAAGAGCTGGAAAATAAAGAGGACAAAAATTCAAACAAGAAGATGAGCAAAGTGAAGTGGCAATTTATGTGGTTGGTTGAGCTACAAATTTGGTCTGGAGATGAGGCAAGTGGGCAACTTTTCTTTCCTACTCTTCAATGTACCAAGCCAAAAAAAAAAAAAAAAAAAAAAAAAAAATTGTTGTGGTATTACAGGTCAAAAGTTCCAAAGCATGGACTGGTTCTAACCATGTCTTTGGGAATCATCACTGTCATATATTTCCCAATGTCTCTTTGTAGCCACTAGTTAAAATATTAGTTGTTGTTTCCCTGGTTTTAATTTTGTTTTATTTTATTTATCTTTTCAAACTTGGACCATTTCAATTACTGTTTTAAGTCTTGAATCTTGAGGCAGAGCTAACTTTTTCTTTGATCAAGTATCAAATTTGGGGACTCTTAAACTGTAAAAAAAACTCATTTACATTAGATTTACTCTAATATAATGGTTTAAAACTCGCATTCAAGAATAAAATTAATTTAATCTACAGAAGACGCTTCCTACATGCTGAACTAGTTTACTTCGAACCCTTTTTGAAATCATGCCCAATTCCAAGTAAGGGTGTCATTATATTCGTCATATACTTAATTTTTTTCATGAAGTTCCTAACCGCCACTTAGACAAATCATTACTGACGCTTAAGCCTGGCCTTCTGCATCCTAATATAAAAATCGCTGATGATTAGTTATCTTCAAAAAACCCACTTTTAAAATATGACTCTCTATCAATTTTTGGTCTAATTTTAACGAAAATGTCTTTCTTGTTTTCCTATAAAATGACCTATTCTTTTAAGGGGATAATGTAAATACATGAACTGAAGAAGGGCAATTTTATCCAAAATAAGCTACTCCCTCCGTTTGAAAATAACCGATGTTTTAGAAAGTTTGTTTTGTTTTTTTTTATCTGTCGTTTTAAAAAATTAAGAAAGAATTTATTACTTTTTTATAATTTTACCCTTATTCTACTAAATTATTTCGGTTAATTGATTTTCAATTTTCTAAGTTATTTCAACAAGCACGGAAGTATTTTTTACACATTCCCAATATGAATTACTAATAATTGTAACATTACGATCACATACGCTTATAAATTTGTTCCTAAAGAAAAAAAAAATCTCCAACAAAAAAAATGGAGAAAGATAAAGACTCCATAGATTTGGATTCTAAACCTTTGTCTAAATCTAATCTGTTGCTAAACATAGAAAAAAAGAAAGTTGTATGAGATTTTGACTTGAATTTGGTTGCAGATTCGTGGGTTTGATTTGAACAAGTTTCCTGAAGAAGGAGAAGAAGCTTTTAAAGAAAAGAAATTCAAAAAGTAGTTAGTATCCCGTTAAAAATGATAATTTTTGGAATAAGATAAAAAGTAAATGAGAAAAAATGATAATTTTTGGGAGAAGATAAAGAGTTGATGAGAAAAAATTTAAGACAGTTATTTTCAAAACGGATGGAGTATTTTTCAAGAAAAAAAAACATGATAATGTTATTTTTTTTGACAACAAAACACTTTATTACAATATAATAAACTTTCCTCAGTAGAACTTGAACTTATGACTTCTCCCTTTCTTAATGCCTCATTTTTTTAAACTTCAACTAGCCTACCAACTCAAGATGCTTATTGCAAAACATTTAAAATGTTAAATTCACAAATTTAAGGTTATTTAATGTCTTTTAATCAAATATTTCATATTAAAATGAATGGTTGAACAAAATTGTAAAACTCATGCCAATCATAAAGGCAATTTTGGCCAAAAACTCAAAGAAACTTGGTAGATCCTGATTTTAATGTTATAACTTATAATTGCTTAAGATACAACAAACTATACTCAATGAGCTGACCAACCTTACCCTTCTTCCCTGCCTTGATTACTCTTTAGCTATTTTGAATTAAGGTCTAATTATAGGAATTGCCAAACCCTAGGGCGATGCATTTTTGTGTTTAGACTTTAGACTTTAGATCCTATTGGCTCTGTTGCTTCTTTGTCAAGGAAATAAAATCCAAGGTAATCCTTCAAGTAGATTAGGTCTAAATTTGGAATTTTTGGCCATTTTGCAAAGATTTCCTCCGACAAAGGAAGAAAAGCTAAATATGACGCTAAATTAAAAAACCAGCCCAAAGAAATGTGAGTACACTTAGCAAGATCATAATGAGCTTTCTGAAGAATATTTCATTCAAATATCGCAGAAATTATTCACTGAAGAATAAAGCTCGTTGAAGGACGAAAATTTTATTTCGCTCTTAATAACAAAAATTTATAACAGATAGCCGACATAAATAAACGAAAAGATACATTACGTAATTATTACAAGAAAGAGTAGTTAAAGAAATCATCAGATGGTGATACAGCAAACTTTAACGCTTATCGCCAGAGACGCTAATTAAATCGGCTGCAATCTCAAAAAATAACTTTTAGAAGTAAAAATATAACTTTAAATATTTCAATTTTTAGATGACTATTAGAAATGCCCTTTAAGGCAACAAAAATTTGGAAAAAAAAGTAATAATCTAAGAGGTCACCCCAATCCTAATCCCAATCCCAATCCCAACTCCCAAGTAGGTGAATAAGTCAAAACATGAGATGGACCACTGCCTAAAAAGTAGCACATAGTTCATGTGATTCTCTGATCATCCTGCCAAATGGTGGCAGGCCATTTACCACCAATACCCACTCATTTCAATCCTATGTGGAAAGAAGGTGAGAAATGAATCCCCACCTAAGAAGCTTTCAAGCTCTGTGAATGGTTGGGACAAACAGAATGGATGGATGCCCATTTAGAGAACAGGATGAGAACATCTGATTAAAATGGTTGGGACAACCCATAAGAAATTTTTTTTTTAAGTTTTTCAGTTTTTGAAGGAAGGAATGAATAATTTCTAGTATTCTCAGTTCTCAGTTCTCACCCAGTACCAACTTATGTCAGCCAATTGCTTCCATCCCATTTGCCTTCATTATCTGTGATCAGCACATGCATCTCCCTTCCCAATTTTGTCATTTTCCATTTCCTAGCCCAGGACTCCACTATTTGGTTTCAGAACATATTTGTTTGGGATGGAGAATCCATGGGAGTTCATCCCTATTGTCACCGGTTATTTTGGTAGGCGTCCATGACCCATAGCGAAATTCAATATGTTGATGAGAGTACTCCAAGTGGATGAAACTTCTTTATAATTACTTTTTTTTATAAGCTCTTCCTCTCCTTGATACTATGCTCTCTATAAAAAGAGCAACTATCTCAGGAAAACCAAACATTACCTTACCTCATTGAAATTAATTAAATCCAGTGTCACAAGCCAAACAAGGCATGATTGAATTCCACAAGAAATCTTAAAAAGAGTATCTGGCAAGGCACTCAGCCCCTTGCCAACTAGCTACCGATCATGTTGCGTTGTGTTATGTTATAACATACAATTTCCTTTCTGGGTGTAGGTTTGAAACTGCCAGTCAACCACACCTACCAGGATAGCTGACATCATTTACCCATTGGAATAAGCAAGAATGGAAGTGGAAGCACTTTTTCCTGCCCACAGACCACAGCATTTGGTAACAACACAAAAGATACGTCTTTCTGAAGCAAAAACAAATCCAATAAACAAGTGGTCCTAACTAAGTGCCATTTCCACCCACCCACCCACTGATTCTGACTCTGATCATCAAATAAGACACCCATTACCACCCTCTTCTCTTCCTCCTTTTTCTCTCTTCTCTTTCTTTTCTGACAACCACCAGCCCCCCAATTCCAGTATTTCTCGTTGGTTTCATCTATCAACCATCCCATGGGCTTTGGCATCTTTCATCCAGATAGGCCTACATTTTTCTGATCCCAGTCCCACCGTTGTTTTTGTTTTTTGTTTTTTTTAATGAACAGATAAGTTATGTGTCAAAGTAATATGTTTTTTTTGAAAAGAATATTGATTTTAGTCCATCCTTCAAACCTATATTCAATTTGGCCACCCTATACCACATAGGAATATCATATGAGAGGAAGACTCCCATTTTGATATTAAAAAATTGTTAAAACTGTAATTGATAGTCGTAACTTCATTTTTAAATTAATACAATAGTTACAAATTGGGGCTTTGGTTCAAAAAATGACTTTGTGGACTTTAGTTAAAAAAAATGAAAGCATAGTTACCAATTACGGTTACTTTAAAACAGGATGGACCAAAATCAATAATTTTTTTTTTCGAAAAACAGGTTACTTTGAAACACAACTCTGAACACATATCAAACTTCCCTTGAATTAAAATTCAAAGTGCAGAGCAGAGCTTTGCACTTGAGAGAACTAAGTTAGGGGCCCCAATTTCATTTTATTTGAAAATATGAAAATAAGAGACCTAAAACCAAGTCCATGTCCCTCCCGATTTCAGCATATTTCATAAAAACGAAACCAAATTGATAAAGAAATAGCAAGATCACGAATAAGACTCACACTAATGACCTGGGTCCTACATTAGCGAACTCTAAGGTTTGACGGGACTAATATAAGACTACCTACAGATTCTTTATCAATTTGGGCTCATTATTTAATCAACATGCTTGAAATCACAAAGATGAAGTTAATTTTAGCGCCCGTTTAATAATTTTAAAATTTTTAACCTTATCCAAAATCTCGAATACGAAAATTTCACGTATTTCACCTTGGGCTTTTCATTTAAAATATGCTGTGACTAATTGTTTAAAATAAAGCACAAGAAAACTAGAAACCATTTTCTCGAAAACGGCTAATGAAAACAATGAAAATGCGTTTAAATGTATGCCATTATTCACAATTCCGCAAGCTACAAACGACGGTAAAGAAAATCAGTTTGAAGCACCTGTGTTTTAAATAGCTAGCACTGTACCAAAATCTGTTTTCGCTTTATCCCAATCGACCAAATCCCGTTGTTGATGACCAAAACAGTTTAAAACAAAGACGTATCATTTTTCCGATTCATATATAAAACGTCAAAATAAATAATTCCATTTTCATTTCAAATTTTGTTTTGTCACTTCAGAATCTCAAACGGGGAAAGCTTTCATGGAGTTAATGTTAAAATAAAATTTTCACCACTCAAATTGCGCTCAGCTCGTCTGCTTTTCAAAATTTCAAATAAAATAAAATTGGGGCCTCTTAACATAGTTCTTCTCCCTTTGCAGTTTCTTACATTGGTTGTGGGCCTGTAAAACTTGCCCAATAGTTTGAGCCCGGTTTTTAAGCCCAGTCGACCCACAAGCCCATAAAAGGCCGGCCCAGATAATGGTAGTAACTAACAAGTAACAAGTTAGCAAGTCGAATTTTACATTCTACGTTTCCATCAGAACGGTGGTTGTTAAGAATGAAGATGGCGTAAACATCTCCTGATTGGAGTCTACCTATGAACCCTTAGAAGGTTTTATTCTGTAATTTTTAGAAGTTAGATTTTTTGTTTTGGGTTTTTTTTTTTTCTTTTTTTGGGTTAGTAGAGGAAAAGAGAGATGCATCTATGGCCATCCTTGAGGATCAGAGAGTCGTTCAAGCTTGATTACCTCAAGAAACTGGAATGGAATCTCGGAAGAATGGAAAATGAATCTCCGACTAGTAAGAAGAAACTTCTAAATTCTGAAGGAGGAGGCTCTAATGATGTGAATAATACTGCAACTGCAAGTGAACGGCCTGGGGCTCTTGCCTGTTGCAGAGACCTCCTGCTCGTCCTTTCTTGCTGTTGCTGTTTTTTCTGCTGTGGAGGTAACCCTGCAGCTTCCTTTTTGTTGGATTTCTCTTTTTTCTCAGATGGGGTTTTCTTATATTTGGTTTTGGTTTGTTTGTGTATGTGTTTTTTGGTTTTGATTCTTTGTGAAGGAAGATTGAGGTTTAGATAGAACTTTAGAAATCCCTGACCTCTTGAATTTAATTTTTGGATTAGTTGTTTGTAAGTGGTATGAATATTTGGTGATTTTAAACTTGGTGGGATGGCCAAATCTGATGATGTTTCTTGAGGAGAATAATATCAGTACCCTATTGAAGAACTCACTGTCTGCCATAACTGGAGATGTATTAATGGGAAAATTGATCTTTTACTTGTAGAATTAGAGAAACAACAGCCTCTATGAGGAGTAAAATCTTGGCCTTTGAAGGTTGTTTCGAGTTGGTCTTACCTCAAATTAATGAAATTTTGTGTTGGTTTGCGAGATGGGAAGAAAAACCATCCCTGGAAATGTGATCAATTGTTGACACAGAGATGGACGTATGAAAATTTTCTTTCTTGCCCAAATTAATATGTGAGGATGAACTTTAATTCACAAATTAATTGCCAAATGTTTTTGGTGGTACGTAGTTTAACATCATCTGGATGGGTGAATTTGGTTGGTGATGCCATTTTCTAATGCTGAAGAGTAGAATCTGGATGTTATATAGATCAATCTGGCTTTCACAGTACATTGATGTGTCTACAAACAGGAAATTAATGCATTTCTGTTGTACTTAGATTTACAAATTTTGTATCAGTTCTTAATGATGAGAGAGGATCTTAATGGGAGCCAAGAAGATGGTCATGGTCATCCTTGTAAAAGAGGAAATTGTTGTCACCCGGCGTCCCACTGGAGCAGATAGAAGAGAGGGACCAAGGGACATAATAGGGATGTTAAAGGAGAAAATTTTCAATATTTAGAAGATCCATTCATCGGTACTGAGACGATGATTTCTAAAATCAATAGCCTTAAGGATCTTGAGAGAGAAAGCCCTATAAGTATCAAACCATGAACTTTGTGTTAAGACTGAAAATTTTTCCAGTTTCCTTGGACTGCATTTTGTTTGGATTTGCTGGTTTGCACTTTCTCAGGGAACTGAAAAACCATTGTTTCTTCCCCTAAATTTATGTTGACAATTTCAGAGAAGATTACAGTTTTCATGGGGATATGAAAGTTTGAAGTTGTGGGATATGAAGGATGTGATAGTGGTGGCTGCAAAGGATTATCAATTATGTCTTGAAAAAAGTTATTTATATTTAGTACAGTAAGGAGTTGAATTAAATTAAAAATGTGATAAGAGAACTGATTTCTTATATGGAATTCATGTAAAATGCTGAGGAGATTTTGGTACTGAGTTATGGTTTTAAAGAATGCAGCTAGGTGAGAAGAGACAGACTGGAGGGGCCATTGCCCCCCCTAACTTGGGAAATTATTTTTTATAGGTAATATTAAAAAAATAATAATGATAATATTAATATATATGCTCCCCCCAAAGGCCCATGTCTACTCTTTTTTTTTTTTTTCCTATCTCCTCTCTTCAATTATTAAGACCACTCAGTGCATTGTACCTGCAAAAGTGAGAAATCTTGCAACCTCATCTCTTTATTCTAAGAAAGTTTTACTTAAAACAGTGCAAGTGTGTCGGTAATTTGCGATGATTGAAGTCTGTCGTCAAAGTAAATCTAAGGGGGTCGGCTATACTCAATTTTCTTGTAGCGATGAATTGTCATCCACCACTGTTCATCCTCTCAGTTGCCAATACACAATTTTTCCTTTTCATTTTTAGTTTCAGATTTTTTTTTTTTTGGGTGTATAGTTCTAAGGTTTTGCATCTCTTATATATTATTTTATAATTAAAATTCATAATATTGAGAGAATAATCAAATAATGAGCTAGCTTCTTGTTAATCTTGATTATCTTTGAAGATACCATCACTTCTCCCATTTTGCATCAGTTTTCTTTTTCATTTTCTAGTTTCAAACATTTTGCAATTTTTGGATTACAGTTTCTTTCTCACCATTGTTGTAGTGCTAAAAAGATATTATCTTACAGAAACGAATATATAATTGAATTGGGTTTTGCTAGAAGTGAATCTCAGTTTACCATGTGAAATCTTGTGATGACTTAAGTTTTTCTAACAGTTTGACAGTTGGGTATTAAGTTCTAGAACATTTTTCTATATAGACTGATTAAAACTTAAAAGTCATTTTGAGACTGTTAAAAGAACTTAATTTACAATTATTCGGTTACTTGGTAAAGACTTTTTTTAAGTGGAAGCCATTTGAGGCCTTAAATGTCTTTTGTTTTTGTTGTTCATGCTCATGTTAATTATATCGTCTCTTAATCATACATGTTTGCTTGAGTTTGGAATTGGGAAACACGGGCGTTCAACTCATTGATTTGGGAATAATTATAAAAAATGCATGAAAAATGTAAAATATATAGTTTAGTGTTGATTTATAGAAAATAATTGTGTTTCAAGTATGATAATGTCTAGGTACTATCTTAATAAACTGTAGGTACTACATTAATGTCATAGGTAATACCATAATGAATGGTACAAATACTATATTTTCGGATTATTAAGATAGTTTCATGTTAAAATTAATGAAGAATTTGCATTTGATATTTTGAGGGCATTGAAATTTGCAACATTAATTATGTTGATAACATTTTTCGACCTATTTTCAGCTTGTGTTGATGAAGAATAGAACTGAAAAGGAGTTCGGGGCGGTAAAAGGCCTACCTTGTGAAAACAAAGATTTACAGAGTAAATCAACGTTATCAAAAGTAAAAAAAAAAAGAAAAAAAAAAAGAATCGATGTAGTAAGTTAATGAAAAATATGCATATATATATTTATATGTTCTATATCGAATGGATATTAGTATTGTCTTCGACAATCAACATTATTTAATTCCCATGATGTGTAATTTAAATATTATATGAGATATAATAGGAAACATAGTATTATTTAGAGATATTCATCTCTTGTAACTTAATATTTTAATTTTGCAAACATCTAAAAAGCATAATTATAACAATAATAATAAGACGGAACATTCTTTGAGAAGCTTTTGGATGTCTTAATCATTATTGAAATTAAAATTGTCATAAGAATAATAATATAAATAAGATTGAACATTCTATAGAGAAGCTTTCCACGTCAACATCATAATCATTATTGAAATTAAAGTTGTCATCATTTTCATCAAGATTAAATCGAGAACCCATTAAATATCTTCATGGTTGGTAATATAATATTTCATCTTGTACTTTATTTAATAAAAGTTGGATCGAATGAGATTATTGAAAGGCGTTTTGTACGAACTTGGGTCTTCAAGAGGTTATTTAAAAAAAAAAAAAAATAGCAGTTTTGATCACTTTTTTAGTTTTTTTTATTTTTTACCATAAGCTCGTCCTTTATAAAGATGAGTTTTTTTTTTAATAAAGTACTATTTTTAGAAGATAAGTGTTTCTTTCATTAACGGTAAAAATTTTATATTGTTTGTGTTTGTCTTTCAAGACGAAGAATTCATCTTTTCTTGGACGAAGGTATTATTTGTTTTTTTTTTTTGGCTTTTTGTTGTATTCAGTCTGTTTATTTTTTAATTTTTTTTATTATTTATTGCTAAATTAAAAAAAAAAGTCAAAATATTTAATACTATTAATTACTATTTAAGATTTAAGATTAAAATGAAGCTTGATTTAATTTATAAAGAAAAACAAACGTCACCAAAATCTAATCCGAAATTCAGAAGAGCGGTAATTTTTAAGTGTCAATTTTTTTTTCAAATACACTATTCTCTTAGAAAATCTGCATCTGTTTGGCAACGCTATGGAAAATAGGTCTCAAATGATTATAAATTATTTTTAAGAACAAAATTTTTATTGAGAATTCAAATACGACCTTTATTTAAAGATGCTCATAAGTAAGGATCAAAATATCAGATAAATACATATATATCGCAGATTTCGATTTTACTGGATATATCGAAGTATTTAATTTCGATATTTTTATAAAAATATCAAGATTAAAAATTATTCAAATATTTAATTTTTTTTTTAACAAAAATATCAATAATTAAACAAAAATATACATATTAAAATTATTTTGATAAGTATAAAAAATGATAATATCATTTAACTTTTGAAAAATATTTGAAATTCCTAAACTATATTTATATTTATTTATTAACAAATAAATTAATTTTATTTTATTACTACAATTATTCTTGTTAAAACATATTTAAAAGGGAATATAATAACAAATTACACTTAAAATTAATAGTAAGTAAATCCATCTTTTTGGATATCTAGATTTCAATGAAATATCATTGAAAGTAGGGATAAAAGACCAAAAAAATCGCTTATCGACTATCGATGAAGGATATCGTATCAAAATATCAATCAAAATTTTCGATTTTTTATTCATTGCCTCATGTTCAACGTACAAGTTTATATGACATTTTCCATCTTACCCAATTGGTGTTTAGGATATCTTAGAAAACAATTGATTTTTTCTTACAAAACAAATTCTCTATTACACAAAAAAAAAAAAAGAAGAAAGTTGTTGCTAACATCTTAATTTTATTAACCAAAGTTTATTTTTTGGGGCCTAATAACCTTCATGAATTTAATTTTTAATCCCAACAAGACTCGCACTTTATTACGTCCAATGAGTATGTCGTTTCTATATTTAAAAATGAAAATTAGGGATATAAAATAAAATTTACGAAAATTACTATATTTAAAGTTTTTTCAAAATTTAAATACAAAAGTCGTAAAAGTTTAAAATTTTAATACTAATTTTTCGTTATTTAATCTATTAATTCTAGCATTTTCTTACTTTAAAGATTGTAATAAGAATATTGGTACATAAAGTTCGTAAGGATTTAAAATATTTGGCTTCGACGATATATCAATACTGATTTACCTGATATATCATATATATCGGAGATATATTCCATGACATTTTTACACGAATATCGACATATCTGGAATTAAATTTATATTGCGATCAATCCATAACCGCCGATCGCTAGATTTCAAATCTGGTCATTTAAATATATCTCCGATGTATCCTCGATATATCCTTATATATCCTCGATATATCCTTATATATCCTCGATATATCCCGATATTGTACCGAAATATTAAACTAACGCGCATGTGTGCTACAGATCTGATATTTCCATGATATATCGGTCCAAAATCGATATATCGACAATATATCGATCATTGTCAATATCGTATCGAACATCATTGATATCGGATATATTGAAAATATATCGACGAATATATCGAATATTTTCATCACTGCTGATAAAGGTAATGGTCGTAAATCGGAGGCGTTGGGTTTGATCATCCAATGGGCAGATTCATTCCTTAATAAATGTGAAGGTCAACTTCACCTAACAGCTCCAATGTACAGGTGTCTATCACTTGAGCATTTGATAATAATATTTTAAAAATAGGATTAATAATTAAAATCGAAAAAATTATTAATTCACGGTTTAACGATGAGATTAATAATTAAATTATGGTTAAGTAAATATAATTTATATTTTATTAAAATAAAATAAATTTTAAATTAAAAATCAATAATATTTTTATTATTTATATAAATATGTTAATAGTTTAAATTTTATTAAATAGAATATGAATAAATTTTCAATTAAATATATGTTGAAATTTGTAGGAAAAATATAATATTTTTTATTATATATTGAATAATACTATTTTATCTTATTATTGAGCCGTCTATATCATTTATCTTATTATTAATTCATGGCTAAGCTAGGGACAAAATGAAATAATATTTTTAGATATCGCTTTTAGTTGAGCGGTCATGATTATATGTAACATTAGTTAAAGAAAATAGTTATTAATTATTGGAAAAAATATTTTTAAAAATATGTTACACAAAATATTTTTAGAAATCTTTATTGTTAACTAAACACCACATGGATGTCATAAATGGTGCCACACGATTTTTAAGATAAAATTCTAAAATCAAAGCTTTAAAACACTGGCTCTTCGTATAAAATTTCGTAATCAAGCTAAAGATACGATTTTAATCGTAAACTTTACGAAGCTCGTTTTTAAAAACACTATTTCAACGAAAATTGAATCGTTCAAAGACATAACGCCGCAGAAAATTCAAGCCGTATCTTTAAAACACACGATTTAATAGAAATTACGAAATCGTCACGAAACACGATTTCACTGTGAAATTACGAATTACTTAAAACACGATTTTAATGCAAAATTCTCGCAATCACGTTGAAGATAAGATTTACCAGAAAATACACACAAATCACAACTTAATCATTGAGATGACCTTAATAAACATCACCAACCTTCCCTGATTCAACATTAATATTTTTTCAATACTGAAACAAAAGTGTCTTCCAAACATCAATATGTAAACAAAAATGTAACATCAATAAATTACCCAATGATTTAAAGACAAATATTATATTAACATCACAACTAATATATAATAATGTCCAAAATAATTCCATTAAGACTTAACATGTATGATAATATCCAAAGTATGTGTAAGTAGAAACTGTCTAAAAAATTTTTAAGCACAAATTAAGGTCAACAAGTCCGCTCATATATAAAACCACAAATGTGTGTCACATGAAAGAACCTTCTTCTTTCTTTGTGACCCTCTATCATATAACTGCATCTCTAATATATCAAAAGGACCCTCTTGTGCTACTCGATATCCTCACCATTGTTGTTATCTTTGTCTAGCTTGTCCTTGATTCGATGGTTGTGGTGATGACATAATCAAAGGTGTTGGTAGTGGAGTAGATGACTCTATCTCCTCAATATTGGATAATAATTATGAAGATGTATGTGCATTCTAATGTACTTCACTAGGTATGGTGAACTTTGTCTGAGGTGGTGGAGTGAAATGGAATGTAAGTGTCACCCCTCATCTGAAAATGAAGGATTTAAGTGACATGGGCTTGATAATGGTCCCCCTCTTGAGAGACGACTTCACCTCTTTGAATAAATGACATGACTGACCTTGTCTTAACCCTCACTTCTTTCATTTGTCCCCTCCTATCTCGATGGGGGTAATTGTGTCACGTCAATGCTGGAAGATCCTTAAAATCGATAAATTTCGTATGGCTACTAATGAAGAGGTGTATAATTGACGAATGGCATGGTCATCTAGGATGTGCCAGATGGTCTATCTATTGCAATGTGTTATTTTTCACAATGGAATGAAAAATAATTTTAAATATTTATTGAAATTATATAAAATGGTTTATAAAAAGTCAAATTTGTTTTTATTACCAATATGGGATGAAATAATCCTTGAGGAGTGAGAAATAAATGTGTGATTGAACAATACCAAACTATATATGAATCATGATATGTAATTACTTTTAAAAATGCTTCAATACTAGCAATATGATAATGTCGAGAATTCCATATTTGGTTTTATTCTCGATGTCGATCCATCCAATTATCATCTAGTCGTCCCCTTAGATTATATTGATGCAAGGTGGCCTCTGTATCACAACACTCTGGAATCTCTTGAAGCATCCCAAAATGTCTCATTACTTTATCTAGCTTATGCCACTCTACAATGTGGAAACATATGAGAAGTGAAATGGTCATCCATATATCAACACCAGAAGTACAATAAACAGAAAGTCTAGTCATAATATCATCTATGTATGATTGTCATATAATCTACAATCAAAGAAAACATAAGAAGTGATGAGAAACTATTAAACTTCAATAATAACTAACAATACAACAAACATCTCATTATCTTGATAGAAGATTGAAAAAGAATGTCCACTAGCCTCTGCTTCATAATTTTCAACTTCAATCATGACATATATATTGTACATATCTCCATTTGCGATTCGAGATAGTGTCTCTACACGACGTTTCTCAAAATGTGTGACATATAGATAGAAAGTCACATCTCAAGTGCAGTGATAGACAACATACTACCTCCTTTCAGTACCCCATTTATGCATTCAACAATGTTTGTTTTCATCAATCCATAACGAAATCCACCATCAAATTTTTGAGTCCACTTCTTAGTATCTATCTTTTCAAACCATCAACACATTCAATATTCAACCATTTTTAATTTTTCCATTCACTGTCTGTACTTGCGTGGATTAATGTTGACATCCAATCTCAGGAAGCTGCTCTTAGACTTTATTCTTATATTTCTTATTAAAATTGCTAACCATATGTTTGAGACAATACAATGGTGTGCATAGGGTGAGTTCCATTCAGTAACAAAAGTTACGGTTTAACAGTTGAACCGATGATTGAACCGCAATTAAATCGATAATGTCATAAATATAATTTATATTTTATAAAATATAAATAAATTTTAAATTAAAAATCAATAATATTTTTTTTATTTATATAAATATATTAATAATTTAAATAGAATATGAATAATGTTTCAATTAAAAATATATTGAAAATTGAAGGAAAATATATATTGTTTTATATTATATATTGAATACTATTTTATCTTATTGTTAGTTAAGTCGGCTCTTGATCCTATTATAATTAAATTTATATGAATTTATATTATTATTAAGTCTATCGTCACCAGACAAAATGAAATAAAATTTTTTTATATCAATTTTAGTTGAGCAGTGATGATTATACTTAATATATTTTCTATGAATTATTTGTTAATATACTTAATATATCAATTTTATATTATTATTATGGCTTTTTAGAAAAATATCATTGTTGGAAAAAATAATTTTTTAAATATGGTACAAAAAAATTAGAAATCTATGACATTTATTGCTAACTAAACACTATAAGGATATTGTGTCTGTAAATATTACGATTTTAGCGTAAAATTATGAAAATCAAGAAAGTTAAGACACGATTTCAATACAAATTTCGTGTCATATTAAAACACGACAAGATAAAATTTCAAGCCGTGCTCGGCACACAATTTCAATTTAAAATTCCTAAAGTTGCCCTAAGACACGATTTACCAGAACTCTCTGAAAGTCAAGGCTCAAACACGATTCGTAATATGAAATCGCTATTTCAAGACACGATTTCAACGTAAAAATTCTAAAGTCAAGGTTAAGACACGATTTCAATGTAAAATACACGGATCACAACTTAGTCATTGAGATGACCTGGAAAAATACATCAACAACCTTCCCCGATTCAACATTTCATAAATACCAAAACAAAAGTGTCTTCCAAACATCAATTTGTAAACATAAATTCAACATTAATAAACTACCCAATGATTTAAAGACTGATATTAAAATAACCTCACAACTAATATATAATAATGTCCAAAATAATTACAATAAGACATATCATGTATGATAATTTCCAAAGTATGTTTAAGTAGAAACTGTCTAAAAAGATAGTAAGTACAAATTAAGGCCATTAAGTCCACTCATATATAAAACCACTAATGTGTGCCACATAAAGGAACCTTCTTTTTTTGTGGTCGTCTATCATATACCTGCATCTCTAATATATCAGAAGGACCCTCATGTGCAGCTCAATATCCTTGTCATTGTTGTCATCCTCATCCACTAGCTCGTCCTCATCTAGTCTGTCCTCGATCCAATGGACGTTAGTAAAGTTAACGTAGGAATTCAAATTTATAAAAAAAGGCAAAATCGTACTTCGCTACAAAATTGTACTTCGGTTACAAAATCAGAATTCTCGTAAAAACCCGAAATTTATTCCCTGACTTCTGACGCATTTAAAACTGCATTTCACCGGGCTGAATCGTCTCAAATCTAACTAAGACGTAAAATTCGCAGAATTCCGAGATACGGAAATGACAAAGCTTTTCGGGAGAAGATCGCATTTGGCAGTCGCAGAAAATCCATTTTCTCGAGACGCTTAGACGAGTCATTATAACATGTACTCACGCGCCATGCTTAATACGGCGGTAAATGACGAAAACTACTACGAGATACGTCGAATATCAAACTTAGTTAAGGACATAAACGCTATTTTTTAAATTGTTTAAGTTAGAAAAAGACAAAACACAAATAGTGTTTGTCTCCCTCCTTCAAAAACAAAGCAAAACGTGAATTGAAAAAGAGAAAAGATGCAGAAGCAAAAATAGAGTTTTTTTTAGAGAGAGAGAGTGAAGCTTCGTAATATTTCCGCACCCGACCGCTCATAGCCTTCGGACTTGTATGAAAACTCGCTTGCTGAGAGGCCACGTGGTTCCGAGCAGGAGTTTTCGACAAACTCCGAGAGCGCAGGTTTCTCTACTTGGTTTTACACTTTATTTAAGTGTTTTTCAATGTTTCTGCTGGCTCGAGGCCTGAATCTACTGACGGCCCCAAAACTGTGACCGACTGTTGTAATTTTTTTAGAGTCTGCTTGCATAAGTCTGTGGGTAGGGGCTGTTTGGGTTAATTGTGTTGATTTATGTAATAAATGGTGCTTTGGGTATGTATGTGGCCTGCACTACGTGAAAACCCGTTCACTAAGAACCGATGATTTGTGATTTTTCGGGAATAGTAACCGAGGGTTTCACTATTCCCGAAACATTGTTCTCAAAAATAATTTTTGTGAATTAATATGTTTGGTCGAGTAATTCAAGTAGAATCGTTTACTGATCATTACCCACAGCCTAATTTCACGCGATGAAATGAGAAATTACATAACATGATTGTGTGATTTAATTTTTATGTGTATATATGCATGTTATATATTCAGACATATATGATCGTAAATTGACCGCAAGATCACGCATTCCATACGCACTCTAAGACCTCAGACGATAGAGGAGCGCATTTATGCAGCTTCTGCAGGAAATGGTTCTATGGCTGTCTAAAACCAAAAATGATCGGGAGTAAGAGTCCATCCTAAAATATCAATCGTTTCCGGCACTTACCAATCGATATACATCTGAGGGTAGTCCATAATTAATATCAATCGCCTGGACATTTAACCCAATCGATATATACACATCTGAGGGTCACAACAAACAAATAAACATAATAATTTCATACGAGGCTTGAAGTAGTGTGAGGAGCCTGAGACTGCACGAGATGACCGCTAGGACATCTCGCAGATCACGCATTTGCTCGAATGCGTGTTTATTTTCTGGGAGCATTGCGATTGCACTTAAAGGAGAAAGAATTTCACTTGTATGATTAATATCGGAAGACAAATTTCACCCCGTCGGGAGGATATTATTTACTGTGCACAGCAGCGGCGAGGGACTAGCTGTCCTGTAGACAGAGGTTTAGAAGAAAGCCCAGATTGTGGCTTTTGGGTTATGATGCATTACATGTATTAGAATTGTTTTAATTTTTAATATATGTCAGATAAGAGTAAAATTTGAACTCTTGAACTATGGTTGGATAGTTGGATATATATACATTGTTATGAGTATTGGTTTATGAGCCCAAGTGGCCGTTTTAATCATAGACTGTTATATTGGACTGTTTGGGACATGTTTTATGCAGATTTTGTATTTGGGTAGAGCTCCCCGTACAAAGGAGACTCTGCCCGATTTTCGTGAAAAATGTCGGGTTACCCGACATTCACGAGTATTTCGCGGGTCGACGGAAGAATCAACTGACACCTTGATTCGTGGCACACAAATCTGGTATCGAGCTAGGTATACGACTACCTAGGGCTTGAGGATTTGGGCTTAGGCCATAGTTGTGTAAGAACACCACCACTAGGTGTGGTTCGATGTTGCTTAGGCATGATACTCTAGAAATCACTGACAAAAACTGTAACACTACATGCATGTGTTTGGGGTGTTTTGTGCGATTTGATAAATTATCGCAGAATGTTCGATGATTGGTGCGTATGCCATGTCAGAATGTTAAGATTGTAGTGTGCTTAAGTAACAGTTAACATGCGGTGTTTGAAACAAATTTCAGGAGTTTACAATATGCGAACCGGAATAAAGGAAATAAAAGAAATAAATGTTACTAAATTTATTTGGTTTAAGGATAATGAAATAAAATTTTAAAGTGGAACTCATAAAATTATGGAGTTGTATGAAGGCAGTGTTTAAGCTACTGCATGCAGAAGTAGCAAGGAAGGCTACTGAGGGGAATGAAAAAAAAAATGATGATGAAAATTATTTTCTAAGGTTTTACCGATTGGAAGACTGAAGAAAATTGAGTAAAATAAAATTTTATAAGTTTATTAGAGTATTCTGGAAAATGAGAAAATATATATATATAGTATATATATATATATATATATATATATATATATATAGGTATATATTTTTTGTATTTTCCAAAGAAGCCGGGAAAGTAATGAAAAAAAAGAGAAAATAAATTTTTATATGAATTTATTTAGGTATACTGGAAAAAAAAATGTATACATATTTTAGGGTGTTTTTCCGCTTGTGGAAATAATTGAAGAAAAAAAAATTATAATGAAAAACGAAAATAAAAAATAAAAATTCTGGGTGTTGAACCGGTGGGCCACGCCCAAATTGGTCATATCAGGAGAGAAGGTCGGGCACCGTAGATTTGTATCGCAGAATACACCTAGGTGTATCAGGACCGTGAGAGCGAAGGGGCCAAGTCAGACGTGAGGCAAGGTCGGATCAGATCGCAATACGCCAGGTGTATTGTGGCTAAAGGCCGGGCGCAAATGGCTCACGAGGCGCCAAAGAGCCGCGCACCGTGCGGGCGCGGGGCGCGCGACCACGGGCGCCACTGGGCGTGCCGGGCCGGGTCGCTGGGCCGCGAGGGCGCCTGCACCCGCCCGCCCGACTCCGCCAATCCCAGTTTCACTCGCGATCGCTCCCAGTCAATTTGGGAAAATTTTTTCAAAAAAAAATATATTTTTGAAAAAAATTATTTTTTGAAAAAACACAAAATTTAGAAAATAAAATTTTCAAAAAATAAAAATTTTGTTGCTAAAAATGTTTTAAATGTGGAATTGATTGCCTTGCATTACCTGTAAATGCAGGGACTTGGTGTATACACTATATTCTGTGTATGAATAGTGTCTCGGGGCTGCATTTACACCCTTTGAGATACGTAATTAATGTTGCATGTTATGATTGCATCGATTGTTGCGTAGGAAATTATATGCATGGTGTAATGCGTATAGGAAAAAGGTGAATGCTATAAGCTGTGAACTATGACCTTAGGGATTGATACTTTAAAATGAACAAGAAAGCTTAGAATTTTATTGACATGTGCATTGCTAGTTAGACTGAAATGAAAATTAAATGATTCTTGTTGCCATTAGAAATATGTAGATGGCTAATCGAGGACGAGGACGCGAGGGCGCCCACAGGCACCGGGAGCCAGCACCACCGCATTTGATCGCCAGGCCTTTGTCTGAGGCCGTAGGTACATGACTGGCCAAGCATCGCACAAAGCAATGTAGTTGTGTAGTCGTGGAGGTCCTAGTAACCTCCGTAGTTTAGTGGCGCATCATCCGACATTCAATAGGGGAGGAGATCCGATGGTGGCGTAATCATTGGTTCATACAGCATTGAAGGTGTCGAGGTTACGGAAATTACCAACACTACTAGATTAGACTACCAGGTTTCGCCTGTGAGCGAGGCCCAAATATTATGGAAATGGGCAAGGACTCTAGAGATCTTAGGAGGAGCCTTGCTTTAGAGTTCTCCCCTAGGATTACATGAATAAGGATGATATGTCGCTGCTTAAGTAGTCGGGAGATCTCTGGGACTCTACTCATGCGGGACCCGAGGATCATGGACATGTTGGGAAGTCACGTCATCCTGGTGGATGGATCGGGTCGACACTATAGAGTCAGTATCGATCAGGAGCGTAGAAGGGTTACCGCCTACACTCAGACTGGCATTGTGTGGTATCAGTGGGGACAAGCATGATATTTTTCCCGCATAGTATACGGTCCAGGTGTCGTGAACAAGCACGGCTCATAGCGAGCCTACTCCTGTAGGACGAGGACGCACCAAACTTGGGATCTACCGAGTAATTTGCGAATATGTGGATGTTTTTTTCCGTATGATGATTTGCTTGATCTGAGAGCGAGTCTACTCCAAGATGTGACTTTCACACCGGTTACCATCAACAGGGTTGGGTGGAGACAGATATCCTACACGTCAAGTAGACGCAAGCATGGGCACCCTTTAAGCATTTCGTGATGCCCCTTGATCGACGAATGCGCTACCGCATTCATGGATCTTATGCATAGGTGTTCCAACCCTATCTAAATCGCTTTGTAGTGCTTTCGATGACATTTTTGATCTACTCCCAATGTAGCTGGGGAGCATGAGTATCACTCGAGGATCAGGCATACTACTGAGAGACCATCACCGAGTGCCAAGTTCAAAGAAGTGCGAGTTTTGTCTTACCGAGGTGAGATTTCTAGACACGTGGTGTCAAGATCGGGAGGTGTCACGACCCAGAGAAGGTCGAGGCCGTAATGAGCTCGAGAACCGGTCGTCAATCTTCGAGATAATGTGAAGTTTCGGGATCGACCGCCACAGGAGATTCGAGAATGGGCTGAAGTTGTCCATTCAGGCGTGATCGTAGATCCTCGCCACGGATGCGGACCTACGGCCGGGACTCACTGACCTGCAGAGAGAGATTGAGGATGCACAGAGCACTCGGGATGTGGGTGTTGGTAGAAAGAGGGAGGATCAGCCTTTCTAGTTCTGTGGAAGAGGCGTAAGACTTACTTCACACCTAGCCAGGACTGTGGCTAGGATTGAGCATAGCGTGGACCTGGACGGTCAGAGATGTGGGATCTCAGACTTTGGGACAGCGCAGCCCCAAGTTAGTCAGAACATGAGAGTACTGGTTCATTCTCCACACCCTAAGACTCGGCCGGTGGACTAGTTTTCAGTTTCGGTGCTATACAAGCACTCCCAACAAAGACAGAGGCAAGAGGGGCAAGAGTGCGGGTCGGTCGTGACATCGGGGAGTTGATCCGATAGGTCGGATTATGATGAGGTCTCCGAGATTCTCGCGACCAGGGACCCCGGATGGTGTCATAGTATGGCATTATTGCGTTCGCGGTGCACCAACATCGTGTCGAAGCCCAGTGTGGGTGCACCAGATGGTCATTCACCACTCTTGGTGAGTGTGGGTCGAAGCTTGTCTTTAGACTACGTCCAATGAAGACTCATAGTTCGACCAAGAAATGAAGAGAAATTAGAGTGTGTCAAGTGTTGAGCAGGGCCGTTAATCCCCTAAGGCGAGAATCGAGTTAGGTGTAAGAGACCCGGATATCCCAAATTTTTTGAAAGGAATGTAAGAGTGCCCAAGTGTGTCAAGAGTTATGTCGACGAGATGAAAACACACCGCCGCTATCACGCGTACTTACACCGGTACCGACAGAAATTTCTGGGCGACTGGCGTCGGATACCCTCTTCGAAATCAGACGTGTCGCTGGAGCCTGTGCGGCTCTGAGATACGGATGTCATTCATGACATGGACTAGGTCGATTCGGGCCCATTGGATTGTCGCGATCAGGACCCAGAGAGGCTAGCTTACACCGCCAGCGGTCAGGTAGTATACGTGATTGTATTTGCGATTATATACATGTGTTGGGAGACATGTCGCGAGCACGGTCCCGAATCATAAGGGTGTATGGGAGGAGCACCGCTTTGAATTCGCCTACAACAACAAGCACAAAGAGTATACGATGGCACCATACGAGGCATTAATGGGGAGGCCATAGATTACCGCATGTTGGACTGAGGCGGAGAGAGCCCATCAATCGGGTCCCGATTCGACAGAGACACCTCCGAGAAGGTGAGATTGATACGACATGCCTTTCTCACGCGCCGAGCCGACGAAGAGCTATGCGCAGATGTCACGACGTCGACCTCTAGACTCGGGCACGTGATCACGCTTTCAAGGTGATGCCTACAGAGGAGCGGTCGTTCCTCGCAAGCGTGGGAAGCCATCGAGATTCATCGGGCTCGTTTGAGATACTCGAGTAGGCATCAGAGCGCACAGGCTCGGGCGCACGCCAACATGTTAGGTGTCCACGAGATGTTTCACGCCTCCATGCTCCTGGCATACGCCATCCAAATTTCATGTGCTGATCGGCGACAGATTGAGGTTGACACCGACGACCTTGTATGGACTGGCAAGGTTTTGGATAATACGCGATCAAAGCCATACGCAAGACCGTGAGGCTATGAGGGTGCTACGGCGCACTATGGAGTGGAGGTCAATGTGGGGAACGCCGAGACACGATGCGCCACCTATCCCTCTTCAGGCTTGAGGGACACAGACGTAGCTTTAGTCGTTTAATAATTAAATGACTAGTTTACATGAATGGTAATGCACGCATATGCATGTAAGTTGTGGTTTGGTGATTGTCCTGAATTTCGACCTAAATTCCTTTTATGAGGGAGAATGTAAGACCCGAGAAATTCCAATTTCTCGAAAAAGGGTAAAATCGCATTTTTGCTACACAAAATTGTAATTTCTGCAAAAATCGTAAATTTATTCTCTGTGATCTCGAATGACAAAACGTGATTTCATCATGGAATCGCCTCAAATCTAACTAGCACGAAAATTCTCAGAAATTCGAGATAGTCGGTTACACGTTTCGAGGCATCGCATTTCGGGTGCCGTAAAACGATTTTCGATGCGACGAAAGTCACATATAATATGTACTCATGTGCCATAAGTGACATGGGCAGAGAATATTAAACACCCAATAGATAGTGTCAATATCAAAACTGGAGTTAAAGGACATGAACGCCATTTTGAATCGCTTAGTTAGAAAAAGACAAAACACAAATAGTGTTTGTCTCCTCCTTCAAAAAAACAAAGTAAACGAATTGAAAAAGAGAAAAGATGCAGAAGCAAAAATGGAGTTTTTTTTAGAGAGAGAGAGTGAAGCTTCTCTCTAGAATATCGGGCAATCCGACCGGCTTCAAGCAATCTTCGGACGAGAGCGAAAGTCGCGAATGGAGAGACCCACTGTGGGTTCCAAGCAGGAGTTTCGATTAAACCCGAGAGGCAGGCTCCCTACTCTGGGTTTGTACTCCTTTATTTAAGTGTTTTTCAATGTTTCTGTTGACTGAGGCCTCGAACTGCCGTTGACCCAGCCCCAAAACTCGGATCGAATTGTTGTAATTTTTTTTGGGAGGTCTCGTTTTTGCACAAACTGTAAGTAGGCTGCCTGGTTAATCAGGTGTTGATTATGCATTAAATGAAAGCCGGTGACGTATACTGTCACACCTCGATTCCCGCCCGACCCGATCATGATCCGAACCGAAGTTTCGGACGGTAACACATAATTTACTTACCGCGCACCACACAGATATCCGGCCTTATACTATATCAAACATCACATACAAAAGTCCAAAATAAAACTACCAACGAGTGGTGTTTACAAGGTCACACATATACGCATCGAGTCCCATTACATATTCAAAAACTATACATTTGTACCACGATCGAGCGCGAACCTACAAGTGATGAACTCCCTTACTCGCGGTGTCGGGTCCCAAGAACGCGGAAGTCTCCTGACGCCTTCTCCTCGTACTCCACACACCCGATTAAAAACTCGTGCTGCTTTACGCTAGTGGAAACATATATAATATGCATGTACACGCTATAATAAAGATATAACAATAACTGACATCGAAATTACATGCATTCATCTCATGTTCTATACAATTACTTATGCTTATTCTATATAAAGTACCCGTAGTACTACACAAGTCTATCAGATGGCATCCGTAGGTACTACTGGACTTATATCAGATACAGACTTATTTATTCAGTCTCCCCGTAGGGAGTTACGTAGAGCTACTCATTCGGGAATACCCGTAGGTATTACATCGAACGATACACCTTCATGTCCTCTCTTATTCATTATTCAAAGTTATTATCATATAATTGGCGGGAATACCTAGACCAAGGCTAATAAAAGTGTAAGACATCAATAATAAGTATCCAAGATACCATACAAGCATTTATGCCGAGCACAAAGCAGACGCCGACATCGAACAGGAGTGCCGAGCACTAATCGTGACAGAGTGCCGTAACACTTAACCATAGAGTGCCGCTTAGCACTTAACCTAAAGGAGTGCAAGCCAGAAGACTTAGCAGACGTGAGTGCCGTAGCATTTAACAGACAGAGTGTCGTAGCACTTCTAAACAGAGTACCTAAGTACTAATCAGAGTGCTCTGAAAGCACCCAGTCAGAGTACCCCAAGTACTAATCAGAAGTGCCTGAGCACCACCAGAGTACCGAAATACTAATCAGGACAAGAGTGCTACGGTCAATTAATAACTCCGGGTCTCGTATTTTTATAATTATATGAGTTCAAGAACTTGCTTGTCTTATAATGTGGCATTCTTAACCCTTACGTGTTCATGATGACGCCCTTCATATACCGGTAAGGTATGATTTTATGTAATCAACCTTTATTCATGGATTCTTATTCTTCTATGAATCTACTTTCTTACCCAAGAATGGAATCACTCCACCTGATCATATAACCGAAGTTATGGCATTTTCATGCCAACTAGTCATTTTACCTTGCTTTAATTCGAGGGACATGGAGATACTCCCCTTTTTCCGGGTCTTAACTTCATATTTGGTACTATCTCTTTGAACTCTTTTAAAGCTAAGGTGCTAAGGGGTTCTATTCCAACTGAATCACCCACTCGGAAAGACCGTAAACCCAAGCTATTTAAAACAACCCTGACTACTCTATGTTCAAAGTCGGAACCAGAATTTGGCTTGCACATGGTCTGGACTTTATGAATTTTTAGGCCACTTAGGATCATAATTTACAATTCTATTCTTTAAGTTTTGTTCTCCTTGAGTCTATTTTTAGCGCCACTGGAATTCACCACCGATAAGAAATGAGCAAGTTATGGCTAAAATACAAAAACTCGGTCTAAACAGAAAAACTAGATAGTGGTGTACCAGACACCTCTAAAGTGTACCCCACACTTTGCCAAAACGACCGTGAACCAAAGTGTACCGGTATTGAAGCTCAAGTGTACTGGCACACTTCACCCGAAATGCCCATAATGGGTATTTTCACCATTTTTCATGCCTTTTCATCCATAGATCAAAAAACCTATCATGAATACCCCAAACAATCCATATTATGTTATAACCCATACATAAACCAATTATAAAGTGTTACTTAGGTTTGTTGTAAACCCCAACACAATTACCATGAATCCCTCCTCAAAATGAGGATTTCATACCACCAGGCCATTTGTGAATTTTAGCACCCCTACTTTCAAGAAAACTTTGGTTATGATGTAATCCTAACAACCCTATGTTTAGAGCAAGCTCCTAACCATACAATTAGACAAGAAATCCATACAAAACCATATAGTTCCATATAAAAATCACAAGTTCCATACCAAAGGCAAAGCATCCATACCTTGATTTCACCTCCTTCCTTCCTTTTTCCTCCTTTCTTCGTAGTTTGATTTGGAGACCAAAATGCATTTTGGTCTTCTCTTCTTTATATAATAAAGGTTTTTAATTATTTAGCTTTTAAGCCTCAACTCCTTAATTACATTACATAACTCTTAATATTATACTGCCTCTAATTATATTAACTCATGTCTTTTAATACCCATTGGACAATTTAACATTTTATCCTTTAGTTGTATAAAATTTTCTAAGTTTCTAACTTTCCATATTTTCTAATTAAATTTACGAAAATTTTACTTATGTCTACAAAATACCCCTAAACATGTTGAAAACAACTAGGTATATTTCGGTGTTACACCTCTCCCCTTAAAATAAAATTTCGTCCGAAATTACCCGAATCAAGAGACAGGTATTGTACCTCATTGTTTATTCGTTCCTATGTCGCTTCCATACCGGTGATGTCGCTAAAGCACTTTTACCAGCTGAACTCGCTTGTTTCAGAAATTTCTGTCTTATTTCACGATCTAGAATAGCTTTAAGAATGGCTTTCGGCTCTTCATAGGTGAAATCTTCTTGTACTTGTATATCTTGGCGGTAATATGTGCGATGGGCGAGCGATATCTACGGCATAGACACATGAATACATCATGTGGTGGCTAACTCCCGGAGGAGTGCCAAACGGTGCGCTCTTTGGTCGACTCTTTCCAAAATCTCGCGGGGCCCGATGAATGGGTGGATTTCGATTTCCCTTTCCTTCAAAAGCGGATATCTTTTTCCATGGAGATACTTTTAAAAACTTGCTATCTCCTACTTCATACTCTATGTCTTTTCTTCAAATTAGCATTAGACGCTGTCTATCACGGCTCTTAATCTCTGTTGAATAATCGAACTTTTCTTAAAGTGTCTTTAACTAGTCGGGGCCAGGTAATCTTATGCTCATTCATCTACATCCCGACATGTAGAGGTTCTGTAAGTCTTCCATCTGAGCTTCATGCAGGCCATACAATCTTTGGATTGATAAGCTGTTGTTATAGGCAAATTCCTTGAGTGGAACGATACCTATCCCAAACTTAGGAAAATCTAATGACCCAGAAGCATATCTTCTAATACACAGATCACTCTTCCAGATTGTCGTGATTTGTGGATGGAAAGCGATCTTTAAAAATTCAATCTCGTACCAAAAGCTGACTGTAACTCTTTCCAAAACCTTGACGTAAATCGAGGATCGCGGTCGGACACTATCGTCAGAATGCCATGTAATCCTAACAATTTCATTCACATAAAGGTCAGCTAACCCGATCCATTGGAGTAGTCGAAATTCGAGATCGGTAAAAGTGAGCGAGACTTAATTCGATCTGTCTACTATTACCATATTAAATCATGTTTCTTTTGGGTGAGGAAAATCGGATCGAAATCCCATAGTTATGTTATCCCACTTCCATTGGGGAATGGGAGAGGGGATTCAATAAGCCCGGATGGTACTTGGTGTTAAAACTTTTTGCCTTGACACGTTAGGCACTGTACGCCTTTCGAAATGTCCTTTTCATCTACATACGGTAGAATTTGTTTCATAATCTGGTACATTTATTACTTCGGGATGCATGGTGAAATGATCTTGTGGCTTTTCACATAATATTTTCTTTTTCAATTCCATATCATTCGGTACACATAATACATTCTTCGCAATGAACCTCACTTCCATCATGTGAAATCGAGTCTTGTCTCGATCTGACCGGTGAGCCAATTCTTGTAACTTATCATCATTTTTCGAGTATTCATATCATTTCTTAGATGCGGTATCACATTCAATTGAGCCAACAAGGCTCCATCGGGTGCAAATCTCCAATCATAATCTTCAAGGTCGAGGCTTGAAATCATTTTCTACTTTCAGGAGGCATGCGCTCTTCGTTTTCTTTCAGGAATTGTGTCGATTATACGGTCATAGTCTTTCGACAATTCTGACCATAGGCGTTGCCTCAGTTCAAATCTTTTTGAGTTAGCAAATATTTCAGACTCTTATGATCAGTGAAAATTCTACATTTTTCTCCATATAAATAGTGTCGCCAAATCTTTAGAGCGAACACTACAGTTGCTAACTCCAAATCATGTGTGGGATAGTTTTGCTCATGCGGCTTCAATTGCTTGAAGCATAAGCCACCACTTTCCCCATCTGCATCATCGCATCCCAAACCTATCCTCGAAGCATCGCATGCTATGTAATCCTACACGTAGGCTGAATCAACAACCCAGTGCTTGCTTGATATTTCCTTTAATTTTTTCAAAAGCTTGGATTGGCACTTATCATCGGGTCAAATTTCATCGCTCAGAGTAATCTTGTAAGTGAGGATGCTATAAGCGAAAAGCCTTGTACAAATCTCGATAATAACTGCTAGCGAAACTTCTCACCTCGGTTACATTGGGGAGGTTTCAATTCCGCAGTTAGCCCGATTTACACTACTGGGTCACTCTAATACCTTATCTGCAGATACAATATAGCTAGGAATGACACTTCCTTAAACAAAAATCACATTATAGCAACAGGCATTGATTCTCTCTCAAAGTTTGCAACACTATCCTCAGTAGTGTTCATGTTCTGTGCATCTTTAGAATACACCGAGGATGTGTCAATAAATACCCGCGACAAATTGATCAATGAGCGGAAAACCTATTCGCCAGGAGTCCATGCATCTGGTGGAGCATTAGTCAACCCAAATGGCATGACCCGAAAACTCATAGTGGCCATAGCGGGTTTCTAAAAGTGTGGGACATCAACCTCTTTTACCAGTTAATAATATCGATCGCAAGTCTATCTTGAAGACGCTTGCCCTCTCGATTGATGAATAAATCTTATTCTTGTAGCGGTACTTATTCTTAACTATCACTTTGTTTATTTGTTGGTAGTCAATGCACATCCGAAGAGTGCCATCTTTCTTCTTAACAAATAAAACCGGCGCACCCCAAGGTGAAACACTAGGTCGGATGAAACCCTTATCCAATAGCTCCTGTAGCTGAGTTTTCAACTCTTTCAGTTCAGTTGGAGCCATACGGTAAGGTGTCCTCGAAATAGGAGTCGTTCCCTGTACAACTTCAATAGAGAGATCCACTTCTCGTTCAGGTGGTACTCCCGGTAACTCTTCGGGAAACACATCAGGGAACTCCCTAATCACAGGAATATTTTCTAAATATTCTTGCTCTCTTTTGGGTCGAATCAAAGCCAAAAGGCTTCTGACCTTTTCTCGAAGCGTCGGGCTTTCATAGGCGACATAACTTTAGTCTTGGTCGGATCGGATACCACCAATATTCTTACTTACGATAGGTTAGGACATTTAAGCGGGGTATTTTCTTATCCTGATCCGTATATTAGTGTTTAAGATAACCAATCCATTCCCGAATCAAATCAAACTCATGAAAAACCGCGATTAGATCATAGAATTCCCTATCATGGACCATTAAGGACAATTCTTATACACACGGTTGACTCTAACACTATCTTTGAAGGACTTGTAACAAACGAGTCATAATCTAATAGCTCTACTCTTAGGTAGTTTGTCATTCATTTGTTCCATGCATATGAATGTGTAGAGCTGGATCGATTAAAGCATATAAATCAATATCGAAGAGAGTGAATGTACATGATAGCCCCGGCATGTCGTCTTCTCGAGGCTCTCATCGCATGGCTCGTCTTTGAGACCATAGTAAGCGGGGGACGATTTATTCTTGTCTCAAAAGCATTACCTCTACCTTCTTGAGCCACTTAGGTCACTCTACCCCTACTCTAAGTGTGGAGGTAAATTTGATCCTCCTACCCTTCCTTGAGGATTTCTAGAACTTCCCGATCCTGCGGACGGAGTTGGCTATCACATGCTACGTACTCCACATCGAAAACAACCTCCGGTTACTGGAATGCGCAAATACCACTATGATAATTGGCAATGTGGGCATCGTGCTTTTCCTCTTGTCGATTAGGATGCCTCGTAGAGACTTTGTGTCATAGTAGGTCCTTTCTCCTACCCCTTGCCCATGGCCCCGAACCTCATCTTGAATCGACTTGTGACTCACAGGTCTTTTCCACAGAAGAGACCCTCTTGAGAACTTTTCTCTTTCTTTCTTTCTTGACTCTTCATTTCAGATTTCTCAATTTTATAACCCCACGCTTGCACGGTGATAAAGTGTGATTCTTGTAATGTAGTAGTGAGGTACCTTTTATTGAGCTTCATGTAGGCCCTCCTCAAATGTCCCACATACGAGATTTTCCGTAAACGGTTAGGTGCATATTTGCGAGGCGGCTGAATTCTTTCTCATATTCGTATATCATTTTCCCTTATCTTAGAGTGAGAATTTCTTCTATTTGATTCCTTGTAATCATCGGTGACATACGCCATTATTAAGCTTCGGTGTGAAGTAGTCAGTAATAGCCCCGGATCACAGGATTAGTGGATTTCTCGAAACCGGCTTCCGCGATCATAAGTTGCACCTTGCGGCCGGTGAAACCGCACATGTGATTTTGGTCCCTTTGGACATTCGTTTCATCTAAAACCCTTTCAAGTTTTTCAAGCGAAACTTCGGCTGTCAGTTCTTCCATACTTGTACCATGGAAATTCTTCCACTCCATGCTTCCGTATTGCATCACTCGGAGCTTGCGGGCGGTGGAAGTCGATCTAAGACCCTTACCATATCTGAAGACTTTTACCAATGCTTGATTGAAGCATTTTCATTCATCGTTAACTAAGACGGACAAGTAAGCAAAGAAAAGAAAAGAAAAAGATCAAAGGATTAGCGCTTTGTTTGTTTCCTTCAGCGGCTTCACGGGAGTGGATCCATTCTAGGCAATCGCGAACAAAGACATCCGCATTAGGCGACATTCCCGCGTAGGTGCATGAGAGTATCTTAGACTCTTTCGAGAAAGCGCCTAAACACAGGCTCACGTGCAAACTTGTCACACCCGGAGTTCGGGCGGGCAGATTGGCGGATGCGGGCGGTTTTCGGGTGCGAGAACATATCTTGGGACTCTTTACAGTAATTAGACATTGGTATATCAAGTCTTATAATATATCCTTATCATATACAAAGTCCAAAAATAAAACTACCACGTAGTGGTGTTCTGATGTCTATATCTGATCTTGAGAATCCTATTACATATTCAAGCTTATACATTTACAATTCTTGATCGAGTGCGGAACCTCTGATGATGAACCCTACTCGTGTTGGCCACGAAGAATGCGGAGGTTCTCGGACGTCTTCTCACTGTGCACCTGCAGTTAAAACCCGTGTTAAGCTTTCACGCGTGGGAAACATATATAATATGCGTAATACACCGGTTATAATAAGCATATAACAATAACGGATATCATCTCATGGGTTTTATACAATTACTTATGCTTCTTGCTTATAAGAAATTCCCGTATGTACTACCTGTAAAGTTCATTGTACGGAAGTATCGAAGTAGGTACGAGGAATTTATCTTGTATTCTGGGACTTGCTATTCGGGGTCTCCGTGGGATTCTGAGCTTACTCATATTGAGAAATACCCGTAGGTATAGATCGAGCGATACACCTTCATGTCCTCTTATTCATTATTGGAGTTATTATCATATAATTATGGGAATACTGGGCAGTGCTAATAAAGTGTAAGACTACTTGAATAATAAGTATCCGAAGATACTATCTGATCTGAAGTATCGTGGCGCCAAAGCGGGGATGCAGTTGCGAGCAGTGCCGTGGCACTTAGGACCGGGAGTGCCGTGGCATAACGGACGGGAGTCTTGCGTAGCATAGCGGGACGAAGTGCCGTGTATAGCGGGACGAATGCCGTGGCGCTTAGCGAGTGCCGGAAATTACTGTCGGGAGTGCGAGAAGCACTAGCGGGAGTACCGAAGTACTAATCGGGAGTGCGGGAGCAGCGGAAATGCGGAAGTACTAATGACAGACGAAAGTGCTATGTCCCGATTAATACTTGGTCTCGAGGTATTTTATAATTATATGAGTTCGATGAACTTACTATCTTATAATAGGGCATTCTGCCCTTATATGTGTTCATGAAAGATCGTCCTTCTATATCACGGTAGGTATGATGCATTATGTAATCACACCTTATTCATGGATTCTTATTCTTCTATGAATCTACTTTACCCCGAAGTTGGAATCACTCAATCGGATCATCTGAGCCGAAGTTATGGCATTTTCATGCCAACTAGTCATTTACACGTTTTTACCCGAGGACAGTTTGAGATACTCCCTTTTAGGGTCTTAACTTCATATTTGGTACTATCTCTTGAACTCTTTTAAAGCTAAGGTGCTAAGGGTTCTATTCAGAATTGGGAATCACCCGATTGAACCTTGAAACTCAAATTCATTGAAAACAACCCGGACTACTCTATGTTCAAAGCTGGAACCAAATTTGGCTTGCACATGGCCCCACTTTAGTGAATTTTAGGCCACTTAAGATCATAATTGCGTGATGCCTATTCTTTAAGTTTTGTTCTCCTTGAAGTCTATTTTACGTAGCCACTTGAATCACTCAAATCGGATAAGAAATGAGCAAGTTATGGCCAAAATACGAAAACTGGTCGAAACAGGAAAACCAGAACAGGGTGTACCGGTACACCTCTAAAGTGTACCGGTACACTTTGGCCAAAAACGACCATAACCGAAAGTGTACCGGTACAAGCTCAAAGTGTGCAGGCCCACACTTCGCGAAAATGCCCATAATGGGTATTTTCGCATTTCATGCCTTTTCATCCATAGATCAAAAACCTATCATGAATACCTCCCCAGAAACAACTATATTGGTTTATAGCCCATACATAAACCAATTATAAAGGTTACTTAGGTTTTATTTTAAGCCCTAACACAATTACCATGAATCCCTCTATAAAATGAGGATTTCATACCAATCTTGTGCCATTTAGAATTTTAGCACCTACTTTCAGAAAACTTTGGTTGGGATGTAATCCTAACAACCTATGTTTGGAGCAAGCTCCCAACCATACAATTAGACAAGAAATCCATACAAAACCATATAGTTCCCTATAAAAATCACAAGTTCCATACCAAAGGCAAGCATCCATACCTTGGATTTGCTCCCCTCCTTCTTCTTCTTCTCCTTCCTTTTTCCTCCTTCTTCCCGTAAGCTTCTTGTTTGGAGACCAATGGATTTTGGATATCCCATTCTTTATAATAAAGGTTTTAATTATTTAGCTTTTAAGCCTCTTCCCTTAATTACATTACAACTCTTAATATTTATACTTTGGCCTCTAATTATATTAACCTATGTCTTTAATACCCTTTTGGACAATTTACGATTTTGTCCTTTAGTTGTATAAAATTACCGGGTTTCTAACTTTCCATAATACGAATTAAATTCTGAAAATTTTAATTTGTATCTACAAATACCTAAACATGTTGAAAACAACTAGGGTATATTTTGGGAGTGTTACATATAGGGCGGTAATGGCGTGAAGCCGGAGTTCACTAAATTGAACCGATGATTTGTGATTTTAGAGAATGACAGTGGGGTTTCACTATTCCCAAAACATTGTTCTCAAAAATAATTTTTGTGAATTAATATGTTTGGTCAAGTAATTCAAGTAGAATTGCACGTGTTTGATCATTAGCCTACGTGAGCTAATTTTGATGTGATGAAATGAGAAATTACATAACATGATTGTGTGATTTAATTTTTATGTGAACTAATACATGTTATATATTTACTTAAATTTAAGAGAGAGAAGAAGTATGTTATAAGCGTAATGGAATTGGCATACATTGCATTCCCATGCACCTTTAGGAGCACCCAGGGCGATAGGGTGAATGCATGAGTGAGTCTAGAGAAAATGGTTCGGAGGGTTGTCTAAAAACTAAAAATGATCGGAGGGGTAGTCCATCACCCAAAATATCAATCGTCGAGGCAATTGATTGATATACATCGGAGGGTAGTCCATAATTAATATCAATCGTCGGAGACGGCCCAATTGATATATACACATCGGTGGGTTGTCAACAAACAAATAAACATAATAATTCTCATACGAGGCTTAGGCGAGTGTGAGGGAGTCGGTGAGGACTCGGGTACGAGATGATCAGTTAGACATTCAAGTAGGATCATGCATTTTCTTGAATGTGTGTTTGATACCTGGGCGTTGTTCTGACTTAGGTGAAGTAGCCCGCAGGGTGATTCCACTGCGAGCATTAGCTCACCTTGTCGAGGGATATTATTTCTGGTCGGGGAGGCGTGCGGGGGACGACTCGTCCTAGAGAAGGAGTTTAGAAGAAATGGGATTGTGGCTTTGGGTTTATGATGCATTACATGTATTAGAATTGTTTAATTTTTAATATATGTTGTATAAAATAAATTTGAACTCTTGAACTATGGTTGGATAGTTGGATATATATACATTGTTATGAGTATTGGTTTATGAGCCCAAGTGGTCGTTTTAATCATAGACTGTTTGGGACAGGTTTTATGCAGGTTTTGTATTTGGGTAGAGCTCCCCGTACAAAGGAGACTCTGCCCTATTTTGGGTGAAAAAATGTCGGGTTGCCGCATTCCTGTATTCAGCGAGGTTGTGAGGGTGGTCAACGGACACCCCGGATTTGGGGCGTCATAGGATGCGGTGATAGCATAATCAAAGGTGTTGGTAGTGGAATGGGCCTTTCCCAGCTCCTGATATTGGATGAGTAACTGAAGATGTAATGCGTTCCTAAGGTACTTCACTAGGCATGGTGAACTCCGTCTGAGGTGGTGGGGTGAAATGGAATGTATGTCACCCCCTCATTAGAAAATGAAGGATTTGAGTGAGATGGGCTTGATGATGGTTGGTCCACATTGCAATCCTCCCCCCTCTCCCTTGAGAGACTTCATCTATTTGCACACATACCCTGGTTGACCTTGTCTTAACCCTCCCTTCTTTCATTTGTCCCCTCCTACCTCGAGGAGAAAACTGTCACATCAATGCTGGAGGATCCTTGAAATCAATCAATTTCCTGCACAACTGCTAATGAAGAGGTGCATAACGAACAAATAACATGGTCATCTAAATGTGCTAGATGGTATATGATGATGCTTTTTCGATCGGAGGCGGGTACAGGTGTGCTAGGGTGGGCTGGTCATTGTTTTACGGACGTTAGGCTCCTGCAAAAACAAGAAGCAAAAAGGATTAACGGGGGCTCGCCCATTGCCTCTCCAATGCCTAAGTCAGTTCTCTCCGGTGGAAGAGAAAATCAATTGCTTAGGGAATGAAGTTTTGTACATATGTCTGCGTACCTTTCGCCGATGGGGTGGCCTGGTATTTATAGTGGGTGACTTTCCTAATTGGATGGTGATACGGACTCTCTCTTAGTTGATGGGGGATTTTTTTTCCTTATCGCTGTTAGAGTAATAAGGGATGATTAGAAAGCAGTTATTGGGAATTATTCTACTTCCCTTATTGGTGGAGATTTGATTCGATTTATAAGATATGGGCTCTTTGGGCTTTTCGCGTTATCGGCCCTTGGGAGGGATGAACTAGGCTCCCGTTTTGGGCTTGCGTCATGGCCTGGGCCTACTTATTAGTCCTCTTCTAATCTTGCTTCTCTGACTTGGGGGGTGGGCCTGCGCGCCTATTTTTTAAACCCAATCAGTTGCCCCCCAACCCTTGGTTACCACGAGCGTGGGCAAGGGTTGTATTGTTTCTTGGATCAGGTGCGATTTCCACGTGGTTGCTCAAGGCTGGTTTGATTAGGGCTTTGTCGCCATCAAATGTCCTGTGGTAATGATGACTTTTCGACTTTCACTCTTATTTCCTCTAGTTCTTCCAGTTTCTTTTGAGAACATCCTCTGATCGTTAGCATTGTGTTCCCCTGGTATTGAAGTTTTTTCCTTCTCTGCGAGTTCGGGCTTCCTTTTTCTTGAAACATCGATCATTGTTGAACTCTTTGGTGTCTCATAATACCCTGCTTGGGGTCGTCCATTTCGTTATGTTCCTAGGATTGGTACGTCTTTTTCCTTCTTTGTCTTTTCGAGAGGTGTTGCGAGGCGTTAGGGTTAGCACGGTGGGTTTTGTCCCGGCTTCGTGTATTCCATGGGGTTCGGGTCGTTCCTCTTCTTCTGGCATTGGGGTGACTCCTCTCACAGTGCAGTTCGAGACGAGATTGAGTTGTGAGTCTAATCGTTTAGCCCGGTTGTTCTTGAGATGCCCAGGGGAACCTCAGCACCCCCGCATGTAAAGGCAAGGATAAAATTGATGGTCATGTGGGGTGAGATAATACGAGAGTCGAATTTGTGAAGAGCCGCCTGGCGGTGGAGTCTAGGGGTTGAGCCTTTATTTGAAATCTTCGCCTTGAGATGATATAGGCCCCCATTTGGTGTTCAAGTTTGGTCTCCTGACGTATTGACCTCTTATCGTTCAAGTACGAATGTGCTTTTAGAGTGGCCTTTAAGGGAATGGCCTCAGTTTTCTCTGCATCCTTTATAAAGGGTTTGCGGCATTTCAACGTGCACCTTCTCGGCTTTAGCTCAGCTACAGGGTGTTACGGTTGGGTGCATTGGTTGTCTTTGGGATAGGGCTTGGGTGTTCCCAGTATAGCTCTGCTCTTGGACCTCTTCAGCATGAAGGAAGCCGTTGAGAGCTTTCTTTATTTATCTAAGCGTTTCAACGCTCCGCTGATCATCTCGGATCTCCCGTCTTCCCACAGGCATTGGAAGGAACGCTACTTTTTGTCAGTGGCCGCCGTTGGGAGTATAATCCCACTGATCAGGAAGACACATTGGGTGTTACGGCATGCGGACCACTCCCAGAATCGCCATTGAGATTTGCTTTGTTTAAGTTTGAAATTACGGCCTTCACAGTTATAGGGTATCCCCAGCTTTGCATTGGTTGTGCGCTTTGGTGTCGTCGATCTTAGCCACGAAGACGGGGCGTGAAGCGGTTGGCCAAGTGTCTTCGGCGTGCTTACTCGAGCTCATCGGTCGGACGTGGAGTCGTCGAGGCTCAGAAGTCTTCCCGACCTTCCACTCTAGGAGCCTTCGCCTCCATACATTATGAAGTTCTCCCATGAGAGGCCTCTGATTGTCAAGCCCGCTGGGGAAGCTCCAAGCTCGGGTGGAGACGTTGTCCAGGAGGCCTTGAAGTGTGAAGCGAAAGTCTTAGGACTCCCTTGAGAAGAGCCATCCGGCCTGGGGTAAAGCCTCGAGGTTGGAAAAGTCTTCGCCGTCGCCCCTCACGCCCCATGTCGAGTGCGGGGCAAGCATTGCCGATCTCACCGGTGAGACAGAGGTGCGCGGTTCGCGGCCTCGCTGCGCCTCGCGCAAGGCCGAGTTCCTCGGGAGGGGCTGGCGGGCCTCCGTTGGAGAGTTATGCCTATCTCGGTTGGAGTCCTCTTGCATGGAGTCTTGAGCCTTATCGCCGATCTGGGCTTGGGGAGGAGCGTCTCGGGCTGATGGAGATGATTCCTTGCTTTCAATGCGGAGCTTCTTTGGCAGCGTGATCTCATCCATCCTCGGGGTCGATCTCGAGAAGGTCGAGATGCCACACCTATTGAGCTTTGGCTCTGCTCGCTCCCGAGGGTCGCCTCGTAAGTTCACAATGTCTTTATTGTCTGCTATCTTGGTTTTGAGTTGTGCATTGACTACATGTTGGGTATTGTGATGGCTACCACATCCCGAAGAGTTTAGCGAAAAGAGTCGAGACTAAGCGAGGGTCATGTCGAAGCCCCGCGAGAGCCTCTGAAGCTAGGTGGCTTCTGCACCTCGGCGAGTGAGCTATGACTCGGATGCAAAATGTGTGAGGAGGAAGCTGTGACTTATAAGTCGACCGAGGCATGCTTCAATGGTGCGGCGCGGGCAGAGAAGGTAGAAAGAAGGCCGTAAAGGCTTAAGAGTTGCCAAGGGTGAGCTTCGGGAGGTCAGGGGATGGGTAATTTGCTAGAATGAGTTGCGGAGTGAGCCACGGGATGGGATGCAGACTGCCTAGAATGAGCTGCGAGTAGTCAGGGAAGAGTTGCATCTTTGCTTGGAATGGTGCAAGTAGTCGGGAAGAGTTGCATCTTGCCCGGAGATGGCTGCGGGTAATTCAGGGAAGAGTTTGCAAGGCGCGCTAGAGATATTTGCGTAATAAAGCAGTGTTGCTAGACCGAGCCCGCTGCGAAGCTTCCGAGGTTGAGAGCTGATGAGCGGCTTGACGATGAGTGCCGCTCACGTTGCGGGACCTTCGAGAGGCGGAAGCTGCAGTCGTTCAGAGGAGACGGAGCGATAAGTTTGAGGATGAGGCATGTACTCCAATGGGCTTAAGATGGCTTGCTTTCAGGAGGAAGGGTTGCTACTGCAGGGCTTAGACCTTAATTTGATATTCTAGCAGCGAGGTAGAAGAGTCACTTTTCTGCGATTGCTCTGGGAGAACGGCCATGCGATTGAAGACCGCTCCCTTCTTCACATACACTCCTAACCGCGCTAGTCTAAGCCTCCTTGTATAATTCTGCTTGTTTTTTGTCGACCTTGGGCTTTGAACCCGGGATATATGTAACGCCGTTCTTGGCTTTGATACTTAATGAATACCTAATTTTCTATCTCTTTGCTTTACCCCTAATTGTGTTCCTCGTGCTGACTTGGCTCTTGGGTTCTGAGGCCTTAGTCGGCCAGTTATCTTAATGAAATTTGTTGAGGCTCAGGTGGGCTAATGTGTGCAGTGAGCCTGGCTCCACGGACGAGGCCTTGTTGAGCAGTCGAGCTCTTGAAAGCTGAGTTGCTGAGGCTCCGTGGGCTAATCTTCCTGAGTTGAACTATCTCCTGGGCTACAAGGCCTTAGTTGAACAGTTGAGCTCTTGAAGGCCCGAGGCTGCTATTGCTCAGGTGGGCTGTCTGCCTAAAGCTTAAATGGTTGCTTGACTGGGCCTTAGTTGAAGCGGTCGAGCTCTTGAAGGCGAGTTGTTGAGGCTCAGTGGGCTAATCTTGCTGAGGTTGAGCGGGCTGGCAGCGGCTATGGCCTTTTGAGGGCGGGTTAAACTCTGCCAATGAGTTGTTGGACTCACAGGCGTTGAGCTTCCTAAGTTGTTAAGCTCTGCACTGGCGGTACTTGGCTCTTGGCGCTAAGGCCTATTGAGCCCTTCAAGCTCCTACAAAGTAGTATTGGCCTCGTGGCTACATGGCCGGTTTGACTTCCTTCTCTTGAAGCGGGTAGCTTTAATGCGGCTTTACGGAGAAGTGGAATGGATTGCATGGCTTCAGGCGCCACGGCTTCCTTACAAACCAGCTCCTCTTGTGATGGTGCTCATTCTTCGAACCTTCTTCCATTTTTAGGCGTAATTGGAATCCGCGCATGATGAAGTGTCAAGGTTTGGTTGTCATTGTAGGAGGTCTACCTGGAGATCGTGAGCTGACGTTTGGTTCCGATGGTCTTATGCTTGTAGGAGTTGTGTTTTTCCCTAGTTCCTCCCTTGTGGGAGTTATGTTGTTACCTAGCTACGTCCGATGATGGAGGCGTGCTGAGAATGCATACGGAGAGGGGGGAGAGTGTACTCAAAAAAAACTTTTAGTACCACTCTCTCCATTTTCCTCTTTTTCTTCTCTTGCTTTTCCCTTTCTCCTCTTTCTTCTCCTTTTCCTTTTCCTTTTCCTTCTCGTTCGCACTCTCTCTTCTTCTCTTTCCCTTTCCCTTTCTTGAGATATATATATATATATATATATATATATATATATATATATATATATATATATATATATATATATATATTTTTTTTTTTTTTTTTGAGGGAGCTGCTTGTACTATTCTCTCCCGAGATGTAAGGGATGACATTGTTGATTGTAACTTCTCTGAATCAATTGTATCTTCTTTGAAATAAAGAACAATCTTTTTTTTTTGTGAAGTATGATTTTACAAATACGAGGTGTAATTTTCTCGGCGTTTTAAGTGAGCACGCTGCTTTTCTTTTCTTAGATATGCCTTGCTTTTTTGTTCATAAGGATATTAAACAAAGTAATCAACGAACACCCAGATTATTATCTGAAAACTGATGGTACTTTATTAAAGATTGCAATCCGAGGTCTATTGATAGAATCGTTTGAGGTGCTCAGCGTTCCAAGAGTGAGGTAGAAATTTTCATTCTTCCGTCTGGAGTTCGTAGTTGCCAGGTCGGACCACGCGTGACACGATATAAGGGCCTTCAGTTCCTCATGCGCTACATGTAGGATCTTTCTCATGCGGCAAAAGCTTTTTTAAACTCTGGTGCGCCAGGGCTTATAACTCCTAGAGTTTTGACCTTTCGGTCATAGTACCTTACCGTCTTCCTTTGGTAGTCTTACGTAACGTTTCGGGACTTACTCCCGCGCTTTTCATCTAGGAGGTGGTTTAGCGAAGAGCCTCTTCGTTATGTTCTACACTTGCAATTCAATCCTTGGGGATTTTGTCAGATCTCGTAAGGGCTCTTGCCTCGGTGCGGAGGCTAGAGCGAATGGGGTCTTTGAGTTCTTGACTGCGTGTGTGGATTCTGTATGCCCATAACACACCTCGGGGAGGGTATTCTACCCATTTGCCTTTAGACCTTCCAACTTGGTCTTAATCTTTCCTTTAAGAATTCCCGATGGTGACAAGCGTCCATTGGATTGTGGATGTTTGAGGACAAGTAGTAGTTCTAATTCGAGCTCGGCACGAATCCCTAAACTTAGGATTGTCTGGTGTTTCCCATTGTCTGACATGACTCTCGGGATACAAACGCATACTATGGAGCATGGCTTGAAGTTGCGTGCCTTTTGTTACGTGATAGTAGCGAGGCACAAACCTGCCTGTTGGTGAAATAATCCACTACTATGGCGATAAATTTGCATTGGCCCGCCAATGGCGGGGATCGATATGGCCACAACCCCAACGCTGAAAAGGCGGGGGCTTATGGTGGCTTGATGGCTCGGATGGGAGTGAGATTTTGGCGTGCTCGATGAAACTTGCATTTTCGACTGGATTACATTACGTCTCTGTCTTGTGGGTCAAACTAGTACCCTTGCTCAAGACTTTTCCCGCCCGGTGCAGAGCTACGTGTGATTTCCCATCGCCTTCATGTCTTCCTCGGCGCGTGGTTGGCGTCTTCCCTTACGATACGAGGATGGGTGTGAAAAAACCTCGCTTCTAAAGGGTTCCCGATGGTCGTGAACACGGCAGACCTGACCTCGAGCAGATGCCTCGTTCGGGTTGTTTTGAGCGGTAGTCGCCTGATGAGTAGTCCCGAATGGGGTCCATCCGGCTCATTTCGAACATGGCGGGAGAGATCTCTTCATTGTTGAGATCTACAAAGGGTTTTGAAAGGTGCTCAACAGGTGTCAGTCTATTGAGGTCTTCTTGAAAGCTATTGCCCGGTTCTAGGAGCATTTGCTCGCGAATTCTTTGTACTCTCGGTATATGTCTGTCCCCGAACCGTCACAGAACTTCTTAAGTAATTCCGCACCTTCTTAGGTATAAGATCATTTTTGCCTCACGGCTAGTAGAGTCTTCTATTTTGTTTTACTACCGGTAGGTGGTGCATACCTCTAGTTGATCAGCTTCCATGGAATGGGCGAGGTTAAGCCAGCTATGACGACCTCATATTCAGCCTCGTTATTGGAGGCTCGGAACCCAAATCTTAGCGCATACTCAATATCTATTCCGTCCGGAGAGGTCAAAATTAGACCGGCACCACTCTCTTGAGCATTGGCGGCCCTATCTACGGACAACCTCCAAATAGGGAGGTCGGACGTCAGTTGAGTAGCTTTAGCAAGCTCTGGCAGTGGTCCAGTAGCGAATCTGCCAAGATCTGCCCTTTTATTGCTATTTTCGGTTTGTATCTAATGTCGAACTCGCTTAGCTCTATGGCCCACTTCATCAATCTTCCAGAGGTCTCTGGTTTGTGTAGCACTTGCTTCATTGGATATTCTGTTGAGATTTCGATGGTATGAGCTTGGAAGTAAGGGCGGAGTTTTCGAGTTGCGGTTACCAATGCTAGGATTAATTTCTCCATCTTTGGGTACCTTTCCTCTGCTCCTCTCAGAGCTCGGTTGCAATAGTAGATTGGCTGCTGCACTTTGTCTTTGTCTGCGACCGGAGACGGCTAGTTGAGAAATGCGAAGCGACGAATATGATGAGATCTCCGCCGGAGGACTTACCAAAATAGGGAGGCTGAGATAAGTTTTATCTTTGTGTGAATGCTTCTTCGCGGCGTGCATCGATAGAGCTTTTAGAACACGGAAGAAGAGTACGACACTTATCGTTGGCCCTGGACACAAAACGGCTTAGCGCAACTATTCTTCCAGTCAGGCGTTGGACTTCTTTTATGTTTAATGGCGGCGGCATGTCGAGCACAACTTTTATCTTGTCTAGGTTTGCCTCTATTCCTCGGTTGTTTACTATAAAACCCAAGAATTTTTCGGATGAGACTCCGAAAGCGCATTTGGCTGGATTTAACTTCATGTTGTACTTTTTGAGTCACGGAATGCCTCGGCGGATGAGTTATATGGGCTTGGCCTGGATTGATTTACTAACATGTCGTTTATATATACCTCCATAGATGTCCCTATTTGTTTGAACATCCTGTTCACCAACCTTTGGTAGGTAGCTCTTGCGTTTTTAGTCTAAAGGGCATTACTTGATATGACTGGGTCCCTTGCGATGTGAATGAGGTCTTCTCTTGAGGTCGTCGGGATCCATGCGATCACGGTTGTAGACGGAGAAAGCATCCGTGAAGATTTGAGGAGTTCATGGCCAAAATTTGTGGCATCTACTTATGAGTCCATCAGAGTGAAGAACTTGTCTTTAGGCATCTTTCGTTGGCGTCGATGAAAATCGATCTGATCGCCATTTACCATTCGCTTTTTAACGAGCCGCGGCGTTTGGCCAACCATTTAGGGTATTCCGCTACGATTGCACACGGAAGAGCTTCGCGAGCCTTCTTATTAATCAGCTTTACGTCTTTGCGAAGTAAAACTTCTTAACTTTGCTTAGCGGTTTGAAGGATGGACTGACGCTTAGCATGTGAGTTATTATTGGTCGATCCTCCCGTATCCTCCCCTGCTTCCATGCGAAAACATCCTTGATACGTTTTAGAGCGGATGGGAGGCTTACGGGTCTTCAGTAGCTTGGAACCAACGTGGCGAGGTGTTCGAGGTGGTCGTCGGTTGTATAGGCTCGACTCTTCGAGGGCTCAGGCTAAGTCTTGACCTCGTCTCGCGTGTCGAGTTCGCCCGATATATCTTTGTCGACCGCTTTTGCTTCATTAATGAGAGTAACATTCCACGGCCACTTGTGGTTTCTCGAACCATTCCTACTGTTTGTGGTGGGGGGCGATCACCATGTGATAAGCGGAAGGAATGACTTTTATGGCGTTGAGAGGGCCTGGCTTGATAACACGTTATAGTGAGGGGCATCTACTGAAATCTTCTTGTTGTTGTTGCACGGCATGGGGTCTCGAAGTGGTATTAGCGTAACCCCAAGGTAGCACTTTTCTCCGAGAGAATCTCGCATGTGGGTGTTAGTAGTTGACCTCTCACTTTTGATACCACGTCTTGTCAAAGCTGATGCGAGATGATGGCCGGTCGAGCTCCCATTGTCAACGAGGCCCCGGTGGATTGTTTTGTTAGCCGTAATTGCCTTGCTCGGCAAAAGGGTCATCTTGAAATTGTTGACATCCTTCAGTCATCAGAAGGTTATAGCGGTGTCAGTGAGGAGTTTGGACCTTGCACCTCCATGCCCTCTCGACTGATACTACGCAAATGAGCCTTCTGGTGAAATTTGGACTCCTGCACACTCTCTGAATCCTCACGAGATCATGAATTTCCCCAGTACATTGGTGTTATTTGGGGTTGGTTCTTAGAGGTGGTGGTCATTTGCGCCTGATCTAACAACCGGAGGCTATGTAGCGGCGAAGATACCCCCGTCGAATCAGGTATTCTATTTCCTTCCTGAGTTGTATGCAATCGTCTGTTCGATGCCCGTGGTCCCTATGGAACTCACAGTACTTGGTGTTATCTCTTTTGGTTGGGTCCGTCCTCATCTGGGATGGCCATCTCAGGAATTTTTCATGTTGTACCTCGCACAAGACCTGTGATACTGTGGCTATCAGAGGGTGAAGACTTAGAAATTGAATCTCTGTGTCGTAGTTCGGTGAGGGTGGTCCCGAGTGGGTCTCTGAGCTCCCTCGCCTCTTTGGGGATCGTTCTCTATCCCTTCTTGGGGATCTCTCTCGGTCTCTTTGTCTTCTAGGGCTTCGATCCCATTGCTTGTCAGTCCTGCTTTTCTCCTTATGGGTTGAAGAGCTTCCTCTCTTGGATATGAAGGCTTCTTCGCCGTTTATGTACTTCTCTGCTTTAGCAAGCACCTCAGCCATGCTTGACTGAGGATTCTTTGAGATGGAAAACATTAAGTCTTTTGACTGTACTCTTAGCCCGACGATGAATGTGGTGATGGCAAACTTCGTTTGGGGATATCACCTTTAATGACTGTGATTGAACCTCTGGACATAAGACCTCGAGGCTTTCTTGTGGGTTACCTTTGCGACAAGTGATAAGCGGCCTGTATGTCTGGCTCGATGAAGTGGAGAGGCGAATGCAATGGAGAGCTCTCTAAATGAAGGAATGGCGTGATGGTGGGAGCACATTAAGCCAAGCCAATCTTTGGGCCTTTTAGCGTGATAGCGAGGCTGCGCATCGTGCGAGGTCTTGATATCCATCTCTTGACTTCATCTAGTTCTTATAAGTATTAAGATGGTCGGCCGGGTCTTCGTTCCATTGAGCGCTCTATTTGAGACATCCCGAAATTTCTTTGGAAGGAAGGAAATGTAGCACCTCGGCGTGAGCAGGGGACTCGGTTGTTGCAGGTGTCCATAGAGTGCGGGCTACCGGCCGCTTTCACGACTTCCTTCATGTTATTGAGCTCCTGTTGGATGCCCTTGAACCTCTGCTCCCATGATCGCTCCCTCATTCCTTGCTGATGAGGAGTTGGTTCATCGTTTCCAATGTTCCCCCCGAGTATTGCTTCGTTGCGCTCCTCTTTTGGGGTTAAGTAAGGCTCGTGCCCCTTGGCTCGGCTGGATTCTGCTTCTATTTCACCTGCCGGGGAGAAGTAGAGGTATGTTTGTTCTTCTGAGGGTGGTGTGTATGGCCTTCTTGGGCTGTCGCATTTCATGGGCGTTCTGCGTCTTGTCTGGTGAGTTGCTCTAATTCATATAAAGCGCGTTAGTTGGTGGAACAGTGCCTCCATCTCCTTTGTGTTATCGTGTATAGTTTCCACAGGCCGCTGCGGAGAATTACATTTATCACGTTGCCTTGATGGTCTTGCATTCTTTGGGGGTTGGTGTGGCTCCTGCTTGTGTTCCGAGTCAATACCATCAGTTACTAAGATATCAACTTTATTTGTAAAGGAACTGTCGTTCCCACAGACGGCGCCAGCGATGTCTTTTCTCCCGGAGGCGGGAATTTGGAGCGTGCTAGAATTCTTCAGGTCGGTCCGTTGTCCTGCGGACGTTGGCTTCTCTGCCAAAAACAAAGCAAGGATTAATGAGGGGAATCGCCCCATTTGCCTCTCTGATGCACAAGTCAATTCTCTCGATTGAAGAAAATCAAATTGCTTAGGGAATGAAGTTTTGTGCATATGTCTGCGTACCTTTCACCGATGGGGTGGCCTGGTATTTATAGTGGGTGACTTTCCTAATTGGATGGTGATACGGACTCTCTTATTGGATGGGGGATTTTCTTTCCTTATCGCTGTCAGATTTATAAGGGATAATTAGAAAGCAGTTATTGAGAATTATTCTACTTCCCTTATTGATGAAGATTCGATTCTATTTATAGGATATGGGCTCTTTGGGCTTTTCACATTATCGGCCCCTGGGAGGGATGGCGGGCTCCGTTTTGGGCTAACGTCGGGGGCAGGGCGTTTATTGAGTGCACTTATTAGTCCTCTTCTAATCCTACTTCTCGGACTTGGGGGGTGGGCCTGCACGCCTATTTTTTAAACCCAATCGGTATATATGTTGCATTGTGTTATTCTACACATTAGAAGGAAAAATGTAGTGAAATATTGATTGAAATTATATAAAATGGTGTCATAAAAAGTCAAAAAAATTTTTATTACCAATATGTGATGAAATGATCCTTGAGAAGTAAGAAATTAATGTGTGATCAAACGACACCAAACCATATATGGATCATGATATGTAAATACTTCTGAAAATGCTTTAGTACTAGCAATATGGTCACGTCGAGAATTCCATCTTTGAATATATTCTCGATGTCAATCCATCCAATTATCATATGGTTGTCCCCTTAGTTCATATTGATGCAAGATGACCTGCATCACAACACTTTGGAATCCCTTGATGCAAGATGACCTTTGTATCACAACACTCTGGAATCCCATGACGCACCCCAAACCATCTCAATACTCTATCTAGTCTATGCCACTTTATATTGTGGAAATAGATGAGATGGGAGATGGTCATCTATATATCAACACTAGAAGTACAATATGTAGGAAGTCTAGTCATAATATCATTTGTGTATGGTTGCTAGATAATCTACAGTAAAAAAAATGATGAGAAATGATCCATCCTATGTTAGGTGGTTACTTAGGAGCTTAAGGAATGCCAAAAATTTATTAAACTTAGTTCCAACCTTGGGTAGCTCACAGCTACTATAGGTGTACTGGCTCTAGGGGTCGTCCAATAGGATGGTTATTTCGTTTTCTGACTATTATCAATCTATGCCTAGTATTGAAATTAAGAAAAGTTTTCATTTTTATGATGTTGAAGTAGTGATTTGAATAAAAATCGGATTTTTGATGAAAAAGATCTAATTTAATCAATAAAAAGAAGATCTTGGGGTTTTTCTTTGTTATGGTTTCATTGCTTAGGTAACATAGGTAGGTTTTATTGTTTCTCGGTCATCTACCTGAAAAATTAGCCTACAACTGATCCCCCCAAACTTTGCTTAGGTTGTCCTCTATTAGATGTAGATGAAGTTTATGTTCTATGTGTACAGTATGTAGCCTTGATAAGTTATGATCCGCATTAGTCTTCAGTTAGGCCTTTTAGGTTGCCAGCAGATTAGATAACTCTTGTTGGCTTGATGGGTGAGGATAGTGCATAGCTACTTGGCGTACCTATTAGGATTATAAAATTCCAGATATTTGACTAACTGATTAGAAAATTCCTTTTTAGGGTTTTAGCAAGAGGCTGGCTTGACACTTATGGAAACTATAGTGTTACCCCAAACTATATTAAGCACATCCTAATACGAAATCAGTTGATCAAGAGACATACCTTTGTGATTCAGTCCATTATTACCTTTGTTACCTTTAGAGAAGAAACCAAAATTTGCTTTGCCCCAAGAGAAGGGCCTACTCCCGCATGTTGGTGTTGTCAATACACATCATGAAAGAGGGGTCCAAGAAGAGAGAGAGATAGAGAGAGAGAACGAAAATACTACTCTGTACTGAAAGCTTCAATGAAAAATTACAAAAATTCAAAACCCTAACCTTAAGAATGTAAACACTGAACTAAAAACACATAATCCAACTCCCCTATTTTCTACCACCCAAGGGATTATCTATAGAGACTTAAGCATGACTTGGGGGCACAATTGTCACATAAGAGGGCTAATTACCCTTTACAGCATGTGAACTAGTCTTAAGAATAGAAAAAAATCAATTTTTCCATATTTGTTCAAGTCCCACAATTTTTGTACTACTTCTAGGTAGCGGAGCGAAATCTCGCACTATTGTGCGAAATCGAGCAGAGACAACACAATTTGGTTATGAGTGTGAAGTTGGTGTGATTTCACACTGCTTAGTGGAGGTAGTGCTAAATCCTCCAAAAAGATCTTTACACCTCAGTTTTCTTATGCAACCTTCTCTCCAGCTCCCGTATTCATTTGTATTGGTTCCCAATCATGTCATTCATGTGTTATCACCTCGGAAATGCCTTTTCGTTTGCATCCATCTTCTTGAAGTAGCATTGTAATACTTAATTTCCTACAAAACATGCTAACTCAAGGAAAACATAAGTTCTAAGTTTAGGGGCTAACAAGTCGCTAAGTCAGGGGTTTTAGTACTTTATTCACTCGGAGAGATGTAGAATTAGGTATAAAAAAAATGTACTTTTTGAGTGCTTATCACACCCCTAACCACCTCATTGCTAGTCAATTAGCAATGTAAGAGTGCAAACATAAGTGAAAGTTTTATGAAAATTGATTCCTTACTGATGAGGAATTATGCAATTATAGAGATATTAATGGAAAATTTTCAAAGTGCAGCCGTTCTTTCAGGATTCCATTACATTTAGTGTCTCTAATGTACTATGTTCTCAATGTTGAGGCAGCTAGGGCACTTATGTTCCCAAGCTTTCACTAAGTTCTTCCATACAGACCTTAGTGTTAGTTTATCTAGTTCCCCACACACATAGGCAAAGGACCAATCTTCCCCTAACCAGAGTCGACTCAATCCTAAGTGAAATGTGATGACTAAAGTAGGCTAAGAACGCGCCTTTTGTTATTGTATTTATATATATTTTTCTTTCCATAGTAGGGTGCAATGCTAAGGGTTTAGAGAAATGTCCATGTAGCGGGGATCCCTTGGTGACTCCCCATCAGTTGGTTAAGAACACTAGACATTAAGTTCCCCTCAATTTTCATCCCGAACACTCAACCAAAAATCTGAAACACCTACTTGTGAGACTAATCCATCTTTTGTCCTATGTAACAAGTAGTGGAATGAGTGACTCCCAACCAATTGGCTTAGGGCACTAGGCATTAAATTCCCCTCGGACTATACTCGAGATTCCGATTGAATCAACTCACAAATTTTTTTCCATTTCTTTCTTTTTTTTTTCTTTTTTCTCATAAGTGGGGCTCATTGACCATCTTTTGAAGGTGTCCCAACACTACTAGATTCATGAACAAGCCACAAGCGATGGGTGTCATCTAGAAAAGAGTGTTGGTACCTAAGGATATGTGAGAGAACTAGTAGGGTTAGAATTGTGTCTAGTTCCATATAGAAATAACTAAGTGAAAAACAAGGTGACTTGGGTAACCAAGTCACCCACAACCAAGGTTTGAAATATCGAGATAAGTCAGCAATATTTCATCAATATATCAAATATCGGTAATGGTCGATACGATATGTCGACCAATTGTAGACAGATGAAATTCGAGATTTACATCGGGGAATATCGATATTTGGTGTTTGACTCTTCCACCAGTGGTTATTTTAGCCTATTTTTTGATGGTCAACTTATTTAAATATACTTAAATACAAGAAACTTAAGAGAGAGGATTAGATCAAAATTTGCTAACCTAATTAAAAGCGTGTAAAGAAAGCTCTTATCCACCAAACCATCCAAGTTTTAATAATTGAGCATTCAAACAATATATATTAGAGATAAATTATCTCTTACTTTTTATTACATTAATATCATTTTCAAGAATTACGTTGAAAATTTTCAAAAAAATAATATAAAATAAAATTATCATGAATTGATAAGATATAAGTATTAATATATATTTTAATTATAAATTAATAAAAATAAAATATAAAAATAACAATAATAACAATAATTTATTTTGATGGATACATATTTGAATTAATGCTGAAAGCTAAAAAGCTTTCAGCATTAAGCTGTTTGTTTTTTAAAATTTTCACAACTTATTGCTGAATTTTTTTTAAAAGTTCTGAATAGAAAAAGTGAAAATATTTAGCTTTTCTGTTCGGCATATTTTCCTGAAGATAAGAAAATCGTCGTTGTCTAATAAAGAGAAGGGATAATCTGGCATTCTTGGGGATGACAAGCGGGAGGTTTGGAATTGGCGGTCCATCTCGATGGGTTCGTTTGGCCTTTCAATTCCCAAACTTGTCTCATTTAAAAAATTAAGCGGGGCCAGACGAAGATGGAAAAATTCTCAGCTTCACTCCGTTTACATTTTATTTTTGTTTATTTTTTAATTTTATTTTTTATGTTTGCTTTTTATTTTATTATATTAAAATTAATAAAATTCATAAAAAATAAAATATTATGAATTTTTATAAATTATTTATTAAAAAACATTCTAATTATTATTATTATTTATATTAAAGTATAAAACATTAATAATTATAAATTATTTTTAAAATATAATCGGGCTGGGTCGGGTCGGGAGTAACAATACCTGAACCTATCCTGAACTCATTTCGGATTTGAGAAAATAAATATAATCTTGTTAAAAACCTGATTACAATTAAATCAAATACGTCTCATTAAAAACAAGGCGGGATGAAAATCTGAAATAATCCATCATATTTCTGGCATCATTTGTTTATGACAAATGTCCATCAATCAAAGAGGTAAGAAACAAGTGTCAATCTTCTACCATTGCAGGTACACCAAACATTTGGTCACAGACAAGAAAAGACAATGTTTTAAGAATGGAACAGAACATTAAATAGAAAAAGTTAGTAGTTCACGTTTAAACGGTTGAATTAGAGGTTAGACCGTGATTGAGTCAGTAATAAATATATGATTTTTATTTGAATTAAAAATAATTGTAAAATATATAATTAATAATATTTCAAATATTATTTATTCCATTTTATATAAATAAATTAATACATTAAAAAGGTGTATTGAATTAATATTTTTAATGATATTTATAGATTTTTTAAGTGGATCACTTAGTTTGATAGATTTTTAAAAACTTTTGTAGAATTTGTAAATGTATCGATGATTTTCATAAACTTTTATTTTAAAAGATTTTATAGATTTTAACATAATTTTATAGATATCAATAAACTTTTACATACTTTTATAGACATTGATACACTTTTATAAACTTTGAATCATGTAATGCAAGAGGAATCTAGGCGAAGTTCAGAAGATCCGCTATAGGCTGGTTTCTTGGACAGATGACTAGGACATATAAGACCCTCATTTGAATCACCATGGTGAGTTCAGATTTGATGAATCCAAAGCCCGAAACCTCCTTGATATCGTCTTCTCAAAAATCAGCAAACATCTCTTCTTCAAAGCAATAAAAAAGCAAACTTTTTCAATTCTATCTTTTATTTTCTGTTTTAAATAAAGTGATTAGATCAAAGTAGTTAACCTAGGATTACAATTTAAAAAGAAAACTCATCCCAGTGGACGACCCTAAAGCCACTATACTTATAGTAGCTATAGGCTACTCGAAATTGGTTTTAGGTATTATAAATTTTTGTGCTTCCTCTAACTCCTAATCTAAACACCAGACAAGGACGAAACCACCACACAATATCACCCCGAAACAAGTGGTCAAGTTGAGTTTGCAAATAGAGAAATAAAGACCATTCTTATGAAAGTAGTGATTACAAAACCGAAAAGATTGGTCCCTCCACTTAACTTATGCATTATGGGCATACAGGATAGCATACGAAACTATATTTAGAATGTCCCCATATCGAATAGTATATGGAAAGGAATGCCACCTATCGGTTGAACTAGAATACGAAGGATTCTTGACATAAACGAACCAGAGGAGATTGTAATGATGCATATATCAATTTCTCCATAGCCAAATCAAAACAAAAGAAATGGCATGACCAACATATCTCCAGGAAAGAACCATATTGAGCAAAGGTATTGGTTTATGACTCAAAACTCCATCTTTTTCGAAGAAAGCTTAAAAACTCCAGATGGAAGGGCCTATATCATATGTTCAGTTTTACCTAATGGGCTTGCGACACAAAATTAATCCAGACGGACTGAGGAACATTCAGTGTAAACGGTCAGAGACTCAAACCCTAGTTTGAAAGATTTGAACAATTCTCAAAGGTATCTGACCTCCTTGAACCAACTTGAGTAAACTTGAAGAAAACCGAAAGATCATGAACTCAACACTTAAACCTCACAGTCCACAAATCTAACCTTCTTTTCTGTCTTTGTTCATTTTAGGATTTTTTTTCAGCATTTTAGATTGAGTCTTAGCATTGGAATAAGTTATAACCAATTTTAGAATAATTAGTAAACAAATAAGTATAATCTTTTTAACACATTCACGTAACTTGCAAATCATTTCGGGAGACGTCAAGTTGATAAAGTTAAACACCATGGAGCATGGCCAGAAGTGTCGGGTGAAAATAGGAATAAAAAAAAAGGGTGAAAAACTAAAAACAGTAAATTTCGCACTCTGACCTTGACACTGCACAGGGATTCGAGGTATGTCGCAGGTTTTTCCTTGATGCATTCATGTCTCCTAGACAATTTTATTATCCTCCAGTTGTATGGGAGTCTTTACAACACTCTGACCTCGAGGGGAAACACGAGTAGGACAGTTCTCCACTTTACCTCGGATGGAGTTGAGCATCACCACCTGGACGCTAAACGTATCGCCACAACTATCTATTAATGAGAGTTCCGTATGTTTGAGATGACAGACACTAGGGTGGCAGCCATTGTTTAGCGCAGGAGCTTTGTCTATAGGAGAGAGTCAAGACCAGATATGGACCTGGCAGATGACGTGATCAGGTCCAACCTATACCCACATATATACAAGGTTAATTCAGAGGAACCAGGAGTTCTTGAGAGCGCTTTACTGCATATTTTAGGGCATTTGGTACTGCCCTGCTAAGCTTATCATGGAGTCCTTCATTTTTGAGGAGAAGATTCACACGAAGGGATTAGACCGTGCCAACAGCTACCACCTCTACCCATCTCTCGCCTATTGTGTGATATCCTCCCAGAGAGGAGAGATTGGGCTACATCACCCATCCAGGCAGAGAGGAAGAGAGAGTTACTACTGTTGGGAACTAAGAGCAACTCAAATAGGAGTTGCCAAAAATTAGGTGTCAAATCTTAGTTTCTGATCTGCGAGCGATTGTTTTATTATTTCATAAAAAGTGTTTTGCTCACAATGGTAGGTGAACGAAATAGGGTGTCGACAATTATTGATGTTTTTATTAAAAAAATATAATTAAAACTGCGAATATATGGGATGAAATATGGCGAGTAAGGAGAACGATGTAAATGGCAATTTATTTTCTTGTATCTGGTCTATACTCAAGTTGCTAAATATGTCACCCTAAAACCCTGAATGAGATTTTACCACCTCGTGCACTCAGATTTGGAGCACCGATTTTTATCGTTGAGGTGTCATTTTAGCGGTTATGGGGATTGCACCCCTGATAACAACTCCCGTTGGAATTGCTCTAAATGTGGCTCAAAAAGAGACTAAGGTTTACTTAATGTTGAACATAATTTTTTTAAGCTTAATTTTGAATAGTATTTAATAGTATTAAGTATTAAGTTGTTATTTTTATACCAATTGAAGTGAATAGGGATGTAGTAGGGCAGTTATTTCCAAGTTCCAGCCACCTTTCTTAATAGGACTGATTTGGTTTATTGGCAATAAGATTTTAGCGAGTTTAAGTTTATTTTCTCAAATTTAGATGGGTTCATGGTGGGTTAAGGTATCATTACTCCCGCCCCCATCGATTATTTTATTATTTTATTTATAATTTAATATAAACGCAATAATAATAGTTAGAATGTTTTTAATAAATAATTTATAAAAATTCATAATATTTTATTTTTTTATGAAATATATTAACTTTAATATAATAAAAAATCAAAAGCAAATATAAAAAATCAAAAATCAAAATCAAATGTAAACGGGGCAAGTTTGGGAATTTTTCCATCATCGTCCTGTCCCGTTTAATTTTTAAAATGAGACGGAGTTTGGGGTGAAAAATAAATAAATTAGATCGGAGATGGGGCCTCCTCGTCCCAAACCCTCCCATTAATCATCCTTATCTTAGTGTTCTTGCTTGCTTCTTGTTAGATAATGATGGAATTTTTCTTGTTTTAGTGGAAAATGATTTTTTTTGAATAGAAAAAGCCAAAACGGGTTGGGCTAATTTGGCCTATTTCTATTCGGGCTAGTTTTCGACCAGCTCATGCGGGTTGTGGGCCAAATAGGGCTAAAATGGGCCAAAATTTTAAAAAATGCTAAAAAAATTAATTTTACAAATTTATCATTCTTCAAATAAAAATAAATAATATAAAATATATATAATAATAAATAAAATAATGTTGAAACATTTATTGCCAAAGTACCAAAACTAACTGGCTAAATGAGTATCAAAACAATAAGTAACAACTTAATAACATATCTAAGAAAAATAACTCCAAAGTATCAAATAAAATCTCATATGCCTCTAATCTTCATTCTCATTTTCATCATATCCAATAATAATGTGAAACCCCGAGAAAATCTAATTTTCTCAAAAAAGGTAAAATCGTAACTTCAGAAAAAAAATCTGGAATTTTTCTAGATCTCGGATGACGAAACGGACTTTTCCGTTGAAATCGTCTCACGAAATTAAGCAACCACGTCGAATTTCGTTTAATTCCGAGATGGTCGGGATTTCACGTTTTTCGAGGCGTGGGGTGTCGAAGGACACATGACAAGGTGAGGAGATGCCACATGGCACCTCAAGAGAGTGACACTTGGAAAAGCCATGTGGTCCACTTAAAAGCATGGCTCACAATGAGCCATGTGTGGGAAAAGGCATCCCATGGCTCGCGTTGAAGCGTGTGGTTAACTGATGTCGTAAAGGAAATATTGGAAATAAGGAATAAGAAGGAGTGGAAAAGGATACACATTTGGCTTGAGGAAGGAGAGGGAGAAACTTCCTCTTTTGTCTCCATCAGATTAGTCTTCCAAAAGGGTGAGAAAATGACCAAAGAGAAGAGAAAATGAGGGGAGAAATGAAGGGAAATGAGATGAGAAAAGAAAAAGAAAAGAAAAGCAAAGGAAGAATAAAACAAAGGAAGACCAAGCGTAAGAGGAAGAAAAGGAAAAATATCCAGTAGCCATTTTCGTTTGGTTTTAGAGAGAGAGTGTCCTCCTTCTCTCTAGATTTGTAGGCGATCCAACCGTTGGATTTCTTCGAGACAAGAAGGAGAGTTGTTCTACTCGGAGAGGACAACGCGTAGGCACCGGTTTTGGGAGTTTCGACAAACTCCATAAAGGTAGGGTTTCATCCTACTTGTTTTACACTTTATTTAAGTGCTTTGTTGATGTTTGTGTTGGTTTGAGGCCGTGAGTGGCCGTTTGGTCGGTTCCAAATCTTGGAACTGAAATGTGAAATTTTTAGGGCCATGAGGGCAGTCCGTGACAGTGTGTGTGGACTGTTTGGGAGCTTTGTATCATAATTTATTCAATAAATTATGTTTTGGTAAGTAGGAGACCGGAAATGGGTATGGAATTCGGTTCCACCAAGAGAACATTGTTGAGAAAGTGGGTTGCCCCGTGGAGCTGACCCTGCAGTATTTGGGGCCCCATGCTTGATCCCAATTTATATGAAATGGACTATAAATGTCCATTTGTTTTAGCATGAAATTGTTTGATGTGAATGGCTTGTTATGTGTGGAAAGAGATAGGTTAAGACATTATTTTTAACGTGTTAGTACAGCACAATTACATGGAATTAAAATTGTGTTGTAAGCCATTGGAGATGATTATGATTTGCTCAATCGAGCTAAATCGGGTGATGAGTGATGTGTTGAATTACATGTGTGTAATTGTAGTTGATTGAAAATATGCATATTGACATATTGTATAAATGGTTTTGAAAATGGCATAATGCATTTTCATATGCACTGGGTAACCTAGAATTAGGTGTGAGTGCATGACATGGTTTTTATTAAAACGGACATGGTTGCGAAAGGAATTTCAGGATGACATTCCGGAGGAATTGGAGTTGGGAGATGGGCCAGCAGTCCACTTAGGATGAGACCATGGCTTGTTTGAAAAAGCTCACCAACCCATTCACCTCGGAGGGAGTGATCCCATACTTTTATCGAATAATTCGGTAGTATATTTTCAGAACAACGATTTTGTTTAAAAATGATTATTTTCTCATACATGGTAGGCAGAGTGTGGTGGTCGATGAGGACTGCGTGACATGGGATCATGTAGACATTCCAGTAGGATCACGTATTTACTTGAGTGTGTGTTTACTTTAGACATTACATATGCACTTGGGTGGAGAAGTAACCCATTTAGGGTGATTCACCTGCGGGCGATGCTCATTGGCCGGATATATTTTTTTCGGATGCAGGGAGCACACGAGGAGGCAGCTCATTTAGAAGCTGATTTTGAAGAAACCAGTTTAGGGTTTTGATGCTTTTGGAATACATGTATTAGAATTTTAGAATTTAATATATGTTGTATAAAAGCGTAATCAACTATTGAATTATTGGGAGATAGTGGAGAATAGTTGTGATATTTGATACGATGAGTATTGATTTATGAGCCCAAGAGGCATTTTTTACTCAATATACGTCTCATGATCAAGAGATGTATAGATTTTCGCGGAGTTGGTGGTCGACGGACACCCCGGGTTTGGGGCGTCACAAATAATATGTGATTCCACATTAGAAAGATGTATATCCTCGATGGTGGTTGAGTTATCATATAAATTTATATCATTTATATTATTATTAGTTCATCGCTCAGCTCAGGACAAAATGAAATAAATTTTATATCAATTTTAGTTGGCCGATGATGATGCTCATAATATATTTTCTATGGATGTTGTTAAAAGGCCAGTGTGATTATGGCTTTTAGAAAAATATCATTGTTGGAAAAAAAATAATTTTTAAATATGGTACAAAAATTAGAAATCTATGACAAATATTGCTAACTAAACACTATAAGGATATTGTGTCTAGAAGACATGATTTTAGTGTAAAATTATGAAAATGTGTTTTGAAGACACGATTTCAATATGAAATTTTGAAGTCGTGTTTTGAAAACATGATTTAAGTATAAAATTTTGAAGTCGTGTTTGAGGACACAATTTCAATTTAAAATTCTAAAGTTGTGTCTTTAAGACACGATTTTAGTGTAAAACTCTAAAGTCGTGTCTTGAAAACACGATTTCAATGTAAAATATGAAATCGTGTCTTCAAGATACGATTTCAATGTAAAATTCTAAAGTTGTGTTTTGAAGACACGATTTCAATGTAAAATACACGGATCACAACTTAGTCATTGAGATGACACGGAAAAATCTGTCAACCAGCCTTCCCGATTCAACATTTCACCAAATATGCAAAACAAGGGAGTGTCTTCGAACATCAATTTGTAAACATAAATTCAACATTAATAAACTACCCAATGATTTAAGGCGATATTAAATAACCTCCCCAACCTAATATATAATAATGTCAAAATAGTACAATAAGACATGTATGATAATTTCCAAAAGTATGTTTAAGTAGAAAGCTGTCTAAAAATAGTAAGTACAAATTAAAGGCTATTAAGTCACTCATATATAAAACCACTAATGTGCCACATGAACCTTACTTTTGTGGTCGTCTATCATATACCTGCATCTCTAATATATCAGAAGGACCCTCATGTGCTGCTCAATATCCTCGTCATTGTTGTCATCCTCGTCCACTAGCTCGTCCTCATCTAGTCTGTCCTTGATCCAATGGATGTGTAAGACCCGAGAAATTCAAATTTATGGAAAAAGGGCAAAATCGTAATTTCGGTTACAAAATTGTAATTTTGGTAAAAAAATCCGAAATTTATTCTCTAGATCTTGGATGATGAAACGGATTTCACCGTTGGAATCGTCTCGCGAAATCTAACTAGCACGTAAAATTTCGTAGAATTCCGAGATAGTCGGAGTTGGCAAGTTTTTCGAGGCATCGCATTTCGGGTCTTGAGTAAGCGATTTCGATCTTTGACGAAGTCACATATAACATGCTCATGTGCCATAAGTGACATGAGTAGAAATGATGAAATGGGCGGCCGAGATAGTCATAGAATATCAAAGCGGGAAAGAGAAGGACATAAGCGTCGTTTTGAGATTGTTTAAGTTAGAAAAAGACAAAACACAAATAGTGTTTGTACCATAGCTAACCAAAGCAAAGCGTGAATTGAAAAGAAAAGATGCAGAAGCAAAAATAGAGTTTTTTTTAGAGAGAGAGAGTGAAGTTTCTCTCTAGAATGATCGGCAATCCAGTAGTCGTAGTCTTCGGGACGAGAAGGAAAGGCTGGCTGGCGAAGGCTGCCGTGGGTTTCCGAATTTTGTGAGTTTTGACAAACTCCGAGGTAGGGGTTTCTCTCTGCTTGGGTTTCACTTTATTTAGTGTTTTTCAATGTTTCCAGGCGGTGGCTTGAGGCGCGGGCCGACGTTTGATCGGTCCCAAAACTTGGGACCGGGTATTATAATTTTTTAGAGGCCACGTTTAACGCCGATCCGTGGTAGAGGCTGTTTGGAGTTAATTGTGTTGATTTATGTATTAAATGGTGCTTTGGTATGTATAGGGCCGATAATGGCCGTGAAACCAGGTTCACTAAATTGACGGAGTGATTTGTGATTTTCGGGAATAGTAGCAAGAGATTTCACTATTCGAAACATTCATTCTCAAAAATAATTTTTGTGAATTAATATGTTTGGTCGAATTAATTCAAGTAGAATTGTTAGTGTTTGATCATTAGCCCAAGTGAGCTAATTTTGATGTGATAAAATGAGAAATTACATAACATGATTGTGTGATTTAATTTTTATGTGAATATATGCATGTTATATATTTGCATGTGTTATAGACTGTAATGGAATTGACATCATGCATTCCATATGCACTTGGAGCACCCTAGGACGATAGGAGTGAGTGCATGAGGTGAGTCTAGAGAAAATGGTTCGGAGGGTTGTCTAAAAACTAAAAATGATCGGAGGGTAGTCCATCCTAAAAATATCAATCGTCGGAGACGACCCAATTGATATACATCGGAGGGTAGTCCATAATGAATATCAATCGTCGAAGACGACCCAGTTAAACATACACGCGGTTGTCCACAAACGAAATAAACATAGCCAATTCTCATACGAGGCTTAGGCGAGTGTGTGAAGGGAGTTAGTGAGGACTCGGTACGAGATGATCAATTAAGACATTCAAGTAGGATCATGCATTTGCTTGAATGTGTGTTTATTTTTAGACATTGCATTGCACCTTAGGTGGAGTAGCCCATGGGTGATTCCATCTTGAGGCATTAGCTCACCTGTCGAGGGATATTATTTTGCAGTGCAGGGGGCGTGCGAGGACGGCTCGTCCCAAGAGGCAGAGTTTAGAAGAAAGCCGGATTGTGGCTTTGGTTATGATGCATTACATGTATTAGAATTGTTTAATTTTAATATATGTTGTATAAAGTAAATTTGAACTCTTGAGCTATGGTTGGATAGTTGGATATATATACATTGTTATGGTATTGGTTTATGAGCCCTGATGGTAGTTTTAATCATAAATTGTTATATTGAATTGTTTGGGACATGTTTTATGCGGAGTTTTGTATTTGGGTAGAGCTCCGTACAAAGGAGACTACGCCCGATTTTCCCAAATGAAGAATGTCGGGTTACGACATTCACGCGAAGTCTTCGGGTTGGCGGGTAGTCAGCGGACACAGTTTGGGCGTCACGACAGTGTCGGAAGCTTGGGTATACGGCTATCTGGGAAGCAGGGGATTTGGGCTTAGGCCATAGTCTTTGAGGTGTAAGAACACCACCACTAGGTGTGGTTCGATGTTAAGTTTAGGCATGAGATTACCTAGGAAATCACGGGACAAAACTAGGACACTACATGCATGTGTTTGGGGTGTTTTGTGTGATTTGATAAATTATTGTGTGAATGTTTGATGATTGGTGTGTATGCCATGTTGTAGGTGTTAAGATTGTAGTGTGCTTAAGTAAATAGCACATAGGGGTGTTGGAAAACAAATTTTGTAGTTTACAGCGTGTGAACTGGAATAAAGGAAATAAAAGAAATAAATGTTACTAAATTTATTTGGTTTAAGGATAATGAAATAAAATTTTAAAGTGGAACTCATAAAAGTATGGAGTTGTATGAAGAGAGCGGTGTTTAAGCTGCGCATGCGAAGTAACAAGGAAGACTCTTGAGGGAATGAAAAAAAATGATGATGAAAATTATTTTCTAGGTTTCTGGAATTGGAAGGCGAAGAAATTAGGTAAAATAAAATTTTATAAGTTTATTAGAGTGATACGGAAAATGAAAAAAAAAATATATATATATATAGGTATATATTTTTTGTATTTTCGATGATTTGGAAAAGTAATGAAAAAAAAAAGAGAAAATAAATTTTTATATAAATTTATTTAGGTATACTGGGAAAAAAAAATGTATACATATTTTAGGGTGTTTTTCCGATTCTTGGAAATAGTGAAGAAAAAAATTATAATGAAAAATGAAAAAAAAAAAATTTGGGTCTTTGGGCTGGGTGGGCTCTTGCCCGTACATTGTGAGAAGAGAGGCAGCAACGAGTTTGTATCGCAATACACCTAGGTGTCATTGTGACCCGAGAGGATGGGGCGGTGGGCAAGGCTGTGTGTGTGACCGAGGCCGGATTGTATCATGTCGCGGGGGGTGTGTGGTAGCGCGGGCGCGTGATGCACACGGCGCAGCTGTGACCTTTCGGCCATGGGGCGCGGCACAGGCGTCTTGGGTATTGGAGTTGGATTGGGCCAGTTAGGGTGTTTGGTGCACCTGGCTCAGTTCTGACTCAGTTTTTGACCTAGTTTTGACTCAGTACTGTTCCTGAGTCAATTTTTGGGAAAATTTTTTCGAAAAAAAAATATATATTTTTGAAAAAAAAAAAATTATTTTTTGAAAAAAAAAAATGATACAAAATTTTAGAAAAATAAAATTTTCAAAAATAAAAATTTTGTTGCTAAAAATGTTTTAAATGTGGAATTGATTGCCAGCATTACACGTAAATCGGGGAGCTTAGTGTATACACTTGTAATTACGTGAATAGTGTCTGAGGTACGCATTTACACCCCTTTGAGATACGTAATTAATGTTGCATGTTGCGATTCTTGCGATTGTTGCGTAGGAAATTATATGCATGGTGTAATGCGTATAGGAAAAGGGTGAATGCTAAGGTTAGGAACTATGACCTTAGGGATTTGGATACGGAAATGAACAAGAAAGCTTAGAATTTTATTGACATGTGCATTGCTAGTTAGACTGAAATGAAAATTAAATGATTCTTGTTGTCATTAGAAATATGTAGATGGTGTCGGGGCGAGGGGATGTGAGGGGCGTCCACGGGGAGTCTTTGGTCGGGCACCACCGGTGTTGTTCCAGTGGGGCCTTTCTTGAAATTTTGTAGGTATTGCGACCGTTTGCTATCGCATGGTAGCGTAGCGAGTAGTCGAGGGGAGGTCCTAGTAACCTCCGGGGTTGGGCGCATCATCCTCGACATTCCACGGGGGAGGAGATCCGATGGTGGCGGACCATTAGTTAAATCTGATTGAGAGGTGTTAGAGGTTATGAAATTACCTTTAACAACTACTAGGATTAGACTAGGCGTGTTTTTGACTAGAGTGAGGCCCGATATATGGTGGAAATGGGCAAGGACCTCTAGAGATCTTAGAGGAACCTTTGTAGGTGAGTTCTCCCCTAGGGATTAGGGCGAGAATAAGGATGATATGTCGAGGTTGCGAGTTGGAGATCTCGGGGACTCTACTCATAGTGGACCTAAGGATCATGGACATGTCAGAGTTCGATGTCATCCTAGGGATGGATTGGCTGACAGCTTATAGAGTCGTTATCGATTGTGAGCGTAGAAGGGTTACCGCCTACGCGGGGCGGTACTCGTGTGGTATTTTGGGGGACAAACATGATATTTTCCCAGCCGAGATAGTATCACAGTCAGTGTCGAGAACAGTTAAGCGGGTTGGCTGTGAGCCTTACCACAGGGACGAGGAGAGACCAAACTTAAGATCTACCTCGAGTAATTTGCGAATATGTGGATTTTTTCCGAGGATGAGCTACGGACTACTCCACGGAGGGTTGTAGACTTAGGTATCAGTTACACCTGGTACTTCACCCATCTTTATGACTCCGCAAGAATGGCACCGGTTGAGGTCACGAGACTCGAGTCCGGCTCACGAGGAGTTCTTGGATAAGGGGTTCATTAGGCCAGAGCACTTCACCATGAGGCGCTCCGGTTACGTTTGCAAGAAGAGGACAAGACCATACGATTGTGCATTGATTATCGGCAGTTGAGCGGGTTACAATCAAAGAATCGGTACCATTGCGGGGATTGATGATTTGTTTGATTAGTTAAAGAGGCGGCGGGTCTACTCAGATAGACTTTCACAGTTACCATCGGCTGAGGGTTAGGGGAATGAGTATCCCTAGGAACAACGTTTAGGACGCGTTATGGGCACTTTGAGTTTAGGTGATGCCCTTTGGATTGGCAGTGCGTAGCCGGCGTTCATGAGATCTCATGCATGAGGTGTTCCAACCTATCTTCCGTCGATTTATCGTAGTCTTCTTGGATGACATTTTGATACACTCGATCAGTGGGAGCATGAGTATCACCGAGGATGTGTTGGATTGTTTGAGAGACCATCAGGCGTACCAAGTTAGATGAGGTCGCAGAGTTTTGGCTTGCGAGTGAGATTTTAGGACCACGTGGTGTCAGCTTGTCGGGAAGTGTCGGTCGACCTAAGAGAGGTGGGGCGTAATGAAGTTGGGAGAAACCGAATGTCAATCTTCGAGATACGTAGTTTCTTGGGATTGGCTGGGTATTACGGAGATTAGATGAGAAGTTGTCGTTCGGGGTAGGATAGTAGGACCCGCCTGGGACGGGACTACATGGTTGGGGCGCCACGACCAGAGAGAAGAGATTGAGGATGCTCGGGCACTCGGGATCATGGGTGTTTGGTAGAAGAGAATGGTCGACCTTCTTCCTAAGTTGGGGAAGAGGCGGGGAAGACTACGCTTCACACGAGTTTTCAAGACGGGGCTAGGATTGAGCATGTGTGGCCAGGATTGCCCGAGAATGGGATCAGGGACTTTGGGACCGGCGTAGTCAGTTAGGCGTAGAACATGAGTATACGGTTCATTCCTCCACGCCTGAGTGCAGGTCGGAGATGCCCCAGTTTTCAGTTCGGGGTGCTATCTGAGCACTCCCGGCCTGAGATAGAGCGGGGCGAGTGTGGGTGAGAGTCGGGACCGGATCGAAGTTGATCGCGATAGGTCGGGATTATAATTTGAGGGTGCCAGGATTCTGCTCATGGTGGACCCGGGATAGGGTGTCATAGTATGGCATTATTGCGTTCGTGTGCCTGGCTAACATCGCGTCGAAGTCGGGTGTGGGTGCAGGTATGTCATTCACGCTCTTGGTGAGTGTGAGTTGAGGTTGTCTTTGGGACTACGTCCAATGAAGAGTCATAGTTCGACTCGATGAAATGAAAGAGAAATTGAGTGTGTTGGGCAAAAGCAAAAGGGTCGTTAATCCCCCAAGGTGAGAATCACGGAGTTAGAGGGTGTAAGGGCAGGGAGTATCTACGATTTTGAGTGAATGTAAAGGAAAGCTCAGTGTGTAGAAAGTTACATGTTGTTAGAGATGAAAACACACGGTCAGGGTTATCACTTGTGACACAATTGAGTGATAGGAGTCGGGGTGACTCGGATTTTGGATACCCTTGGAAATTGCATTGAGTGTTGGTAAATGAGGAGCTCGGTATATGGATGTCATTCATGACATGGACTGGATGACGGTCCATTGGATTGTCGGTGATTGTGACCTTAGAGGTTAGCGTTTACACGAGCAAGGGTTGTGTAGGATTCACACGTATTGTATGGATTATATATACATGTGTTAAGAGGGACATCTTGCGAGCATCGTCCGAATCCATAAGGGTAGATGGGAGGAGCAATTGCACTTTAGTGGAGTCACTTTACAACAACGATTACGAGTATCACGGATGGCACCATATGAGGCATTGTAGGAGGCCATGTGAGTCTGGAATTATGTTGGGCCCGAGGTGGGGAGAGAGCTCCCGTCTGGGGTCTGATACGTTAGAACACTCGAGAAGGTGAATTGTCTGACGGCGTCTTCTCACGGCTGAGTAAACGGAAAAACTATCACGGATGTCTGGCGTCGACCGCAGGATTCGAGTTGGGGATCACGTTTTTAGCGGTGATGCAGAGGGAGTGGTCGAGGTTCGTGACGTGGGAAAGTATCGCCCGAGATTCATTGAGCTGTTGAGATCTTCCGAGGGTAAACCGCCCATGCGGCGTCTGAGTTAGCGTTACGCCCGTAGTCAGTGTCCAGATGTTTGCGTCTCCATGCTCAGGAAGTACACGCGGATCGACTCATGTAGTGGATTGAGGCAGTTGAGGGCAGTTGGGAGTTGGCAATGATGGGGCGCTGTGGAGGGCAAGTGTGCATTTTGAATAGCCGTGATCGGGTTTTGCGGCCTTGAGGCCGTGAGGTAGTGAGTCTTATGGCGGCACTATGGAGTGGAGAGTCGATGTGGGAACGCGAGGACACGATCTTGGTAGCCTATCACTTCTTGTTTAGGGATGAAGAGTATGTAGTTGGTCGTTTAATAGTCAAATGGCAGTTTACATGAATGGTAGAATGCACGTTACATATGCATGTGTTGTGTTGTGATTGTCCTGAATTTAGGGACGAAATACCTTTTAAGGAGGGGAGAATGTAAGACCCGAGAAATTCCAATTTCTGGAAAAATGGTAAAATCGTAATTTCGGTTACAAAATTGTAATTTCGGTAAAAAAATCCGAAATTTATTCTCTAGATCTCGGATGATGAAACGGATTTCACCGTTGGAATCGTCTTGCGAAATCTAACTAGCACGTAAAATTTCGTAGAATTCCGAGATAGTCGAAGTTGGCACGTTTTTAGAGGCATCGCATTTGGTCTTGGTAAAACAATTTTGTTCTGAAAGTCACATATAATATGCTCATGTCTTATAAGTGGCGTAGTAGAGAAATGATGAAATGGATTGGCCCAGAGATGGTCTGAGATATCAGCTGGGAAAAGAAGAACATAAACGTCATTTTTGAATTGTTGAAGTTAGAAAAAGACAAAACACAAATAGTGTTTGTCTCCTTCCTTCAAAAACAAAGCAAAATGTAAATTGAAAAAGAGAAAAGATGCAGAAGCAAAAATGGAGTTTTTTTTAGAGAGAGAGAGTGAAGCTTCTCTCTCTGAATCATCGAGACGTCCGGCCCGAGTCGGCAATCTTGGAATGAAGGAAAATTTGCTTTAAAAGCGGAGGGCTACGGGTGAGTTCGGTTTTGTGAGTTTTTGACAGAAATTTCAGAGAGGGGTAGGGGTTTCTCCTACTTGGGTTTTACCCTTTATTTAAGTGTTTTCAATGTTTGGTTGGATTGAGGCGCTTGAGCGACCCGTTTGATCGGTCACGAGCTTGGGACCGGTGTGCAATTTTTAGAGCTGTTTTGCGCGATCAGTGGGTAGAGATGCATTTGGGTTAATTGTGTGTTGATTTATGTATTAAATGGTGCTTTGGTATGTATAGTGTCACACCCCGATTCCCGGCCCGACCCGATTGGCGGATCCGAACCGGTTTCCGGGACGCGAGAACATATACTGGGACTCTTTACCTGCTTAATTAGACATTGGTATATCGAGTATATAATATATCAACATCATATCTGGTCAAATAAAACTACCACCGTAGTGGTGTTTAAGTGTCACACATATACGATGCGAGTCGAATTCACGTATTCAAAAGCGCCATTTACAATTCTTGATCAGTGCAGATTCTCTTGTTATTGAACCCACACTTTCGTGTGTTGGCCTGAAGAATCGGAAGTTCTGGGCGTTTTCTCTGATACCTACACGTAAAAACGTGTTAAGCTTTAAACTTAGTGGGAAACATATATAATATGCATGTACACGAGTTATAATAAGCATATAACAATAGGATATCGAAATTACATGCATTCATCTCATGGGTTTATACGATTACTTATGTATTCTTATATAAAAGTACCAGTGGTCTACACAAGTTCATTGTCTGAGTATCGTGAGTACTCACGGAATTTATCTTTAACAATGGGACTTATATTTATTCGGTCTCAGTAGGAGTTACGGAACACTCATATTGGAAATACCCGTAGGTAATGCAGATCAAACCGATCACCTTATCATGTCCTCTTATTCATTATTCGGGTTATTATCCTTATAATTATGGGAATACGGAGCCGGTGCTAATAAAAATGTAAAGACAGCGAATAGTAAGTATCCGAAGATACTATACGATGCGAAGTGCCGTAGCACAAGCGGGATTGCCCGGTTGCGAGCGGGGTGCCGTAGCGCTGGTCGGGACGGGAGTGTGGTAGCACTTAGCCGGGACGGGGGTGTCGTAGCACTTAACCGGACGGGAGTGTCGTAGCGCAAGCGGGACGGGAGTGTCGTAGCGCCAACGGGGCCGGGAGTGCGGCTGGCATAGCGGGAGTGCCAGGAAGTGCTATTCGAGAGTGCCGGACGCTGCGGGTACCCGAGTACTAATCGGGGTCTTGGGAGCACTAACGGGAGTACGAAGTACTAATCGGGACATGAGTGCTATGTCGATTAATAGCGGTCTCGAGTATTTTATAATTATATGAGTTCGATAACTACTATCTTATAATAGGGTATTCTTAGCCCCTTATGTGTTCATAATGGTCGTCCTTCATATCTTGTTAAGGTATGATGCGTGTGTAATCACACCTTATTCATGGATTCTTATTCTTCTATGAATCTACTTTACCCGAAGTTTGGAATCCTCGATCGGATCATCTGAAACTTAAGTTATGGCATTTTTCATGCCAACTAGTCATTACCGTTTTACCCGAGGACGGTTGAGATACTCCACTTTTCCGGGGGTCTTAACTTCATATTTGGTACTATCTCTTTGAACTCTTTTAAAGCTAAGGTGCTAGGGTTATTCGACTGGAATCGCGATTCGAACTATAGAAACTCAAGTTCGTCAAAACGACGGTTACTCTATGTTCAAAGATGGAACCCGAATTTGGCTTGCACATGGCCCACTTTGAGTGAATTTTAGGCCACTTAGGATCAAATTTGGCGATGCCTATTCTTTAAGTTTTATTCTCCTTGAAGTCTATTTTACATACCTCTTGAATCACTTAAATGGGATAAGAAATGAGCAAGTTATGGCCAGGAATACAGCTGGTGAAAGCAGGAAGCAGGAAACGGGTGTGGAATGCGCCTCTAAAGTGTACCAGTACACTTTGGCTAACAACCAGAACCGAAAGTGTACCAGTACAAGCTCAAAGTGTACCAAGTACACTTACACCCGAAAATGCCCGAATAGGTATTTCACCCATTCATGCCTTTTCATCCATAGATCAATAACCTATCATGAATACCTCCCAAAGTAACTATATTATGGGTTATAACCCATACATAAACCAATTATAAAGGTTACTTGGGGTTTGTTGTAAGCCTAACACAGTCTCCTGAATCCCTCCTCAAAATGAGGATTTCCTTATAATCATGTGCCATTTAGAATTTTAGCACCCCTACTTTCCAGAAAACTTTGATTAGGATGTAATCTAACACAGCCCTATGTTTAGACAAGCTCTAATAACCATACAATTAGACAAGAAATCCATACAAAACCATATAGTTCCATATAAAATCACAGTTCCATGCCAAAGGCAAGCATCCCATACCTTGGATTTGCTCCCCTCCCTTCTTCTTCTTCTTCTTTTCTCTTCTTCTCCTTCCTTTTCCTCCTCCTTCAGTAAGCTTCTTGTTTGGAGACCAAATGCATTTTGATCTCCCAGCATCTCTTTATAATAAAGGTTTTAATTATTTAGCTTTTAAGCCTCAACTTCCTTAATTACATTACAACTCTTAATATTTATACTTTGGCCTCTAATTATATTAACCCATGTCTTTAATACCCTTTTTGGACAATTTACGATTTTGTCCTTTAGTTGTGTATAAAATTTTGGTTTCTAACTTTCCCATATTTTGAATTAAATTTCACGAAAATTTTTTAATTTATGTCACTAAAATACCCTAAACATATTTGAAACAACTAGGGTATATTTCGGGGTGTTACATATAGGACGTGTGTACCGTGGGAAACCCGGGTTCACTAAGTGAACCGATGATTTGTGATTACCGAGAATAGTAACCGAAGGGTTTCACTATTCGAAACGGTGTTCTGAAAATAATTTTGTGGGTAATATGTTTAGTCGAGTAATTCAGAGTAGAATTGCTCGTGTTTGATCGTTAGCTACGTGAGCTAATTTTGATGTGATGAAATGAGAAATTACATAACATGATTGTGATTTAATTTTATCTTTGATACTTTTGAAATATTTATCTTTAATACTTGATATTATTAAATATAAGTGTAATTATAATAATATTTTAAATTTTATAAAATGAAATAATTTTAATGTTTAAAACCCTAATATATCCAAAAGAATTAAAATTAATTATTTTATTCTAACCAATATATATATATATATATATATATATATATATATATATATATATATATATATATATATATATATATATATATATATATATATATATATACTTATTTACAATTAATATAACAAGTTGATGAATGATATATATAATATTTTCCAATTTATCTAACATTAGTTGTGTTGTTTAGTGGATCCTCCATGTTTTAAAGAGTTAGTGCAGGTTCAAAACCCTTTGGATGCATATTTTAGCTGATTTTTGTAAGCTTAAAATGCAGACGGACTTTCCGTAGGTAAATTACCGACAGATTACCTACGGAATTTTGTTGGTATTTTGTCCCCATTTTGTAGATTTTCCTCAACTTTACCTACCACTTTTCCACAATTTACCGACGGAATTTCCGTAGGTAATTTACCTACAGATTGATTTTCCGTTGGTAATTTATTTACCTGCAGCCACAGCAGCATACGAAATATAGTTATGGTATTCAGTAGGTAAATTTAATTGACGAAATTGTTTATATTACCTCTGAGAATTTTCCGTAGGTAAATTGTCAATTTGTTGTAGTGCATCATCTATTAATTAATTTATAATATTAACAAAATAAATTTCATTTATGTTTGGAATAAAAAAAATATTTTTTTTCCAAAAATGCATCTCAATGCTATAATAATGAAATATCATATTTGTTTGAAAATCTATCTTACTAAAAGATATAATCGTATTAGGATTTAAATTAGTATATAATTTTGTTAATTATTTTTAAAATATTATTATTTTATTAACACTAGTTTAAGTAATAAATTATTTAAATATATATATATATAGATATATATAATTATTTAAAGTGTTTAATTTATAAACTAGTATACTTCATTTTATTAAAAAAACATATATTGTGAATAAAATCTAAAAGATAAATAAAAAAAAATGAAATTGTAAATATTTAAATAAGATTAATGAGATAAATAAAAATTTATTTAATAGTAAAACTTTAATTTATTTAATTCTAAATTTTCATACAAGATTTTTTAAATATTAAATTATCATATAAATTATATTAAAAAGATACATTTAGAAATTGAAAAATAAAATAGTTAACAAAATTTAATATAACAATCATATATAATAATAATAATAATAATAATTTTTAAAAACCCCTATGTTATAAAAGAGAATACTTAAAAAATATCAAATTTTATAGTGAATCCTTAAAAATCTTAATTATAGCCCAGTTCTTTAAAAATTAAATAAAATGTCGAGGTCCAATCGAGCTAACCAAGCCAAACCCACATGGTCTGGGCCAAAATGGGTCGGTAAAATTGACACGATTTTATTCGAGCGCTGAATTTTACAAGCGATCCTTAAAAATTGGGATAAAGTGGGGTGAAACCCGTATTGTCGACTCTAAGTTCTAGCTTGAATGTCTATATATAAAAAGTAAGTTTCCAATCATTTTCCTTTTGCTCACAATTAGGGCTGATAAAATTTGACACGATACGTGAACACGACATGAACCCAATACAGTTTTTGTGGGTTTGGGTTGAGTATAATCGTGTTTTGGTCATATTCGTGTTGACCCGCCTAACACGTTTAATAAATGAGTCATATTCGTATTGACCTGTCTAACACGAATTTGATCAAAATTGACCCATTTAATTATTATATTAATTAATTAACCTATTTAATAAGTTATTTGTTTTAAATATGGATTATTAATTATAATTCATATTAATTTAAATAATAAAATTAATAAACATGTTAAATTTGATAGGTTATTTGTGTTAAACAAACATGAATGATTAATTATAATTCTTATTATTTTAAATATTAATTAAATGAGTCGTGTTAAATGTTGACTGCTGCGCAAATAATAAATGAGTTGGGTTTGGGTTATAAGATGTTGTAGCGTTGTGTCGTGTCGGGTTTGGATTGACGAATGTTGACCTGATCAAAATTTTATTGACATAACACCAGACATGATCCATCGACCACAGTTATTACCCTATATAATAAGTAAAAAGGGAGCAATAAGCACATGAATGTTGCTTTTAAAAGAATACAGGGAAGGAATGACCCATCAACCACATATATTTCAAATCACCTTTGTTTCCTTGCAATTGCATGCCAAACAACTTCGTCATTTGAACCGATATTTTCGAGAAAGACAATGGGTAGAAAACAATACTTCACAAAAAGAAAAGATTCTTGATTAACATAGGTGATCCATTTCTTGACTTTCTCATTTGTGCAATTTTTTTTTAGATGAAAATTTATTTGACTTATATCATATATAGTTTTTTTTCTTTTTTCTTTTTTTTACTTTTATCTTTACGATAAAAAGTTGTTTATACTCTCTTCTATTTTAAAATAAAATAACAGTGTTATAATAGTTAAATCTATTTTTTTCCTTTTTTTTTTTTTTTTTTAAAGTGCCTTGCACATCTATTTCTTATATAAATATTAAATAATACCAAAATAATTTTTACAATTTTAGGTAACTCTTTGTTTCATAAACAAATTAATCTACTATAATTTTACAACAAGTTTGATGGATAATAAATTAGTGAAGCTGTTATCAAGGAAAATAATCATTATTCAAATAAATGTTATTTTATCTTCTAGTGTATTAAAAAATAAAACATATATAAAATTTAAATAGTAGATTAAAATTTAATAGCAAATATACAAAATTTTCCAAAATCCAAACAAAACTATATATGTTGCCAATATATTTGCCTCATTATGTATTCAAATTTAATAAGGTAGAATTCACATTCTTCATTTAAGGATGAAAGATAACTGTAGAATCATAAAATTTATCAGAAATTAATTTGGCCTCTTATATCTTGCAACAAATCCAAAATTAGTTGAACCCATTAAAATTAAAATTTTAGAATACGAAAACGTCATTTACATTCATGTAAATATCCACAGCAGAATTAACAATTTTATCGATTTAAAAAAAAAAGGATTTGATACTTTTTTCTAAATTAAAAAAGTAATAATTTAATCTCAGAAATGTATTTTAATAATACACTCATATGAAAAGTGATAGAAAATTTTCTATAAGTAGAAGTATTAACTATTATCCAATTATCATTTTTATTATTAGATAATTAATAGTTTTGTTGTGGTTTTTAGTCTTATATTCCTTCACAAAAACTGTCTTGTATAAGAGGTATTGTGGATTCAAATACGATGTCATCTTTTATAATATATTTGTCTTCATAACATATGAGCAACACATATTCACTTTTTCATTTCTTCTATTCAAAACTTTTAAAAAACTTAAGTAATAAGTCTTGAAAATTTTAAAACTATAAGCTTTAGGCGTCAAGTCAAAAATAAACAACCATAGGCGACTTCTTTTTTTGCTAAACGCAATTTTCAAACTTAAGTTTTTTTCATAACTTGTGCTGCATTTTAAATTTTTTTCTCAATAGAAAAACCAAAATATTTGACTTTTTTTTCACAAAAAATTCTGAATGCCTTTAATAATTAAGAAAAAACCAGATTTTCAAACTCTAAAAATAAAAGTATGATAAAATCATTGTAGACCCCAGGTTTGTTCTTTGGAGGAGTTTTTGTTTTTCCTTTATGGGATGTGTTGGTGTCCCATATTGAAAGTTTAGAAAGGAAGACTATGGGCCTCCCTGGCCTAATTGGTCTTAGTTAAAAATTTTAATAATTGGGGAGTGATTCCAAGTTGACTTTGGTTGAAAATTTTTGTAATAATTTGGGAAGCGGGGCTTTGGGAGGCGATCTTGAAACTTTGGAGAGTGATCTTAGCTTGAGGTTACTCGTCTCGGGAGAAATTCTTATATCGGGTAAGTTCTTTTGACTTTATTTTTTAGTTAGAAATTCTTTTTATATAGTTATTTTACTCTTTAATTAATTGTCTTATGTATCTATTTAATTTATTGCTTTTTTTTAATTAGTCATTTAAATATATTATTATTGTTTTATTTTCCTTGTGAGCTATTGTTGCTTTTTATTTATATAATTATATTGATTATTAATGGTTTTAGTAGTCTATTATTTAATAATTTAATTTATTTTCCTTAATACATGAACCATCATCCATCTTTAATTTTATTCAAATCCTAAATTTAAAAAATTCAAGTTCTAACTTTTTCATTTCTCAATTTTTAAAATTCAAGTGTCCAATTTTCAAATTTCGAAATTCCCAAATTCCAAATTTTAAAATTCAAGTGTCATAATATCAAATTCTCAAATTCTTATATTCAAGCCCCCAAATATTTAATTTTCAAATTCCAAATCTCAATTCAAATTTCTTAATTTTTAAAATTTCACTTTCAAGCGCTGATTTTAACGATTTCCGTCGATTTTCAAAATTTCAATAAAATAATTAATTCTATAATTATAACAAAAATAAATCATAGTTTAATTTGTGTAAAAGATAAATAGGCTTTGGTGGACTCCGACATTCCATGTATCATTTGAATAAATAATTTGGCATTTAATCTATGACTCAATTTCTAATTGATAGTGTTTCGAATATGTTGTTCAGAATTTACATTTTTTCTTATTTAACTTTGTTTGTTTATTTATTTATTTATATATATCTAGTGTGTTGTTGTATTATTATTACTTGTATTTGGTATCTGTTGATCGAGTAGCCAAAAGTCGCATTTTTTTCGTTTGTTCAGTAAAAATCCAATTTTAAGGGATTAGACGGGTGTTACGGCTTGACAATGTACTTTCGGATAAATAACACGATCTCGGACTTCCTTCGAGATTTTTCAGGAAGCATCTTTTCATACAAAAGTCACATTTAGAGTTTTATTTCTCTTTGTAACCCTTCTAATAAACAAAATGGTGCATACTCTAAGCGGTTTTTAAATGGTTTTTCAAAATATAAAAACAAGTTTCATCTTTTTAGTGAGAAACACATAATTGCTAAAAATGCGGTATCCACAATTATACTTTATGATCAAATTGAAACTCTTATGATTTGTTTTCATGCTAATTAAATAAAAGTACATGCATTTTTAAATGTTTATTTAAAAATTTATTTTATCAAAATTTAAATAAAATTAAAATATTGATTTTTTTTTCTTCATTAATAGATGTAAGTATTTTATAAATATTTAAAAGTTTATTTATAAATATCATTTTGTCATGATAAGATTAAGTATCATCATATAAATAAATATTCAACTAAACTCTGCTTATACATTAAGGAAAACGCTGTTTTTTCTTTAAATCTTTGAATATAAGCTTATTTAATGGAATGTTGAATGAGAGGCTTAAATCATAAACCTATGAAGTTGTTTGTTTTTTAAATGATTAAAATTAACAATTTAATTATGTAAAAGAAGCAATTTGTTTAACTTTTTTTTTAGGATGGAAATGAAAAATATTATATATCATTGCCCATAACATCTTAATAATATCTATCATTTGATTTTTTTTTAATTTATGAAACAATATTTCCATTTATTTTTAATAAATTTTTTATTTAAATAAGTTTCTAATTTAAAAAATAATATTTAAAACTGTTTGTATAAAAGTTTGATTTTTTAAATATTTTATTGATTTTAAAACAAATATGCGATTTTTAAATATTTTATTGATTTCAAAATAAATATGCTATTTTAAATTTTTTTTTGCTAAATATACTTTTAACATTCCAAAAACTATTCTTTAAATTTAAAATATTTTATTGATTTTAAAATAAATATACGATTTTTAAACATTTTTTGCCAAATATGTTTTTAACATTCCAAAAATTATTCTTTAAATTTCAAATATTTTGAATATCTTATTTCAATTACCAAATAATAATTTATTATGATCAAATTGTACGATTTTTAATTTGAAATAAAGTTTCCCTGTAGCTATTAATATTGTAAATCTTAGATTCTTAAGATTTTTTTAAAACTTAGCTTTAGACTTAGTTAAGTATCAACTAATCAAATTGTTGAAAATTTTATAGCATTTATTATTTTTTATTTTTATAATAATTTTAGTGCAGCATTTCTAGATATATATTTATGATATCATGGAATTGGTCATGTGGTTCAACCATCGGTCGACTAATAAATCGTGAATTAGTAATTTTTTTTGGGTTCGATCAACAATACAGTTTTTAAAACATTGATAAAAACAAATAATTTATTATTTAATAAAAATAAAAAAATTAATTATGTTAATACTATTAAATACCAAAATTTTTATTGAGTATTAAGTAAAAAAATAAACGCACCATGATAATAGGTTTCACCATACGTTATAAAGGCTTTTTAAACCCAAAACAGGTAATTATTTCTCTTCAAAAAAAAAAAAACAGATAATTATTTCAAATAAACAAATCTAAAATAGATAATATTTATATGGTTATATGACAAATAGCATAACTTATTCCCGACCTCATAAGAGGTACTTGTCTTGGTAAGTAACCCCTTAATCTAAAGAGGAAAATATAGATACGATTAGGCCATTGGTACTAGAGGTTGTAATTTGTGTCGATGAATCGTATTCGTATCGTGTCAATATACGGATTCTGTCAACATTCGTCAATTTAAACCCGACACGAATAATAAGCGTATCAATATTCTCTAACCCAAATCCAACTCATTTGTTATTTATATTAGGAAGGTCAACACGAATATGACTTATTTAATTTAATTATTTAAAATAATAAGAATTATAATTAATCATCTATGCATGTTTAACACAAATAACCTATTAAATTTAACATGTTTATTAATTTTATTATTTAAATTAATATGAATTATAATTAATAATCTATATTTAACATAAATAACTTATTAAATAGGTTAATTAATTAATATAATAATTAAACGGGTAAATTCGAGTTAAATTTATATTAGGCAAATCAATACGAATATGACCTATTTATTAAACGTGTTAGGCAGATCCACATGAATATGACTCAAATACGATTATACTCAATCCAAACTTATAAAAATCGTGTTGGGTTCGTATTGTGTTCACATGTCGTATCAAATTTTACTAGCCCTAACTGGTACTTACAAAAACATCAGTACTATGTTAACCCATCATATCCTATCAACACCAGATCCTTTTCATGAATTAATCCAATGCTCTAAAAACTATTTTTATATGAAAATGTTAGTAGTCACTTTTTCTATCTTTTTAAAAACGATCATTTAGGCATTGAGTAAAGTACTTTTCTTTGGTTATGCATTAAAATTTTAAAGGAAAAAATAATTTTCCTTTTTCTTTTATCAGAATTTCAAAAATACTTATAAATGATTAAGAATCAAATATTATATAGATATAGTACATATATAGTAACTTTTTCCTTCTCTTTTTCGTTTACTTTCCTCACTAAAATTTTAAGGTTACTTTCGCCAACAATTTCTTTTTATTGTACGTGTTATTTATTTATTTTTCTATCCATTTTGCCCCATCGTTATTATACTTTGTTTTTGATTGAATCTAGGATGATTCCCGTAAACCAATCCACCCACTTGAGTTTAGGCCTCAGGCTACATATCAAACTCAAAGTTAGAAAATATAATTTTCTATAATATATTGTTTCCTTTTCTTAATATTTTCTAAGAATCAAACATAATCTTGAAGGAAAATCTTTGAAATTATATTTTTTTTGTTTTATTTTATAAGAACATAAAAAATATGTATAAATATATATATATATATATATATATATATATATATATATATATATATATATATATATATATATGATTAAGAATCAAATATTACATACATATAGTGCATATATATAGTAACTTTTTCCTTTTTGGTACATGTTATCTTTTTTTTCTTTTTTTTCTATCCACTTTAACTTATTCCAATCTAGGATGATTTCCCATAAACCTATCCCACCCACTTGAGTTAGACCTCAAGGTCTACATATCATCCAAAGTTAGAAATATGATTTTTCTTAATATTTTGTTTCCTTTTCTTAGTGTTTTCTAGGAACCAAACATAATCTTAAAAAATAAGTAATTAATCAAAATTATTTTAGATTATAAAGATGGAGGCCACTTCCATATTTATAAATTATATAAACTATATATTGGCATTAGGGACAACCTATATATCTCAGTCCGTAGTGCAGCTTCTCCATTCCCCAATATTATTCTCTCATATTACTCATATCGGCCTGATACTCGGTGTCTTCATAACGGGGTTAGTCTTCAGCACTTTTACGGTATTGTTAAGGCCGTTATTTTATAGAACTGATCATCGTAATGGTCAAGATTCAGAGTCAACGGATATCGAAATGGGAGACATGAATCGTAATCATGATCATAGTCATGATCATCATCCACGTTCTCATGGTTCAGCTTCAACAGGGTGTGATTTTTGTGAAAGATCAATAGAGGAGAAGTTGATGGAAGTGGTACAAAGCTTTGTGTATGGGGATGAAGGTGGGGTAGAAAAGTGGAGTAGTGATTGTGAATGTGTGATTTGTTGGGAGGATTTAAAAGATGGAGAGATGTGTAGGGTTCTTCCAGCATGTAATCATGTTTTCCATAAAGCTTGTTTAGGCTTATGGTTGATGGAAAAAAGGGTTTGTCCCCTTTGTCGGGTTTGTGTTCAATTTTTAAAGCTCATCAACGATTATTGTTTTGTTTTTGAAGATAAGCGTTTTGTTCTGATGTAGTAAGCTGCTCTATTAGAAATTGAGGCACCAGACCCGCTTCCATATTCTCGGTCTTGCCTGTCAGAAATGTTTGGCATGCATATGAAGATGTCACATGTAGCACTTGAAGATTCTTCATTAACAAAGGATTGATTCCTTAAGCCAATTCTTAGCTTCCCCTCGCGAAGAGGCAACATGACTAGTTTCGGAATTGGAGAAAATTGACGTATCTTGCCAACGTTGCGTTGAATATTAGAATTATCTACCCTCTTTTGATTTCTCCAAGATTCGACTATTCTTTTGTTCTTATAACTTAACATTCATAGTGTTTGGCGTGTTGGTCTTGTAACTCTTGTAATAAACCTTATCCCTTTTCACACACACATGTCCTTTTTTTTTCAATGATCTTGTGTTTTTATTGTTTCTATTGCTCTACAACCTATGATGACTCATATAATTGTCCCATTCTATATTTTTCCTTTTTTTGAGAAAAATAATTTCATTGTTTTAAACTGGCAATATATAGATAGAAAGCGTATAATCGAAATGGTAAAGCCAATCATCGAGTTAATAGTAATAGAAGCGACTAGCACATATATTTGATGGTTAGTGCTGCGCGTTGATATTCTTATTGTGACTAGAATACTTTTTACTTCAGTTCAACACAAACACCGATAAAAACCAAAAAGTAATATTGTGACAACACAATCCTTACCATAGAGGCGACGACAATATACGCCTTAGAGTGTGATAATTGCTTAGCGACGGCAGTAAATAGTGAAAAAAACATATAAAAACCTATATATGTGTGGAATAACAATTTTATTGAGAAAAAAAATAGAAAAAAGGTGTAGAGGAGTTATTTTAGGCCAAGAAAAACAAAAAAAAATCACATTAAAGAAAAGACACTCTTTAACAAAGAAAAAATTGAGAAAAAGGAAGGCTAGGGTTTCTGTATTTTTCCTTTGAACCCCTGCATTAGGTGACCATTGACTTACCCTTTCTTTGCTTAGTAAATGGAAAAACTTGTGATGAATTACTATATATATATATATAATGTTGATTTTTATTTTTGATATTATCAAGATTTGTATATTAATATAAATATATTAATCTTTTCATTTTTATTTTTTTATTCAAAACGTATCGTATATAAATTTAAATTTATTCTAAAGAAGAAATTGGATTTATTTAATTCTACCTTTTCTATTATTTTTAGAAAATATTATATTACGGATGTCAAAAAATTAAAATATTTTATTATTTTTATTTAATATTATGAATATCTTATCTTGAAAATTATAAGATTTTATTTTGAAAAATAAAAAATATTCGTTTTATTTAATAATATCAGATTCAAAAAGATAAATCATATTTAAATTTAAATATACCCAAAATAAAATAAAATCAATTTATTTAATTTTAACTATTTTTATTGTTTAGAAAATATTAAAAATATATATAGATCTTTTTCCCCTGAAAAATTTAAAACATAACGTGATTCAAGAGGTTATTTAAAAAAAAAAAAATAGTAGTTTTCACTTTTCATCACTTTTTTTTTTTTTTTTACCATAAGCTCGTCTTTTATAAAGATGAATTTATTTTTTTAATAAAGTACAATTTTTAGAAGATAAGTGTTTCTTTCTTTGACCGTAAATTATTTTTACTGTTGTATCTGTCTTTCAAAATGACGAATTCATCTTTTCTTAGACGAAATCTATCCGAAATTTAGAAGTGCGCTAATTTTGGGTAATTTTTAAGTGACAATTTTATTTTTCAAATACACTACCCTCTAAGAAAATCTGTAACTGTTTGGCAACGCTATAGAAAATAGATCTCAAATGATTATAAATTTTTTTTTTTTTGTTGAAAAAATTATAAATTATTTTTAAGAACGAAATTTTGATTGAGAATTCAAATACGAATTTATATTTTTCCGACTTTTCTTAGCATGCTCATGTTGAATGTAAATGTTTTTATGACATTTTCCATTTACCCTTAGAAAACAAATGGTTTTTTTTATAAAAAAAAAAAAATCTCAATTAGACAAAAAAAAAAGTTGTTGCTAACCTCTTCGTTACTAACTAATAATAAATGTGTCAATATTAAGTATCAAACTCAAATTAATATGACTCATTTAATTTGATTATTAAATAATAAGAATTATAATTAATAATATATATTTTTAACATAAATAACTAATTAAATAGGATAATTAATTTATATAATAATTAAACGAGTCAAATTCGTGTTAAACACATCAACACAAATATGACTCATTTATTGAAAAAAAAAGCATTAGGCGGGTCCAGCATGGAATATGGCCCCGAAAGCGTGATTATCTTTGTCAAGCGCGTAAGCGTATTGGGTTAGCATCGTGTCAAATTTTTCATATTTGTTTTCCATAATAACTTTTAGAATGGAGGGTGTAGGTTGTGTTAGTACATCATGCTAAATTAATTATTTAAGAGAAAATCATTATTAAAATCCTGAATTATGTAACAATTTTCATGAATTATGTTTTTATATTTTAAACTTTCATTTTAATTGTAGTTATAGCATCAAAATAAAATCGTTTTATTGTACCATGTTGGATAAGATAGAAGTTCGGACTCTTATTGAAATATAAAAACAAAATTCATGAAAGTTTCTATATTTAAAATAATAATAATTTTTTTTTTTAGGATTTAAATGTAAAAATCATGAAATTCAAGATTTTAGTACTAATTTCTCATTATTTAATCTATTAATTCTAGCACTTTCTTACTTTAAAGATTGTAATATGAATGTTGGTTGGTAAGGTGATGGTCGTAAATTGGAGGCTTTGGGTTCGATAATCCAATGGGCAGATTCATTCATTCTTAAATGTGAATGATAATTATTTTCATTTAAAATTAATTTTCTTAAAATTTGAATAAAATATTAATATTATAAATTATATGAATTTGCATGGATGGTTTTTTTTTTTTGTGGTATTTTATTCTTAAAAGGTTTATTAAAAGCCAATAAAGCCTAGCTCATCCATTAAAAGTTATGCAGAGATAGAAAGTAGGTGGTGTTTGTTTTTTGACATCTTGAGAAAGTGTCGGCTTTTAGCATTAAGTTGTTTGTTTTTTAAAATTTTCACGACTTATTGCTAAATTTTTTAAAAAAGGTTCTGAATAAGAAAAGTGAAAATATTTGGTTTTTCTATTCGAAAAGTCGTGCTATGCAAAAAAAACTTAAATGCTTTCTTTTAATAAGAAGAAATTGCTTTGTCTGTATTCACCAGGGACCAATGACGGAAGAGTTTGGGGCCAGGAGACGAGTACGTGACGGCCAAACAGCGTTTATTTTTCGGTCTGGCTTTGTTTAAATTTTAAAAATTTAGCGAGGCAGGCGAGGGATGAGAAAATTTCCAAACCGTCCCTTTACATTTGATTTTGTTTTAATTTTAATTTTTAATTTTTTATTTTTTATATTTGCTTTTATTTTATTATATTAAAAAAATTAATATATTTCATAAAAAATAAAATATTATAATTTTATAAATTATTTATTAAAAACATTCTAATTATTATTATTATTTATATTAAATTATAAAATAAAATAATAACAAATTATTTTTAAAATATAATCGGGGCGGGAGTAACAATACCTGAAACCATCCCGAACCCATCTTAGATTTGAGAAAATAAACTCAAACCTACTAAAAACCTTATTACAATTAAACCAAACTCGTCTCATTAAGAGCGAGGCAGTGAAACTTGAAATAATCGTCCGTTCTTAGTCGCAGTCGCTATCAAATATTAAAAAACAAACAACTTAATACTTAATGCTATTAAGTACTATTGTGATAAGCTCAAAAAGTTATATTTAGCGTTAAGTGAAAAAGCAACCAGTAGTTCGATTCTCCATGTAATTTTTTATATTATTAAATTTTACTGCAATATTTATAATATTACTGTTTGAATGGAACTCGAACCTAGTTAAGTACCCCGTTCAATCTTAATCACCCAGTCATACCTCATTAGTTTTTTTTTTTTTAAATATATTAAAAGTTTATACAAAATTTTTATAAATATTTTCATTTTATCGTGATAAAATTAAATTATCATCATATAAATAAATATTCAATTTTATTTTGAAAAACTGAATTTATATTAGAGTTGTCATTCCAGCAGTATGAGACAACCGATAAAATAAATATTCAATTAAACTCTCTTTTTTATACATTAAGATGTCAAGATGATTTTTAGCTTATAAAAACAAATAATTTAATATTTAATAGAAATAAAATATTAAATACGTTAATACTATTAAGCATTATTGAGAAAAAAAAAAGTATTGAGCATCAAGTAAAACACAATAGGCTCCTCTTATCATACATTTTAAACATAGGCTTTTTAAACCTTAAACAGGTAATTATTTCTCTTAAAAAAAAACAGATAATTATTTCAAAAAAGAACAAATTTCTAAAACAAATAATATTTATATGGTTGTATGACAATATCATAAACTTATTCTCGACCTCGTAAAAGGTGGGATTCTTGATAAATTTATTAAATAAATAACTGTCAAAATATTTTAGATTGGAAAATAATTCAAATTCTACTGCAATTTTTGACACATAAGCAATGAGGTGGAAATTATCTTACAATCAAATCGTATCTTCAAAACACGATTCTACAATTTTACATTAAAATCGTGTCTTCAAAACACGATTTCAATTTTATATTGAAATCGTGTCTTCAAAACACGATTTCACATTTTCACACTAAAATCGTGTTTTGTAGACACAATATCTATGTGATGCTTAGTTGATAATAAGTGTCATGATTTGAAAATATTTATTTTTATCCTATATTTAAAAAAATATTTATTCTAATGATGATATTATTTAAAAAAGGCTGTAAAAGGTGCTTGTCTTTTTAACCCCTCGGATCTAAGGAGGAAAATATCGATATAATTAGGCACCGGTAAAACAATAGAACTATATTAACCCCATCATATCTTATCAACACCTGATCTTTTTTTAATGAATTAATCCAATGTTATAAAAAATATTTTGATATGAAAATTTTAAGTAGTAACTTTTTCTATATCTTTTAAAAACGATCTTTTAGGCATTGTCTGGTTCCTGTAAAATACTAGGAAGGAAAGTCAAAAGACAAGATGAAAAGAAAGAAAAAGGTAATTAAGTAAAGCAATATAAAAATTTTCTTTTGTTTGGTTATGCATTAAAATTTTAAAGGAATAAATAAGTTTCCTTTTTTTTGATATTATATTTTTTTCATTTTATTTTATAAGAATGTAAAAAATATGTATATATGATTAAAAATAAAATATTACATAGATATAATGCATATATAGTAACTTTTTTCTTTTCTTTCTTTCTTACTTTCCTCGTTATCCGAAGTTACTTTCCTTAGCATTTTCCTTTTTAGTACATGTTCTCCTTTTTTTTTTAATTTTTAATTTCTATTTACTTTGCCTCATTCAAATCTAGAAGCCCACCACTTAAGTTAGGCCTCAAGGGCTATATATCATCCAAGGTTAGAAATATGATATTTCATAATATTTTGTTTCGTTTTCTTAGTATTTTCTAGGAACCAAACATAATCTTGAAAAATAAGAAATTAATCAAAATTATTTTAGGTTATAAAGATGGAGCCCACTTCCATATTTATATATTATACCGAGCTATATAAACTCTATTTATGTCTTGATAATAGGGTTAGTCTTCAACACTTGTACGGTATTGTTAAGGCCGTTATTTGATAGTACTAATAATCGTAATGGGTCTTGAGTCAGGTCAAACCCACATGGATGACTCATGCCCATAACCCAACATCTCCTACTCGCCTATGACGAACTTGTTTTATTTCACACGTCATCCCAACAACTCAAGTAGAGAGTATTATTCATACAGGTGAACGGACCATGCTACCTAAAGCACATCGATGGTAGGAGCTTTAATACAAACCTATCCCTAGGCCATATAGGAGAGATCAACCTTATAAGGGTAAGGTAGTGCTTATTTACCCCAAGTATCTTTCATAATACACATGATCAAGTATGATTCAATCCCTCAAGAATCCACACTTAGATTTCTCTTACAATTACTCAATACTCTAAGTTATTTCAAACTTTATCAAGTGAAATAAATCCGGTTGGTGAATATAAGTAACGAGTGTATAAGCAAATAATACTTTTTCTTTCACCCCCATACCAATCAGATTTGAGTTAATTCGCTTTTCTATGAATGCTCCATTAAGCCGAATTATTCCATGACTATGAGATACATCATAAGATAACCAACATCAACTCATCACATCATGATATAGTCAAAAGTCTCAAAAGGTAAGGAAAGATGAAATCCATATATAGGATTTCTAGAACTCACATAGCAAAGAAGCAGGAATTCATTCTCTTGCTCCCCAGTTGGTCGTCTCGCATATGTATTATGAAATGCATGTTATGGTGGAACTTCTCTATCTTATAAAAGATGAAAGAGTGTATGTCTTGCTCTAAATTGTAAAACAAATAACACCATATGAGTCTTAGTCTTGTCACTCAAAAAATGTCAAACCTGAAACTTTATTTCCACTTTCCTTGATGTTAAACAACAAGTTCCACACTCAGCTTCTTCTAAATAGACACATGAATGGCGGGGTAAGGCATTCATGTCGATTCAGACAAAGAATCTCATCTTGATTCTCATCAAGGTGACCTAATAAGTGATAATATGACCAAAGTCGTTTCCACTGCGCCTTAGTCCTCTAAATTAAGGTTTCATCTCTACTCGCTCCTATAGAGCAAGAGGCGATTACTCATGTGAGGGAGTCAATCAAGTCTATCGACATACATTATTTGAATTGTGCTAAGCGACATTTTCAACATATTCACAAAAAAAAAAGAAAAAAAGAAAAGAAAAGTGAACCATGTGAAATGCTCTTTATCTTATTATAAGAAGATCACAAGTGTTTTGTTCCATTCAATCACATCCTACATAAGCCTAGTGATCTCACATGCCTCACAAATGCATCCCTGGCTATTTGTTTAGTAAATGGGTATGCTACCATCTCATTGGTAGGAATGTGTTTCAGAAACATTTCATTTTGGGTGCTCATATCTCTGACGAAATGATATCTAATATGGATATGTTTGGTCTTCCCAAGATATTTCGGATCCTTAGCATAAGCTAATGCAGCCATGCCATCATAGTAAAGTCTGAGGGCTACCAGTTGTTTTAACAACCCTTATGCCTTGTAAAAATCTTCTCGTGAGAACTACTTCCCTATATTGCGAGGAGGAGCAAACTACATAATGCTGCTTCCATCGTTTAGTAAGGCTATACAAAATTGTTTCTTGCTACCCGTGATATTGCCCTTATTCAGCAAGAACACATATCCAGACGTTGATTTGCATTGATCAGGATCGCCTCCCCAATTAGCATCCGTATAACCAATCAACCGCAAATCTCTCCCTTAGTAGCACAACTCATAATCTGTTGTTCCTTTTAGATATCTCAAAATTCTCTTCACTATCATCCAGTCTTTTATCCCTAAATTAGATTGAAATCAACAGCATAGCATATGTCTGGACGTGTGCATATCATGGCATACATCAGACTTCCGATAGTAATGGAGTAAGGTACTTTGGACATTTGTTCTTTCTCTTTAGCTGACTTAGGACACATATCAAGACAAAAGCTCAAATTTCCCTCAATAGGGGTGTCCATAGGCTTGCAATCATGCATATGGTAACGCTGTAACATTTTCTTTATATACATCTCTTAAGATAAACCAAGAGGCGTTTTGAGCGATCCCTTAAGATCTTAACACCAAGTACATAGCTAGCCTCCCCCATGTCTTTCATTTCGAAATTTGATGATAACCAATTCTTGGTCACATCTATCAATTTCTTATCATTTTCAGTTATTAATATGTCATCGACATATAAGGATAGAATTATGAAGTGGTTATTTGAACGTTTAATATACACACAATGATCCTCTTCCATCATTGTAAAACCATATTTCAACATGGCTTGATGAAATTTGAGGTTCCATTATCCTGAGGCCTATTTAAGACCATAGATGGATCTTTTGAGCTTGCAAACTTTGTGCTCTTGTCCTTTGAGCTCGAAGCCTAAAGGTTGATCCATATAGATTTCTTCATTGAGCTCTCCATTAAGGAAAGCAGTCTTAGCGTCCATTTGGTATAATTCTATATCCATTCTTGCCATAATAGCTAGAATGAGGCGAATTGATTTGAACATGATCATAGGCGAAAAGATATCTTCATAGTCAATTCCCTTTTGTTGTGTGTAACCCTTAGCTACTAAGCGAGCCTTATATCTATCAATTGTCTCATCCGCTTGTGTTTAATATTGAGAACTCACTTATTCCCAATGGTCTTATGACCTGGCGATAAATCAACCAAATCATAGACTCAGTTTGATTCCATTGAATTCATTTCCTCTTTCATAGCTTCAAATCACTCTTAAGCTTTAGGACTAGAAATAGCTTGTTGTATTGTTTTGGGCTCTTCTGCCGTCATGTTAATCAGTAGAAGCTTCCCCTCGATCTGAAACGATGATGAGATTCTCTCACAATTACTATTCAGGTTGAGATTGTTCCGCTGATCTTGCTCATAAGACATGATCCTGCAAATTAATAAACTCCCACTCGCTTCAAGTGGGGTTAGACTTTCTATGTTGTTTGGTCCTATAAGTGTTGAATCAATGATTCTTACACCCTCACCGACCTCAAGATCTTCCATTTCATATAAATGAGTATCCCTATCTATCTCACGCCCCATAAAGTCTTCTTCCAAGAAGACGATATCTCGTGACTCAATTTCTGTTACACTTCCATTTATATCTTCCTCTAAGAAGATATATCCTTTGGAAAACTCTGAGTATCTTATGAAGATACATTTCTTCCTCTTAGGACCAAGCTTCCCATATTCATGAGAAATATTATGAACTTAAGCCGCATTCGCCTATGGGTGCATAACGTTCAAATCAAGCGTCACACATTTCCATAATTCATATGGAGTGGAAGGAACTGACTTAGATGGAACTCTATTTAGAATGTAGGCTGCAGTCATTAGTGCATCCCCCCGAAAAGAGATTGGCAACTTTGCTTGCTCCATCATTGACCTTACCATGTCCAAAAGGGTCCTATTCCTTTTCTCAACCACACCATTTTGTTGCGGCATGTAAAGAATGGTCAGCTATCTAGCTATACCCTTTCCATCACAATATGCTATAAATAGGTTGAATAGATATTCATGTCCTCTATCGGCCCATAAAGATTTGATTTTTGTGTTTAATTGATTCTCAAGCAATGTATTATATCTTTTGAAGCAATCCAATGCTTCAAATCTATGGGACATAAAATAAACATGACCGAATAAAGTGAAATCATCTATAAAAGTGATGAAGTATTGAGCTCCATGTCTTGCCCTCACATTCATTAAACCACAAATGCCGGAGTGAATAAGCTTTACAGGAAAACATGCTTTCTTGGATTTACCAAAAGGTAATCTAATTGCCTTCCTACCAGGCATTGCTCACATACTGGCAAATCTATCTTATCTTTAGATCCCAAAAGACCAGCTTTAGCTAAACTCTTTAGACGGTCATGCCCTATGTGTCCCAACCTGGCATGCCATTTAACATCATTCACAGAGGAACTACTACTTGAATTTCTAGTGATAAAAACAGATGTGGTTTTATTGATTAGAATAGTATCCAATACAATAAACCCGTCTGACAAAAATCCACACACATAAACTATGTTGTCCAGTAATACCTTAACACAATCTTGTTCAAATACAATTTTAAAACCAAGTTTAACCAAAACTACAACGAAAAAAAGATTATGACGAACTTTCAGCGCATAAAGCACATCATGGAGATGGAGAGTGTGGCCCTTCCGCATCAACAATTTGCAGGTGCCAATTCCAAACACGTTCGTTGATGTGTTATTTCCCATGTAAATGCTCTTACTTCCCTTCGAAATTCGACGAAAATCCACATATGCATTACGATCCCGCGCTATGTGGTCGATTCTTTCAAGTCTGATCAGTAAGTGATCTTAGTCAACATTAAGCAACTACTAACAAATGCATTATGGAAATGAATTTGGTCATATATTACCTTTGGCTCAGTGCAATCACTAGCAAAGTGACTAGGCTTCCCACAGTTGAAGCAATTCATATTCTTGCTTTGTTTTCTTACGCGCTTTTGACGCTTGCGCTTCCCTTCATAGGCTTGAAACCTTTCCCTTTCCATTTTTTTGTTCATGTGCCGAAAGATCCAACCTTGTTGGATTCAGTCATATAAGTCTATCCACTAGACTTATCAGCGAGAAGACAATCCTCCTCTAACTCCACATGTCGTGCGACATCATCAAAAGTTTTGATATTGTCGTTATGGGTAAGGTTTATCCTAATATGCTCCCAAGCATTTGGAAGAGAGCGAATTACAGCTTGGACCTGTTGTTCATTAGTTAACTCGTGGCCAGCACCCTTCAGCTCACTTATCATGTTTGACATGATAGTGAGGTGTTGCCTCATGGTATGATTCGACTGCTTCTTGTAAGCGTCAAATTTTAGAGTTAGCTAACGCAACCTAGTGGTTAAAGTACCACCAAAATGTGTCTTGATAGCATCCTAGACGGCCATGGCTGAATGATTATTTTCAAAGCGCAGCATCAGATCATTTCTCATGCTGCTCAGCATCAAAATGCGAGCAAATCTATCCTTACGCTTATAGGCTTGATATACTTCCATATCTCGTCTGTGTTGGGCAGTCGTTCCATGCCCAAGCTCAACCATCATCTGCAAATTTGTCTCAAGCATGTCTTGCTCTTCCAAGAGGTACTGAATTTTACGATGCCAAACGTCATAATTTTTGTCATTCAGTTTGTCTCCCTGATTCAAATCAACAACTATGCTTCTAGTAGCAGCCATTCCAATTAAATGGAGAAAAAAACTAGCCGCCTGACTCACAAACCTAGTGACCCGTAACATATTTACAGTTCTAAATCAAACTTCCCAATAAAAGCTTAGTATTGTCGGAGAAGCAGGTTACTAAGCGAGACAATCAATTTCTCCTAACATAACCTAGTTGATATGGTTAAATTTAAACTTGCACCAATGCTTTTAAGAGAGACACATTCATCTCTTATCCTAATATCTCATACAATTGCTCCAAAGCGACCATCATTTGTTCTCCCACTACATATAAAGAGTATAAGAAAAATTTAGTATCTCTAGCTTTATTTGCTTCTCTCTTCAACTATTGCTTCATACATGTATTGAACAATTAGAAGAAATAAACAATTCAACATTTCATCTAAGCCAAGGTTCAATCAACATGCACTAAGTCACACTAATATATATTCATAATTTTATAAAATATCAAATGACTTCAAAAGGTTTTGAAATGGTACCCATTCAATAGAGAATTTAAAAACGAAAATTATAAAAAAAATTATAAAAAACGGAGTTCCGATGTAGTCAAACGAATCGATCAAAGTTGTCAGTTAATAGTCAACCCACACCAATTGCCACATCACCCGGTCAACGTAGGTCAACTGTTATGTCATTCGGTCAATGCAGGTCATGCCGGCGCCACATGGACCAAAAATATCCTGACACTTGGTTCCTTAAAGCCTACCAAGTGGAGCAATCAAATGCTACCATGTCATCATCCACGTCACCGGCCAGTCAACTGCCACGTCATATGACCAGTCAGTTGTCACGTCATTCGATCGGTCAACCGCCACATGTCCCGATGTTAAACTGCCCACGTAATCGGCAAGTCCAACGGCTTCTCGATTGCCGTCGCAAGTAATGTAGAGAAAAATTCCATAAACTTTAAAAATCACAATAATTCAAACCAGAATCTAAAATACCTAAAATATGCGTTGAAAGTTTCTTACGAGTATTTATATCTGATACCAAATTCAACGAAAAACTGAGAAGGGGAATGTCCAAAAAAAAAAAAAAACTCATTCTCTTTCCTTTAACAAAATTGAAGTACAAAGAACATCATCTCGGGCCTCGATACCACTCGTTGGAAACATTGGTTTCCATAAAATAAAATAAATGATAATTTACTTGTTAAAACGCGAAAATTCGTGATGCCCTCTAACGCTTTTGAAGCCAAAACAGATCAGATGAAATCAGATTTAGTTTTCACAGTACGAACACCTTGTTTGTGAGTGCTTAGATGATTATCTTTTGCTAAAGTTTTTATGCAAAAAACAAATATTATCTCTCCTATATTTCTCACACAAAAAATATGAACCTGAGAAATGAATAAGAATCCTATTCTTATAGGCTCTGATTCACGTATCTTAGGAAGAGACATGTCTTCTGTCAAAGGAGGCATCTAATGGGTCTTGGGTCAGGTCAAGCCCACATGGGTGACCCATGCCCATAACACAACAATTTCAAAGATGGAGAGATGTGTAGGGTTCTTCTTGCATGTAATCATGTCTTCCATAAAGCTTGTATAGGCTTATGGTTGATGGAAAAAAGGGTTTATCCCCTTTGTCGTTTGTATTCAATTTTAAAGCTCATCAATGATTATTGTTGTTGTTTTTGTTGTTTTTGTTTTAAGATTATTACATCGATTATAACATGACAAACATATGTGATCTTTAATGAGTCAAGTTATTCTTGAGCTATTGGAGTTCTGTAAGACCCGAGAAATTCCACTGGAATAAGGGCAAAACGTAATTTCGATTACAAATCGCTATTTCTTGCTAAAATCCAGACTACTTCCGATCTTGATGACGAAATAGATTGCAATTGAATCGCCTCGCGAAATCTAGTTAGCACGTAAATTCTCAATATTCCGAGACAATGAGTTTTAAGACGCTTTTCTCGAGGCATCGCTTCGCACCGTGCGATGTTCGACGCGCACGAAGTCACATATAACACTTACTCATGTGCCAAAGTAAGTATGAGTCGAAATGATGAAAATGGACAGCCGAAAGTGGCCGAATATCAAATCGGGAAAAGAGGAGATAATGGTTTGGCTTTGAAATTGTCTTAAATGATAATAAGACAATTGAATAAAGGCTGCCTCCTTGAATTAAAGCAAAGAACAAACGTGAAATGGAGGAGGAAGGAGACGTTGGCTTCAATATGCGCTTTGTAGAGAAGGTCTCGACTTCTCTAGATTTGCGACAAATCCAACCGCGGCTGGGTCGAAAAAGGAAAAACGCCGACGCTTGAGCGCTGTGCCACGCGTGGATCTTGGGCTTTGTGAGTTTTTGACAAACCCAAGAGGTAGGGGTTTCTCCTACTCGTTTTATCTCCCCTCTTTTAAGCACTTTACACGTTCGTTGGTCGAGCCTCGAACGCCGATTGATCTGGCCCCAAACCCTCTGGGACCCCGAATGGTTGGAATTTATCAACCATATGTACAAACAAAAATGTGAGGGGCTGTTACAGGCTGTTTTTGGGTGGCTAAATTGTGCAATTATGAAATGAATTGTATTGTGATATGCATGGGGCCGGAAATGGCCGTGAAATGCGGGTTCACAAAGTGAACCGATGAATTGTTGAATGTTGGAACCGTAAACCCTAGGGTTTTACCGTTCCTAGACAGTGACACGAAAAATGTATTTTCGTGAAAATACGTGTTGGTTACAATTCGAATCCTAATTGCTTGTGTTTGATCATTAGCCCATGAGCTAATTTTGATGTTTGAAATGAACAATTACATAACATGCTCAGGTGATTAAATTCATGTTAATATATTCGTGTTTATATATTTGCATGTGATTAGGACTGTGATTTAATTAATATATATTCCATATGTAATCGGAAATCCCTAGATTATAGGAGTGAGTGCATGATGAGTATAGATAAAACGGTTCCTGGAGGGTTGTCTCGAAAACATTAATTATCTGAGGGTAGTCCAAAGTATAAATATCAATCGCCTAGCAAACTGCCCAATTGATACTCCATCGAGGTAGTCCACAACAAATAATACATCAACCGTCTGAGCTACCAATTGATATATATACATCGGAGGGTTGTCCACAACAAACAAACAATAATTCTCATAATGAGGCTTAAAGTAGTGAGGGAGCCTGGGTGAGGACTCTGACCGAGTTGGTCATGTAGACATTCAAGTAGGATCATACTTGCTTGAATGTGTGTTTAATTTGGAACATCGTAGACCGCACTTAGGTGGTGGCAGCCCACTTTAGTGCGATTCTCCCATCGAGCTTTAGCCTTACCCACATGGGGACCCCTTTTTTCTGCACAAAGGAGCGTGCGAGAGACGCCTCTGGCCCCAGTGAGGGCCTAGTTTAGAAGAAAAGCCTGACGGTGGCTTTGGATTCGTGGTGTATACATGTATTAGAATGTTAGAATTTTAATATGTGTTGTATAAAGGAGAATTGATTACTTCTCTGAAACTATTGGATATAGTTGTGTACTGCTGATGAGTATAGTTGGTTGGCCTTAAGTGGTCGTTTTACTCATGTCAGGATTATACTGACTCCGCTTGGGATGTTTACGCAGGGATGTATTTTGGGTAGAGCTCCCGTACAAAGGAGACTCATCCGATTTTCAAGTGGCGTCGTAACCCGACATCCACTTATTCGCGGTTGACGTAGTCACCTGACCGGAAATGGGGCGTCACAGCCTGGTATCGAGCTTAGGTATGTCGAATACCTAGGAGTTCTAAGTTAAGTACCCATCACCACTGTGTGGTTTGATGAGTATAGGTATATGGAAACCAGAGATTATGGATTTGGGCCAGGGCCATAGTCGAGTAAAAACATCACCACTAGGTGTGGTTCGATGTTAAGTGTAGGTATGAGATTACCTAGAAAATCACGGGGAAAAACTAGGACACTACATGCATGTGTTGATGAGTTTTGTGTGATTTGTTGGATTATCGTGTTCGGGTGTGTGATCAAGGTAAAAGCAATATGAGTTGTATGTTATGTCAATGATGTTTATAACATGGTTTGTAATGTGTTATAAAGTATGTGTGCTTGGTGATTAGCACATGAATGTGTAGAAAATATTTTAGAAAATATTTTGAGTGGTACAGTGTACAAAACTAGAAATAAAAATGGAAGAAAATAAATTTTTATAAATTTATTTGAGTGGAGAAAATTTTTTTCTGAAAATCGGAAAAGAAAATAAATTTTATAAATTATTTGGTTAAGAGGAGGAGAAAATAATTTCAGATTTTACAAGGTGGAAATTGAAGAAAGTGAAGAAAATAAATTTTAGAAATTTATTTGCGCACAAGAATGAAAAAATGATTTGCGATTTCTTTCCGCCAATGGAAATAATTGGAAAATAAAAATAAATAATTATAATGAAAACGAAAAAAATTTAGTAAAATTTGAAGTGGGCTACTACCCAATTGTATTGCAAGAAAATGATTGTGGCTAAGGGTGTCAGGAGTTTCGTGGTCAGTAATAGGAAATGTATTATGAGTTAAGGCCTGATGGTTATCAAGAGGTTTCAGACGCAATGTGGTGGGAGATTGTATCAGCAAGAAGGGCTGGTCGCTGGAGAGTCAGGTTGCAAATATAGTGTATCAGATTGCAACAGTCGCAAAGGCTATGAGGAAACCTCGTGATCGCAACACAAACAAGATTTTATTGTGACAGTCGTATGGGAGGCTGGTCACTGTGGTTGCAACACACCACACCAAATCCCAGACACCCACCGAACTGCCCACAGCCTCCAAGGCCCAGATGACCTGGGCCTGTGGCTAATGATACCCAAGAGTCCGTAAGGCCGCAATGATATCGCGCGAGCTCACGATCGCGAGGGGCAAGGCGCCAAGAGGCCGTGGCAAGGCGCGCAGCTGAGCAGACCAAGACGTTGTGGCGCTACAGATGATGCGCGACACAGCCGCTTAGGTCAGCGACACGGCAGGGGGCCCTAAGACGACACCCGCCAGCCCGCCCACGAGCCGCCGTGCCTCGCCCACGACACGGCTAGGGCGTGCGCGCTCAAGGCTGTCACCGGGTACGCCACCTGCCGCTGTGCCTCAGGCACTGCTCGTTTTGACCCGGTTTTCACCTCAGAGTGTTTCGAGTCACCGTTTGGATCCGCCTTCATGAACACCGCTCATCACAAAATTTCGAAAAATAATTTTTTTTTTTATTGAAAAAATAAAATCAAATAAAATTTGATAAATTTTCAAAATAAATTTTCAAAATAAAATTTTCGAAAATAAAATTTTTATTGAAAAACAATATTTTAAATGCAAATTGATCGCGTATACACCGAAGTTATGTATGATTAGTGTCCTGGTTGTGTTTATGCCTTAGAGATACTCAGATTGTATTTAACTACCATTGAAATCGTGGATTGCGCGGTAGCTAAGTGTAGGAAACTATGCTACAGGTGAAATGTGTATAGGAAAAAAAGGGTGAATGATAAGGTTAGAACCAGTGACCTGGGGATCTGATAATTTAAACGAATTTATGCTTAGAATTTCATCGAAATAAAATGAATTGAGTGGTTAAATCCTAGTGCACCACTTAGGGAAATGAATCTAGTCGGGCCATTGGCCAATAAGTCTATTAGTACTGCATCCTGCGATTACTAGTTGGGACCGAAATGAAAATTCAAAACACCTTTCTTTGCCATTGAACTCGTATAGATGGGCTAGTCGAGACGAGGACGCAGAGGGCATCCACTGTGGCACCGGTCGCACCACTAACACTCACCTCACCCGCCTGGTGAGCTTGATCACAAGCCTTATAGAGGTCAGAGGTGTTGTACGGCCGTTATCGCGACGGCCGTATAGCAGAGACATGAAGATCCTAGTAACCCTAGAGGTTTAGGCTTATCATCCTCCCACATTCGCTGTGGGGAAAAGATCCGATGGTGGTAGACCATTGGTTCATGCAGACGAGAAAGTGTTGGGAGGTCAGGCGGAGATTACCCCGACACACCAAGATTAGACTAGCCGCGTCTAGCTAGAGAATTATGGGCCCAAATATGGTGGAAATGGGCAAGGACCTCTAGAGACCTTGGAGAGCCAGTTGCATGAGTCTCCCAGGATTGGGGTGAGAATAAGAATGATAGTCGAGTCATGAGTTAGAGATCTCAGGACCCTACTCACAAAGACCTAAGGATCAAAGTGACATAGTCAAAGTTCGATGTCATCCTAGGGATGGACCACGATACTACAGATCAAGTATCGATCAGAGCGTAGGAGGGTTACCGCCATACGCAGGATTCGGCACTGTGATGGTATTTCAAAGGGGGACAAGACACGCTTCGCCCGCATGATACGAGTCCAAGTGTCGTACGCTTAGCTGGGTCAGGGCTAGCGAGCCCAGACTCGAGGACGAGGAGAGACCAGACTTAGATCTACCTCGAGCAGTGTGCGAGTATGTGGATGTTTTTCCGTATGAGCTACCCGACTACCTCCACAGAGGGTGTGGAGACTCTATGAGTTACACTCCTGGTACTTACTCCATCTCATGCCTCCGCATAGATGCACCAGCTTGAGCGTGGTGAACTCGAGTCCGGCAGGAGCTACTGGACAAGGGGTTCATTAGACAGAGCACTTCACCATGGGGCGCTCTGGTTCTATTTGCGAAGAAGAAAGGCAAGACCCTTCGACTATGCATTGACTACGTGCAAATAATTGTATTATGATTCGTAATCGGCACCCATTACCGAGGATTGATGATGGTTTGATCGGGCTGAGGAGCCAGTCTACTTCAAGATAGACCTTCTCGCATCGGGTTACCATCAATCGAGGGTCAGATACCCCATATCCCCAAGGCAAAGAGCTTAAGACCTATTATGGGCAACTGAGTTTACAAGATGCCCTTCTGATCACGAATGCACCAACAGATTCATGGATCTCATGCATAGGATATTCCAACCTATTTAGATCAGCTTATTAGTCTTCGTGAGATCATATTTGATCTACTCCCCAAATGTAGGGAGCATGAGTATCACTCGAGGATCAGCGCAAGCATCAGAGACCATCATTGTACACTAAGTTCAGTAAGTGCGAGTTTTATCTTACTGAGGGGAGATTTGTGGGACACGTGGTGTCAGCACCAGGAGTGACAGTCGACCTAGAGAAGGTTGAGGTAGTGATGAGTTGGGAGAGACCGAATGTCAATCTTTGAGATACGTAGTTTCTCGACTGGCCGGGTATTACAGAGACCCCATGAATAGGCCAAGTTGTCCATTCACCGCAAGATCAGGATTTCGCCACTTTGACAATGGACCCATGGTCACGGCCTCGACTACAGTAGAGAGAGATTGAGGATACTTGGAACACTGATACTGGTGTTGGTAGCAAGAGGGAGGATCAGCTCTCCTAGTTCTGGGAAGAGGCAAGACCGCCTACATGAGTTTCAAGACCAAGACCATGATCATAAAGAAGTTGGGACAGCGTGTGATATGTTATTTCTACCGACAAATTGCAGACATGAGACTGGATCGTCCCTGTGAGCTGTGGATCCCAGGACTTTGGGACAGCGCATTCCCAATTAGCTGTAGAACAGGAGAGTACACGGTTCATTCCTCCACACCTTAGTACGAGCCGAGGAACCGCTTTAGTTCTGGTTTGCATGCACTCCCAAAGAATGGCGCATGTTTAGGCCAGATTTTGGCCTAAGTCGTGACGTATTAGAATCACAAGAATGAAGCGTGAGGATCCCTTTAGGTAGACCTATTGGTTGTTGATTGTCGCCGATATGGATGAGTTGACAACCACTCCAAGTTGTTGCACTGAGACTCAGCCGAGCTGTCATACCCGACACGACATCGGGATGCGCTGTATGCTAAGGCCTTTGTGAGCTGTATATGTTCTCCCTGGGGATGTATGAGAGTCAATCTGACAGTCGGGATTATGAGTGAGAGATCTCTGAGATTCTGCTCATGGTGGACCCGAGAGTACGTCACAAGATGGCATAATTATGCTCAGTATCGGCAGACGGCCATTCACCACTCGTGAACGAGGGTCGAAGTTGCCTTTAGTGACTACGTCCAATGAAGACTCAGCTGAATCGTGAATTGTAAAAGGCTCGAAGTGTGTTTCAAGTATTATGTACCCAGATGAAAACACATCTGGCCAGTTATCAGACTGTGAGTCGAGGATAGGAGTCTGAGTGATCAAGATGAAAACACTCACATGCTGGTCACGCAGACCTATATCGAGATAAGAGTCTAAGCTGACCCTGCGCCTCGGATGCACTCGAAATTTCATCAAGTGTTGCTGAGTCGGCAAGGGCTCCTGTGAAATGGATGTCATTCATAATGGATTGCTGACATCCATTGATTGTCGGGACAGACCTTGGAGAGGTTAGGCCGCTACAATACCGGCTAAGTAATGTAGGCCACGTCAGGCGGATTATATAAGATATGTTAGAGGACACGCCGAGCATGTGTCCGGGGTCACATGTGAGAGCACGTCTTGTTTAATTCGCCACAAATGCCATAAAGCAGTATACGATGGCACCGAGATGAGCATTTGTATGGGAGGCCGCGAGATCACCGCTTTATGGACCGAGGTGGGAGAAAGCTCCATCAAGACCTCGACCGACAGACACCTGAAGGTGAGCTTGATGCGGGCCACGTTTTCTCACGCTTAGAGCCAGAAGAGCTTATGCTATCAGCGACGCCGACTCTTAGAGTTCGAGGTTAGTGATCGTCACGCGACAAGAGGAATGCCATTGTGGTCAAGAAATGCGAAGCTATCGCTAAGGTTCATTGGACCCTTCGAGATACTCGAGGGTAGCACCGTTACAGCATCGGCCATGCTATCGCCCAAGATATCGGTGTCCGCTTGGTATTTCACTGCCTCCATGCTCTAAGAGGCCCAGATCCAGCCAGCGGTGGTGGATTGGGGACAAATAGAGATTGACAACCCATGAGACCTTCGAGGAGGACCAAGATATATATTAGATAGACATGATCAAAGTTTTACACGAAGACCGTGGAGGTTAGTATGCTACAAGCAAGATCACACGAGTGGAGTGAGTCCACGCTGGAGCCGCCGAGGACGATGCGCGGCTTTTCACCTATCCCTTCTTGCTTTAGGGATGAAGGTACGTGGGTTTAGTCGCTTAAGATTTAATGGCTAGTCACATGCATGATAGAGTGCGCGTTGCATATGTACACGTGAGTGATTGTAGATTAACCCTAATTCTCGGACTTAAATTCCTTTTAAGGAGGGGAGAATGTAAGACCCGAGAAATTCCAATTTCTTGAATAAGGGCAAAATCGTAATTTCGATTACAAAATTGTTATTTCGGTTAAAAATCCGGAATTTATTCTCTAGATCTCGGATGACGAAACGGATTGGGTATCGCTAGAATCGCCCTCACAAAATCTAGTTAGCACGCAAAATCGTAATACCCGAGACAAATGGTTGGCACGCTTTGAGACATCGCTTTTTGTGTACCGTAAAAACGATGTCTGGCGCGACGAAAGTCACATATAACACTTACTCATGTGCCATAAGTGGTAAGGAGTCGAAATGATGAAATGGACTACCGAGATAGTGCCGTATATCAAATCTAGTAAGAGGGATATAAGTGGGTTTGGTCAAATTGTCTTAATGATAATAAGACAAACAATTGAATAGTGCCGTTTCCTGAATGTTAAAGCAAAAAGAACAAAACGTGAAATGGAGGGAGTGAAGGAGATGCAAGGTTTAATACGCGAGAAGTGTCTCGACTTCTGATTTGCTGGCAAATCCAACCGTCAAGGCTGCCGAGAAGGAAAACGCTATATCGGAGCAAAGCACGCGTGGACTCCTGCTTTGAGTTTTGACAAATCAAGAGGTAGGGGTTTCTCCTACTTGGTTTTATTCTTGCCACTTTGCGTAATGTTTCCATTGGTTGAGCCTTGAACATCCGCTTGATCTTGCCCAAACTCAACCGAAATGTTTGATTTTCAGACGACTTAACAAATCGTATTTTGCCCTACTCTGACCGCTTGGGTGAAATGTGACAATGTTTCAATAAATTATGTATTGGTTAGTTTGAGGCCTTGAATGATCGATTGATCGGGGTCCCAAAACTTAGAATCTTAAGGTTGGAATTTATTGAAACCATATGTAAACAGCCGTCGTGGAGGGGGCAAGCACGGTCAAGCTGGGTGGCTAAATTGTGCAATTTATGAAAGAATGTACGGTGGATATGCACGTGGGGCCGGAAATGGCCGTGAAATGCGGGTTCACAAAGTGAACTGATGAATTGTTGAGTGTTGGAACCAGAACCCTGGGGTTTTAATGCCCTAGGAATGGGATACCGAAAATGTATTTTCGTGAAAATATGTGTTTGGTTAAGTAATTCGAATCGACCAGCCAGGTTTGATCACAGCCCAAGTGAGCTAATTTTGATGTTTTGAAATGATAAATCATCACATAACATGTTTGTGTGATTAAATTTTTATGTGAATATATTCGTGTTTATATTTGTATGCATTGGGACCGTATTGAATTGGCATACATGCATTCCATATGCATTGGAACCCCTAGGATTATAGGGAGTGAGTGCAGATGAGTCTAGAGAAACGGTTCGAGGGTTGTCCAAAACACACCATCTGAGGGTAGTCCAAATATAAAAATATCAATCATCGAGCGGCCCAATTGATATTCATCGAGGGTAGTCCACAAACAAATAACACCGCTTCTGAGCGCCCAATGATATATATACATCGGAGGGTTGTCCACAAATAAACAAACAATAATTCTCATACGAGGTTTAGCGAGTGTGAGGGAATCGCGAGGACTCTGGATTCGAAGGTGATGTAGACATTCAAGTAGGATCATGCATTTGCTGAATGTGTTTAATTTGGAATATCAGACCGCACTTAAAGGTGAAAGAGCCCACTTGCATGATTCTCCCATCAGCCAGCCCTCACCCTGGGCCGTGGGACCCCCTTTTTTTTGCTGTGCATAGGGAGCGTGCGAGAGACGCCCGGTCCTGAGGCTGAGTTTATAAGAAAAGCCGGATTGTGGCTTTGGATTTGTGGTGTATATATTAGGAATGTTAGAATTTTAATATGTGTTGTATAAAGGAGAATTGATTACCTCTCTCAAATATTAGATATAGTTTGCGGGTATCAAGGATCAGTAGTTATTTGGCCCGCGGTCATACCATGTTGTGATTATATCGGACTTGACAGGTTTATGCAGGATGTATTTAAGGTAGCTCGCATAAAGCGCGGAGACTTGTCCGATTTTCTCAAGTGGCGCTCGGGTAACCACATCCACTAGATTCGCGGCCGACAAGAATAACTTAATTCTGAATTCGGGCGTCACAAGTTCAACTTATAGAATACTTGAATTTGATTTGGAGTTAATCAAGTCGAACTTAAGCTCGAGCAACTTGTTGAGTTGAGTACAAGTATCACAATACCCGACTCAAATTGCTCGCGAGCTTAATCGAGTTTTACTATTTTATTACTCGAGCCAAACTGAAGTCAGTTTGAAGTAGAGTTTTAGTATAATTATTTATTAACTTTTATCAATATGTGAAGTCATTTTATCCTCTAATACCATTTTATTTCATGAGGGTGTTTTATCGTTAAGATGGTAGGTTTGTGTTAAATAATATTTGACAATAACATCCAGTTGTTTATGTTAAAAAAAAACATTAAGTTTTTATTGTTGTTACTAATGAGTTTAACAAAACAAAAGAAAAATTATATTCAATTTAATGGTGATAGTTTACCATTACATCGTTGTAGTATTCTATTATTATTGAGTTTGAATATGAGATCTCCATAAACCTATTCCCTCCCTTATATCACATTATCACTTAAGTCAAACTTTAAGGGCGATGATAATTTATTTTTAGTATAAAAAAGTTATTTTATTTTTATTATATAAATAAATTATATGACAGATTAATAAGTCAATAAAATAAAATAATTATCTAGAGTTAAAAGTTAATTATAAATATTAACATCTACATGATATAAAAAATAAATGCTTATAAATAGATAAGTTTAACCACCCTTGCTAGAATGACACATACATGTTTGAAAGTGGCACTTCTCCCAAAGACACCATTTTAAAAATTAAGTTGCATCGTCGTCTCATTTTAAAAAAGTTGCAAAGTAAAAGATATAAACATGTTTTATGATTAAGGCTTAGTTATTTATCAAACATGCATAAAATTTTAATAATTTAAATCATTATTGTAATTATCCTAAATATAATCTTAAATGTACTTTTCTGACTTTAATTAGGTATATTAAAAGTTGAATGGGAATTTTCAAAAACAAGAGACCTCAAATTGGCATGGAGCTATAATAGTCATCACTAATTTAAGGATTTATCATTATAAATGAAGTGGATGGAGACTAAAAAGCAGAAATTTAATAAGTTATGGGATTCAAGACAAATATAGAAAAGATAGAATAGAGATAAAAGAAAATTGGGGGAACCAATAAGCAATTATGAAAGTTAAAAGTCAAAAATGAGTTTTGCCTGCACATGGCCTGAATAAACATGGATTTAAAGACCTAATTTGGTCTCATTGATAACAAAACCGTGAGAAGAGAAGAGCAAAAGAAAAAGAGGAAGGAAGAGTAAAGAGAAGGAAGAGAAGAGAACAGGAGAACCAGATCAAAGGTATGGAACCTGGATTTTGGAAGGAACTCACATGAGGTTTTAAAGCCAATGGTTTTCCACAATTGTATAGTTATTAGTCAGTTCCAAACCTAGGGTTTTTTGCCAGGGTTTCACTCAAACCAATAATCATGGAAAGTAAGGTGAATAAAAACCTTAAAGAGCATGCTAGCATAATCCTCCTAAGAATGTAATCGCTGCCACAGCAGAACACAGGCTTGCAACGTGGTGTGGGCAAACCCTAACTAATCATCATGTTTGGCTTGTGTATGGGTCATAACCCATATTAGAGTTGTGTCAAATCATATAAGATTTTAAAGAATATAGAATTAAGATGACTTATAAAGTGATCATAAGATGAATTGAAGTGTCCTGGAAGGTTATGATAAGGAAATATTTAATGTTATATGAAAATGGGAGAAACACACATTTTGGGCAATTTCTAAAGATAATGCAATTTGGCAAGAACTTGTGTTCTCGTCATTTTTTTGACAGCACTCTGGCACTGGTTGAGGTACTGTAATGGCATAACCCCTTCTCGTTCGCTTTCCGCTTTGACTAGTTTTCGTGGCCTACCATAATCTCTGTCATTTCATTCGATTTGAGTGATTCAAGTGGCCAATTAAAGAGACTTAAGGAGAACCATCACAGAAATAGACATCGTCAAATTGCGACCTGCGCCCAAAAATCCACTGAAGTGGGGACCATGTGCAAACCAAATCTTTGGTTCTGCGTGCTGAACATAGAGAAGTCCGCTGTTTGACGAATTGAGTCCGGGTCTGAACTAAGATTCCAGCTGGAATGAACTCAGCACCTTAGCTTCTTTAAATGATTATAAGAGTACAGTGTCAAAACAAAGCCAAGACCTGGAAAATGATAAATATAAATTCGCCACTAGAAAAATTCCAGAATGACTATTGGCATGAAAATGCCATAACTTTAGTTTGATGATCCGATTGATTGATTCCAATTCCTAAGTAAATAGATCTAGAGGAATAAGAAAATATGTCGAGGTGTGATCTCAGACATCATACTTCATAAGTATACAAATACGCACAGCGTTAAACAAGAAAATATGAAAACGCAATGTGTAAGATATATCATAAATACATGAACATGATAATAATATAGGATATGTCATAATATTGAAGATAGGTATGTCACAAGATATGATAAGATATGATATATTACGTCATAAGATTACAGGTTCAAAAAGTACACAACTGATGTATTACATATGAATATAAGATTAGATGTCAGGAACATAAGGATTTTCATAAATAAACCAGAATGGTATGGAACATGATAGAAATATAGAAAGTATATGAGTAGATAAAGACATGACAGAATATGTAAAATGATAGGAATATAGGATTATGCGGATAGATATACTTAAACAAATAGATAGAAACATGCTAAGAACAAATGACAGAACAATTAAAAGATATGAGTATATGATAGACAGTAACTAAAGCGCAATTAAGATGGAAACACAATTATGTTCATATGATAGAAATACATAATGATAAGAACGAGATATATAAAGCAAAGATTGATGTTATAGAACAGAACGTACATAAATGATAGGTACATATATGAAAATGTGAATATAAAAGCCTACATGATAGGAATATAGAAAAGCACAAGAATAGTTAAAACATGAGGTAGAAAGAAATGTATAAATGATATAAAGAGATATGAATATATGTACTATATAGATATATTAAGAACCTTAATACAAACCATATATAAACTAATACGAGAGTATAAAGGATAATATGGACATGATATTAATTATGATAATAATATATTCATGCTTACGAGACATATACTTAAAATACAATAAACACTATTCCATTAACCCGTATATTTAGATGGTGCACGCCTTATAGGGAAGATACAATTTGCCGCAAGATATTCATAGACAGATATTGATGCCCCGTTTGGGTTTACATAGATCCCGTTGACTTGCCCCGCAAGGGTCACCACACGTACGTAGACGATTTTATACAAGAAAATCTTCCTGAAAACATAGCATATGACATAGGTCACCGTCTCTGCATAAAGGATGATACCTTCCTGGGTATTAACAGCATTGCAGATCACCCGCCACGCTGATAAAATTTCTCGCATATAGTTTTCCTGATCCGCCAAGGTACGCATGAAACCAAAAAAAGGAAACACATGCATGAGAAGATACACTGTGATATGAGGAAGCATAGCACCGCATGAGCCGAAAGTACGTATACCATACAAGGTCAAGTAGTAATAAAGATAAATATATTGTGTATACATGGTAACACAATAAGTACAAAAGTATACAAAAGCACAAAGTATAGATAGATAGAATAAGAAACTATAATGGCATGAATATAGAACAGCACAGATAAATGTGATAAGGAAAAGTACGTTATGAACACCTATAATAGGCAAGTATACAATAGTAACAAAAGGAAAGTGAAAAAACAATAACTCAGAACTCAGAAAGATAAAAGATATAGACTAGAGACATGCTATGTAATCGACAAAGAATAGAATAATGGAAGACATGGTAATAATAAGAGAACATGAGACAAGTATAGTAATATGTAAAGTACTAAATATAATGTAAAAGTATAAAATAAAGGAGATGCTAAAAGACATAGAACATGAATAGAAAAAGATTATATGTCAGAATATCGATGATAATGAACACAAGATGTAAATATGTTTGGGATATATAACATATGTATGTTTGTGACAACGCTTATCGGTTGTCCATGCTTATGTTCCCACTAAGCTGCAGTTTAGCACGGTGTTCAACCCGTGTAGGTACGTGGTTAAGACAAGGATAGAGGTTATACCCGCTCCACACGCAAAGAAGGCCGACTCAGAGATAGGTGCTCACCAGCCGCCGCCCAGCACCCCTATGTTTCGTATTAGAAATTGCATGCCATAAGTAGATGGACTCGTATGTGTATAGATTGTACTCACACCACTCCGGTAGTCTTTAAGGCGTACAAATGATTTTTGTTATTGAAATTGTTTTTAGCACCAATTAAACATGGTGGCAAATCGAAAGAACAGGTCAATGAGAGTCCCACTATATAGATAGTATAGATGGTATCGCGCCCCAGACTTCGGTTCGGATCCGCCAATCGGGTCGGGCCGGGATCGAGGGCGTGACAGTTATTAAGTCAAATTTAGTTTTTGTCGACATCTCTTCACTTTGTATATTACGTTACAGTATTTTGTTCTTACAAGGAACAAACTTGAGTCTAGGATCTCTCGAAATCTCTTCTCATTCCTTATCCTTTCCACACATACATGTCTTTTTTTTCAATGATCTTGTCTCTTTGTGCTTTAAGCTTTATAGCCTATGATGACTCATGATTGTCCTAAGGCTTATGTATTTTTCCTTTTAACCCCACATTAGGTGGCCATTGGTTTATCCTTCCTCTACTTGATAAATGGAAAAACTTGTGATGAATTGCTAATGGATATTCATTGAACACTTACACAGATGCACTTATAGGCAATGTTTAAAATATTTGATATATCGGCTGATATATCGTCGATATATCGGGTATTGGTAAGGGTCGAAATGATATTGGTCATCGATAATCGATTGAGTGAAAAATCGATAATATCGAGAAAAATATCGGGTCTGTGGCACACGCGCGCGTTAGTTTAATTTTTCGGTAAAATATCGGAGATATATCGGGAAATATCGGAGATATATAAGGATATATTGGGATATATCGGAGATATATCGAGATATATCGGAGATATATCCAAACGGTCATATTTGAAATCCTGACTTGATCCAATGGTTATGGATTGATCCCAACAATTTAAAGAAGATCTAACGGTCAGATTTGCACCAAAATTAAATCCAACGACTATAATTAAATTACAAAGATTTTTTTACCATCAAATGACTATTTTGACAAAAAAAAAATCTATAAATACCTCTAAAATCATTTCATTTGATCAAATTCTCTACTCATATATAATTCATTTCATCACACTTTTTTCTTATGATGTTTATATGATATCATATTTTAGCTAGTGTATTTAGTAATATATTAATAAATTAACATTTCATATTAGTTAATATTTAGAAATCAAGCAATATATTAGTTAATATTGTGTATGCATATTATAAATTTATAGTATTATATGAAGTTTCATATTTTAAATTAGTTTAATTTAGTGATAATATATTAATAAATTAATTTTTTCATGTTGGGGTTAAATGTTTGAAACGAGCATGTGGATGAATCCCGAATTTCCTATCAATTGAGAAGTTGTGGATACAAGTCAAGATATTTATGCATGACATGTTCGATCCTATAATCAATATTATCTAAACATCATGTCTTGGTATGAGTATTGTTTTTACCAAGATGAGATCCCTCCATCAAATGTTACAATGGAGCCACATTGATCTTCATTTTAATTTTAAAAGCTCATTGTAATGTAGTTTCAATATATAGTATAGATATATATATATATATATATATATATATATATATATATATATATATATATATATAGAGTATATATAATTGATTATTAATGTCTTTTGTTATTTTAGAAAGTATTTCATGAATTGTGCTATTTTATAATTTTCGATATATCGATATTCATGTATAAATATCCATCGATATATCCGTAAAATCCAAGTACTCCGTTGAAACCGATATTTTCTTTGAAACCGATATTTCCATCCTTGCTTACATGCATATTATTGTATGTAGTGGATCAAAATGACACTAGGCTTACCTTTGAATTTGTATGGAATTATGTGGAATATTCACTTAATACTTGCACAAATGCACCTATAGCCATGACATTGCATCTAATGGATCAAGGTGGCGTTAGGCTTACCTTTGAATTTGTGATAAATTTCAATGATGATGTACTCTTTTGAATTAAAGTGGTCTTGAGACCTACCTTATTTATTTGAGAATGAATATTGAATGTAACAGGTACAACATTAGAGAAATATTTGTGATTGAGAAAATGGTGGTAAAAAAGCCTATTTTCTTTAACTCAAAATTTATACTACTACGATTTCCTCATACTTTCAACATTATTCCTGCCTTAGGCTTGTTGAGCCCTTATAAACTGTATGGTCAGCTTACTCATTTTTGGGTAGTGTCCAACATCTCCCACATGATAGAGAAATACTTATTGAGGTATTTTCCATTGAGGAACCTCTTGTGTAGTTCCTCTTGTACACTTGACAACTAATAGGCGTTCCCAGGTAGGACTTGATGAACCTTGAATGATCCCTCCCAGTTGGGAGACCATTTGCCTAATTCTCTATATTTGGAACCAATTGGTAGCACAATCTCTCAAACAAGATCTTTAACTTCAAAGTTATTTCTCTTGATTCGCTTGTAAAGCTTACAACCTTCTATCATGTAACGCCCTAAAAATACCTTAGAATTTTTATAATAAAAATTACATATATCTATATATCAAATAACTTGGGTATTTTTCTAGGAATTCGAAAGTTAGGAGGAATATTGATTAAATGATTATTGAATCAGAAAATAAAACCTAAGTGAAAAGAGATGAAAATATGGAAATTGTAAAATGTAATTTGGTGGTCACCAAAGTGTTTATATGTCTAAGTGAAATTAGGAGAAATAAATGAGCAAGGGAAAATAATAGGAGACTTAATGAAGAATAGAGAAATGGAGGGGACTCTAAATATAAAAAGAAATAAAGAAAAGAAGAAAAAATCAAGAAAGGACATGTGACATAGAAAGAGGGAGGAAGCATCCTCTTTTAAAATACGATTAAGAGTGATCTATAAGCAGTGCTGAAAACAGAGAAAAGGAGATAGAGGAGAGACTTACCTCTCTCTAGATTTTTCCTCGACGATCGACCATAGGTCTCCGGCGGCCAAAGGGAAGTCCTTCTCGTGACAAGAGCTGCAAGTAGAGACTGAATCGGGGAAGCCTCACAAATCCCAGGGAGGTAGTCTTCTCCTACTTTGGCTGATTTTCTTTCTACCCCTAAGGGTTGTGTGGGTGGTTATCTTGTCTTAGGGGGAATTGTTGGTTGTATTTTAAACCATGGGGAAGCTTCATTATTGTGAAAAGGTCATTGAACCTAGAGATGATTCGGGGTACTAATTAAATGGAATTTGGTAGTGAGTTCTTCTAGTAAATTGTAGCCACATCAATGAACTTGATGTTAGGCTTTTGAATTTCTCAATTTTGATATTTGTAGACCAAGTTATGGTCCTTTTACTGAGGTCATTCAGTAGAGGCCACAGAATCTCATTCTATAGAGGTCAAGAGAGCACAGATCTCATTCTGCAGAGGTCGCTAGGAACCTCATCCAAATGGAGGTCGTAAGACTCTGATCCGCCGGGAGGCCTCCGCACTCATCCTCCGGAGGTCAGCAGACCTCAGCCCTGTGGGAGGGGTCAAGATACCTCATTCTCGAGAGGCCGCAGATCAACCAAGCCGCCTGTCTGGAGTTGACCACGTATGACCTCCAACCTCTCAAGGTCATAATCTCTTCATCTCGAACTCAAGCTGGTGTCTCGGACCTCCATGAGCATCCACTGAGTCAAGAACAAAATTCAGCGCCCAAGGAGTGATAGAATATGTCGACTTGTGTGTCAGACCGAGCTACTGAGGTCAATAGCTCGCCACTACCGGGCTAGGTGTGACTCGCCGCATGACCTCCAACCTCAAAGGTCATAACTTTCCGACCGAACTCGCTTCGTAGTGGGTTCCTGGACCTGTTAAAATACCATTGAGTCAAGAATACATTAATATACCTGAGTGAGGATAGGACATGTCAGGATCGAGGTAAGTCAGACCGAAGCCACTGAGGCCTGTTACCAATCAGCCAAATTTCTATCAGGTGTGACTACGTATGACCTCCAACTTCTGGCTAGTCATAACTCCTTCTTCCGAAACTCAAGCTCGGTGCTATTGACTCATGTAAATCCCATTGAGTCAAGAATCCATCTATAGTATAGCTTGTTGAAATTGGAACTCATATTAAACTCCGAAAATCAATCCTAACCAAACCATTAGTACGCAGATTTAATAATATTATATTCTTTATCGGCTTGGAATAGGTTTACGCGAGGAAAAGCCAATTGAGATTGAGGACTCAAGGATTGAATCAAAGAACAAAGATTTCAGGCTTGTCTCAACACCCTATTCCCTGTTTAAGTTTTGCTGTTTGTTCTATATTTCCTATTCTCGCTTTCATTTGAAATGCTTGGTTCTAATGCATAAGAAAGAATATTGAATTGTTTTAATGATTTGAAGAAACTGGACATAAAATGTTTTATATGAAAAATTGCATGACTATCGAAGTAACTATTTATACAAATAAACATATTGTACTGCATTTGCTATAAAGGATTTGAACACTAATAGAATGTTAACCATAGGTTCAGATGGTGATCAGATCGTATACCATCAGGGTCAAATACAAGATCGCGAACTATCAGATTGATGTGTCACCCGATCACAGCCCCAAATGAACCGTGACGGTAGTGTTCACTATTTGATTGTTGAGTAACCAAATAAACAAACAAATAGGACCGTACGTGTTATAAAACCATTTGATACCGCCAGTACCAAAGAGGACTGGTTATGCTGGACTCGATATCCCGTAAAATCGGCATATAGGTTAAATTGCTAAGGGCATAATTGAATTGATTGGCATAACTTGACTGATAATTTGCACTGAATCGAATCAGAGATCTAAACCGACTTGTGAGCATAATTGAATTGATTTAGATTGCAGAATATTGAATATGAAAGTGTATTTTCGAGATGATCAATGAACCATAATCGATTGTATATAAAACAAGCATTTGTATTGTATTTGCTACTGATCATCCAGAATATGGAAGTTTTGAATCGTTAAACTGGTATGATTTGATTTAAACTGAAATCGAGGGAAATGGATTTAGATAGAACCATCAGCATGGAAATGCTTAGCGATGGTTTTACCACCGCGCAAGTGCATTCTGAGCGGAGTAGATAGAAGTATCGAAAGGGACTCAAGATCGAGTGGAGCCGAAATATAATATGAAATTTTGAGTATGTTCCATAGGATGTGCAATCATTCCATGTTTTCTGATATTGATATTTTGTAAACAATTTGAACTCAACATCTATTTTGTAATCATTTTGAAAAAGGCTGAATGCCTTCATCAGGAATCGTATTTCATAATCGCTTACGTCAAGCCCCACCCTTTTGTAATCGGTCAAGAAAGCTTTACCTACTTTGAGTGATTATGATTTAGTGGCATCCCGGGATTTCTGCCTCAGACTTCCAAATGGGTCGGTCATTGAAAGGGTCCCACAACTTAGGTGGTACTGCAGCCTAGGTTTAGCGTTCTACGAAATGGTTTTGAAATTGTTTGTAACTGATTTTGAAATTGTGTATAACGTGGTATCTATTTGCATATAAAGGACGACATGACTGATGGACTTAAATGGTCTTAATAGGATACATGGACGTGTCTAGCTCTGTGGTCGAGATGACCAGGGACTACCAAACACCCGCTTAGTGGAAGGTGGGCAAGCATCCCATGCCCACCAATGAATGAACTAGAACAAGTGGCGTGGAGGTACTATAGGTATCCTCCAAGAAATAGCTCAGATTGCAAAGAGTCGCAACCAGTCAATTGCCTACGCCGACGCCTATCGAGAACGGCAAGATACCGACTGTAGATTTTATGTGGAAAGAAAGATGGATGAGCCAGGCAGAAAATTGGGCTCAGAGAACCGAAGCACGTTTGTAAATGTACTGCACGACCTAAGAAAAGTTGGAACAAAGGGACTACTGGGCTGTGGATGAGGCTTTATCAAGCAGGGGTTTCTCGTGACTAGGACCACACCATCGTAGAGAGTTATATGGAGTTCTTCTTGATGAGTTCAAGAAGCACTATGTGGGTCGCACTTATATGAGCAACATGAGAAGTGAGTTTCATAATCTGAAGCAAAGACAGATGAGGACCGAATGAGGGAATTTACGCGGGCCGGGCGCATGGCTCCTGAGATACTATGCAGTGAAGAAGAAAAGTGTCGAGGGTTTGAAGATCACTTTACGACCATATTCGAGCCCATGTCACAAAGATTTTCCACAGAGGATTTCTCCAGTAAAATTAGACATGCATTGAATGGAAAGAGTAAAGAAGGAGGAAAGAGAGAGAAAAGATAAAAGAAAGGGAAAGAAAATCCCGACTGCCTAGCCTGGAACACAGAAGCAGAAATCAGGACCAGGGACCCAATCAGCCCACAAAGACAGTTACCCAGAGAATACTTACTCTACCAAGACCTCATCAGCTATGAAAATCGAGGTGTCGAGGACAACCGTCCCATTGTCTCCCATTGTGGGAGAACTATGAGAATGTTGGAGACTTATTGTGCAAGCCATTACTTAGTTGATCCAAAGAGCATAAGCAATAGATTGTCTCTAGAGCTCATTCAATTACAACACCCCTGGGATCAAGTACACTTTTAGTGGTACAAAAGGCAACAAGAGGTTGCACACCGAGTGTTCGGCACATGGATCACGCACTTCAGAGGGCAAGATGGTCGGCTCCAAATGTGAGCATATGTAATGAAAGTTAATGGAAGACACCGATCACCCAGATGTGATAGCCAGTAATTTCCAAATCTTTGATACTATTGTACATACATTGATTGACCCCGGTTCAAACCACTCATATATTTGCACTGACATACCCAACTTGGGTAAATTACCAAGGAGTGAAACTGAAAGATGACATCTGGTGATAGAACCCTACAATAGTGTTATTGTGAACATAGTATAGAGATTGTCCCTATAAAAATACGAGTATGAATTTCGATTTGATTGAGCTATCATTCAAAGAGTTTGATGATATTGGGATGGACCGTTGTCCCAACATCAAGCAATAGCCTATTGTAGAAATGAAAAGAGGAACTTAAAAAACACTCAATGAAGATAAAGTAACTTTCATCTGTGAGAGGTCAAATCACCCATCTAATGTGATATGAAACACACCGCTAGAACAATGGTGCTGAAGGATGAAGCATACTGCCATGATTGATACCAAAGGCAAGGTCATAGTGTATCCGATATCCCCATCACTTAATTTCTCCCACGTGTTCTAAGAGTTACTGCAATTACTCCCACACAGTGAGATTGCTTTGCTATTGGATGTTGTACTGTGCCACACCCCGTGATCCATTACACCTTAGAATGGCTCCACTCAGAGCTATAAAGGAATTGAAATTGTAAATTGTAAGAACTACTTAGAAAAGGGGCTTATTGACCATGTATCACCACTGAGCTCCTGCGGCCAGGTTAAAAAGTGAAAGATCAGATAATTTATTATGTATTGCTTCATAGACAACAACAAGTTAACAAGAAAGGTCATATCCGCACCAATTGATGATTTGTTTGACCAATTAAAAAGTATCTTTCGAATACGGACTTGCTGATCCGGTACCATCATTGAGAATTAAAGATGCTGACATAGACATGCGCAGACGCGACATGGACATTATGAGTTCCTTATAATGTAAAGCCATTTGATTATCAAATGCTCCAGCCGCTTCATGGACCTACGAATCGTGGTTTTCCGAATCGTATGTGACTGGCCACGTAGTGTTTATAGATGATTCTTGTGTATTCAAAGACTGGAAAATCATGACACACACCTTCGCAGTGTTGCAGACTTTGGTGAAAGAGCAATTGTATGTGAAACTGAGCAAGTGTGAGTTTTGAAGAATGAAGCATCTTTCTTATAACATAGTATCGAAATAGCTGGAACTGTAGTAGATCCCAAAGAAAATAGAAGTGGTTGTTGAATGGAAGCCACCAAGAAGACAGGCGTAGGGTTTCCTCGGGACTGCGGTGGATACTACACATCTAAGTATAAGTTTTCTATGACTACAGCCCCGGCGACGATTGTTCTTAAAATGTAAAGTGCGAATGGGAGGAAATGTCAGTTAGTTTTGATAAGTTGAAAGATTTTAACCGAGGTTCGATTTTACTCAACCAATTCACAGAGAATATGATTTTTAGTGATAAGGCCGCTAAACGGACTCGATGTCCTAATGCAGAGGTAGTGGTAGCCTATGCCTACACAGCCAGTCAGATGAAAAGAACTACCCCACCGGTAGATTGTGGGAATTAGCCGTGAATTTGTATTTGCTGAAAATTCTGGAGACAACTATTGTATGAGAGAAGAACACCCACACTAATCATAAGAGTCTTAAGTATTCACCAACGAGCTTAACTCAGAGACAACTATATTTGGATGAACTAATAAAGATTATGACCAAGAAGATTGATTATCACCTGTGAAAGGCCAATGTAGTATCACACCTCTTGAGTAGAAAGTCACTACGAATTCGAGCGTTGAATGCCCAATTGTCATTATACACGATGGTAATCAGAGGCGAGTCATACTTCGTGACCGAAGCCAGAGTCGAATCGAAAAAGGAGGCACAAAGAAAGACGAGAAAATTGCCGCCACAATAAATCGATTGGAAATGGTAAGAACAGAGTTCACAAAGTGAACGTAAAATGGAGTTTTAGATTATATGACTGGTTTCAGGTACCCATTGTAATGATTTGAGGAAATCCATACTTTCAAGAGGCATTACAAGGATTTTGCTATCCATCCCAAGAGTACAAGATGTATCGGTGATTTAAAATGTCATTCGTGGTCCTAATAAAAGAGATGTGTCGGAATTAAAAATTGCGTTTAGGTTAAAGAGTAAAGAAGAGCACTGCCTTCGATTATTGTAAAATTCCTATCGTATTTACTCCTAGAGTGAAATGGGAATCAATCACCATGGATTTTGTGGTTGCAATATCGACAGGAGAAGGCATGACCTGCTTTTGGGTCAGAGTAGACCGATTGACTAAGTCGTTTCACTTCCTATCAAAGGGAGAACCCAACATTCACTAATGCCAGAGCTATATATCAAGGAAATAGTCTGTCAGCATGGGATTCATCCATTATTTCAGACTGAGATCCGAGGTTTACCTGAGATTTAGGAAAATCGCAAGCAGGCCTTAGGCACTGACCGAATTTCAAAGATAACGCTCCACCTTACAAACGGATGGACAATCCGAGAGAGTGGATCTGTGATTCGAAGATATGTTAAGGTCGGTGATTTGACCTTATATAATTCGATCAACACATCGCTTTTAGTTGAATTCCTTGGTACAAATAAATGTTTAATCAAGTATCGGTCTGGGCGCCTTACGAGGCTTTATATGGGAGAAAAACAGAACACCGTCAGGTTGGGCTTTAATTGAGCGAAAGGAGTGCACTGGGCCTGCATTTGATACAGAGATCAAGAGTGAAATGATTAGAGAAAGATTGAAGGTGGCCACCTATAGACAGTAAATCATATGCTGACATGAAAAGAAAGATATTCATATGAGATCGCGAAAAAGTGTTTTTGAAAGTATCGCTTGGAAGAAGGTGATGAGGATTTGGGAAAAGGGTAAGTTGAGCCTCAGATTTATCGTCCCTATGAAGTGATTGAAAAAGTGTGTCCAGTAACATACAGATTGGCATTACCTCCGACTGAGAAGATCCATGATGTGTTTCCATGTGTCCATGCTACGAGGGTACCGATCGACCCACATGTAGTCTCTTCGAAACAATTGAGCGAGGCGTATTTAACGATGTAGAAGAGCCAACAGAGATTTTGGCTCGTGAAGTGAAAGAATTACGAATAAGAAGGACTTTAGTCAAAGTGTCGTGAGAAACTACAAGATCGAAGAAGCCACTGTGGGAAAATGGAAGAACGATGGCAAAGAAGATCTTGACTAAGGTAATTTCAAGGACAAATTTTTATTAAGTGGGGGAGAGTTGTAACGCCCCAAAAATACCCTAGAATTTTTATAATAAAAATTATTATATATTCCAAGTATAATTGGGCCAACTTGGGTATTTTTCTAGGAATTGTTAGAGGAATATTGATTAAATGATTATTGAATCGGAAATAAACCTAAGTGAAAAAGGAGAAAATATGGAAATTGTAAAATGGGGACCTAAGGGTCAATTGTAAGTAAGTTTATATTTCTAAGTGAAATTAGGAGAAATAAATGAGCAATGAGAAAATAATAGGAGACTTAAATGAAGAATAATAAAGAAATGGAGGGACCTAAATATAAAAATAAATAAAGAAAAAAAAGAAAAAAAATCAAGGAAAGGACATGTGACATGGAAAGAGGAGGAAGCTTCCTCCTTTTTAAAATACGATTAAGAGATCCATAAGAAAGGAGAAAAGCAGAAAAGGAGAGTTAGAGAGGCTCTGCATGCTCACTCTAGATTTTGACGATCAGACTCATAGGTCTTCGGCAAGCAGAGGGAAAGTCCTTCCTCATTGACAAGGTACAAGTAGAGACTGGAATCGGGGAGTTTCGACAAATTCCAAGAGGTAGGTCTTCTCCTACTTTGGTTATTTTCTACCCTAAGGGTTGTGTGGTGGTTATCTTGCCTTAGGGGAATGTTTGGTTGTATTTTAAACCATGGGAAGCTGCCACATTGTGGTAGTGCGCGCTAGCCGGACCTTAGAGATGATTTTTGGGTACTAATTAAATGGAATTTGGTAGTGAGTCATTCTAGTAAATTGTAGCTACATCAATGAACTTGATGTTAGGCTTTTGAATTTCTCAATTTGGACCTCTGTAGACCAAGTTATGGTCCTTTTACTGAGGTCATCTGTAGAGGTCAACAGACCTCATTACGTAGGAGTCGACGGGCCCGAGCCCGGTCGACTCGTCGGGCCCAACTACGTATGACCTCCCTCTTCGGAAGGTCATGCCCCCGTCGGCTTCAGTTTGAATTGCTTGAAGCTACATGGAAATCCCGTTGAGTCAAGAATACATTCATATGCCTGAGGAGGGTGGAATATGTCAGGTAGGGTTCACAGGGTCGGGTTAACTTCGGTCGATTGGCTCGGTGGGTGTGACTACGTGACCTTTCAACTTGGAAGGTCATAACTTATTCGTCGAACTCCATTTCGGGTGTTCTTGGATTCTATGGAAAGCCCATTGATTAAGAATACATTCAGGAGGATAGGAATATGTCGGACAGGAGTGTCATACCGAGTTCTGAGGTCGGTGTGGTCGATCGGCTCGGTTGGGTGTGACTACGTATGACCTGGCAGCGGAAAGGTCATGCTCCATGCGTCAGAACTCCGTTTCAGGTGTTCTTGGACTCTATGTAAATCCCATTGAGTAAAGAATCCATGTATATATATCTTGTTGAAATTGGAACTCATATTAAACTCCGAAAATCAATCCTAACCAAAACTACTAGTACGCACGAATAATATTATTCTTTAATTGTTTTTGGAATAGAGTGAAACCGAGGAGGAAAAATAGCGAGATTGAGATTCCAAGGATTGGAATCAAAGCACAGATTTTGGGTTTGTTCTACCGACTCCTATTCCTCGTTTCAAGTTTTTGCATGTTTTGTTCTATATTTCCTATTCTCATTTCAATATTTGAAATGCTTGTTCTAAATGCATAAGAAAAGCATATTAATTGTTTTAAATGATTTGAAGAAACTGATTATAAAATATTTGCATATGGTATGACTGACGAAAGTGAACTATTTATACAAATGTACATATTGTATTGTACTTTGCTAAAAAGGATTCAGGCATCCCTTAATGGAATGTTAACCGTTTAGTTCGTATTAGAGATGAATTAAGTATATCAATAGGGAATTCGAATAAGCGATCTTGCGAACTATTGTATTGATGTGTCCTCCGTCCAACGCAGCCAATGAGGACAAATGCGTGTTATAAAAACCATTTGATCAAACTGCGGTAGCGGAATTTGTGCGTTGACTACAATATCCTATGTCGAAGACATGGGTTAAATAGTTAAGGGCATAAGCTGAATTGATTGGCATAGCGGAATTGATTTTCGGGAATTGGTGCATTCATGACTGAAGCTGATTTGTGAGCATAATTGAATTGATTTGAGATTGCGAAATGTGAATGTAAGTGTATTTTTGAGATGATCAATGAACCATAACTGATTATATAAAACAAGTATATGTATTGTATTTATATTGATCATACATAATAGTTTGAAAGTTTTGAATTAATTAGAATTGCATGATTGATTTAAACTAAAGCGAGAAATGGTTGTATAGAACCACTAAGCATGAAATACTTGGCGTGTTTACTGTGCGCGGAGTGAAGTGATAGATGGTGATCGGCAGGACCAGATCGGGCGTGGGAGTCATAAAGAAGGAAATTTCAGAGTATGCTCCAACATGTGCATTCATTCCATGTTTTCTTTCGGATATTGATATTTTGTAAAAACAATTTGAACTCTAAACATCTATTTTTGTAAATCATTTTGAAAAGGCTTGAATGCCTTCATTGTAAATGTATTTTGTTAAATGTTATGGAAGCACTTAATTTTATGTCGCTTGCGAAACTCTGATTTTGGTGAGGGTGGAGTGATTTAGTGGCATCAGGACTCGGTTCGAAGTCCTTGAAGCGGGTCGGAGCCGGGAAAGAGGTCCACATATCATCTACGGATTTGGGTTCCATCATCATGGCCTCATTATTCCCCTTGCTTCTTACTCTTGTTATCCATCTATGCAACCAAGTGCCTTATAGTTATGTGACTTCTTCCTTCTACTACAAACTAGGTGATATAAAAAGACATGTTGGACGTGTGAATATGTCCACCATAACCTCTAACAACTATTCTTCTAGTGGTACCTAAAGAACATGCTTTTCAAGCAGCATTTTCTCATCTCAATTGAGCTTCATTTGGTATTGTAAATCTGGTTGTCGGATCTGGTTTGGACCAACTCTTTTCACCAATTGTAGTTAAAGTTGTGTCACTATGCATTTATTGTGGAACCAAAAAAAAAAAAAATGGGAGTGTTCTAGCATATAAATATCTTTCAATAATTAAATATGACTAATAACTCAAAATTTCATTGAGCTAACTTTATCATCAAACAGAATACCAACACCCACAAACTGACTTGATTGGTCTCTTGAACTATTTATTGTTGATAAACGAACTTCCAAATATAATGGTCTAGGCATACAATTTGCAAGGTAGTATTGACCTTTTTTTCTTGTCTTTCAATTGGTAGTGCTGGTGTTAATGTTTGGCTTAAAGCTACGATTGTTGGTATTAATTGACTTTGATATGCTATAGTTTTTATTTAGCTTATAGTTGAAATTGGTGGAATTGATTGACATTAAGATGGAACTGAACTTCCAGTTTATGATTGACTAGTATGTTTATCCATCTGAAACATTAAAAGACAAATAGAAATCAATGAATTGAAATAAAAACAAAATAAATTGAAGAAATTAGTACACTTATACACTAAGCTTTAAGCAAGTAGCTTTATTGTGACCTTGTTGCTTGCAAACATTGCAAGTAACTAGTTTCCCTTCATTTGACAACTTTGTTCCATAATTTTATGGTCTTGGCACATTTACTTCTCTTTTCTCTTGGTATGTGGCCTTCTTTTCTTATTTTCCACCTTAGGTGGCTCAACTAGGAAATATTTAGACATGTTGTAAAATATTTTTCCCGTCACTGGAATTATCTTGTACTTGTATGCAACTGTACATGTCTCTTGTAGTGCGAAATGAAATGTGATTGCTTCATATCACATTTACCATTGCACTAAAGCTTTTATAGAATGTTTGCGAAAGTGCCATAGCTCCCATGCCTTACAAGTGCAAGTCTTCTTATCAAAACAAACAATGTGTATGTCATCCCCTTTTTGAATCTCTCATAACTTATGTCTCTTGTAAATTGTATCATTCACCGCACTACAAGACCTTTGTTGATATGAAAATCTATAAGCAAGGCTAAAACAATTCATCCACTTTTCACATAATGGACATTTCATGCTTAGCATTTTTATTATTATTTTTTCCTTATAAACATCATCATTGTTCTAATAGGCATATATCTAGCATCTAGGATCCAAGAGTTGAAACTTTCAACCATGTTATTATCCACAGTCCATAACTTAAATTTGTTGCTAAAATATGCTCTTACCCATGTGTGTGGTGAGTAGTTCATCAAATCCCTTGCAACTTCTGAACTCATCTCTCTAGCAATCTTACATGGTCTACAAATCCTTCCTCAATGGTGAACTGAGCTGTCTTCCAAAATTGTCTCTTCATCTCTCCTCTTATGTGCTTCTTAGACCGATTAGTATATGTGGCATGCACACCATTTGCGCTCAGCCTTAGGGAGCATGTCAATTGTCACGCCTCGATTCCCGGTCCGACCACGTCGGATCCAACCTGCCCTGTGGCGCGAGACTATATAATCGGGACTCTTTTACTCCGTTTTTTTTGTATAAAAGATACATATACAAAAGAACTACCACCGTAGTGGTGTCCATCAAAATCTATACACATACTGAGTCCCATTTACATATACATATACAAAACTTTACTTTCAATTACATATTCGTGAGCGCAGAATCCCATCAGTGGATGAACCCCTACTAGTGTAGTCGGGCACACCAGATAAGTTTTCATATGTCTTCTCCTGTACCTACATGGATTAAAAACCCGTGCTAAGTTTTACACTTAGTGGGAAACATATCTTATAACTTATACGGATACACATGCATTTATACTGAATCATAATAAACATATAACAGTAACATATATCATAATCTTCATGAATTCATATAACACATTTACATACATAATTATCCTTGTAACAAGCTTATGATTTTTCGATATCTCGTATACTCTGCATCGAACTTATACTTATAACAATCTTATACTTACTCAGATCTTACACGTTTGGCAGACTTGTTCTTATTCCAATCTCTCGTGAGGACAATACATACTTATGCTTATATCGACGATACTTATTCAAATCTCCGGGACACCACTAACTCGACTAATACTTATCCAGATCTCGTAGAGTTTCATAGCTTAGATCTTATCAAGTAATTCAGAGGTACTATAGAACTTACTTGTACTTCAGATCTTTATACTTGTACTAACGGAGCACATCCCCTGTTTTATGATCTAATACTCTGTATTACGTAACTTATTCTTGTCTTATGGATCTATACTTGTGTTACGCACTCCTTATTCTTGTATTTCTGATCTTATACTTGTATTCCTGGATCTTATACTAATTTCTTGTTCCCGGGTACAAAAGTACCGTAGGTACTACACATATTCATTATAATGGAGGTACCCGTAGGTACTAATGACTTATATCTCCGAAGGGCAACATATTCAGATTTCCTATATCAAATTCATATACTTATACAGAATACTTATACACGTATTTTGTCCTTATCATTGCACATATATACTTATCAAATCTCTTATAGGAGTTATAGAGCTTCTATGTGCACGAGGTAACTGTGAGGGTACTTTTGTCGAACGTATCGTAGTCATAATACATACAAGGTCGATCATACTTATGCAAGATACATATCAGATAATTTAACATTAGTCCATAGCAAGTACAGATCACAACAGATACATATACCGGATTCATACAGATTCAGAACATATCCAAAAACAAACAGATTTATCATTTATATTTGTTAATCATACTAGAGTTACACTTGTTCGGGAGGTAATCATATAGGTACTACAAAACCTATCCTTATACAAGAGGTACCGTGAGGGTACTACGTAACTTATACTTATATTACCGGGATACTTAAGTACCCGTAGGTACTAATAGATTCTGATTGGTAATGTAAAGTACCATGTGAGGTACTACAGAATAGATACAGGTACCTGTAGGTACATTCAGATCTTTACCATATTCATTTCTTTACTCTTATTCTTTATTCAGAGTCTTATCATATAACTATTTGACTACCCGAACCAATCATAAGAAATGAGTAGACACAAAGATAATAAGTACCTCAAGGTACAATACAAGACCGGTGTTGCAAGATTTACCAGGAGTGCCGGCACTAATTAGAACGCGCTCGCCCATCCCATCAGCAAGTGTCAGCGAGCATCAGCGGTGAGTGCCAAAAGCACCGACGTAATCTGCTCCACACGCAACAAAGCCTGTGGAAGATTTGAAGTGTGAGTGCCAAGATCGATCGAACGTGGTTCGCCTAATGCACGTAAGTGTCGTAGCACCAGCGTAAGGTCAAGACCGATCGTAACGTGCCTGCCCAATGCAATAGAAGTGTCGTAGCATTAGCAGGAGTGCCGAAGCACCGATCAGAACGTCCACTCATTCATTCTTCTGCCTGGCAGAATATACTATCAGCATAGCTCGTAACTCATAACCTATCTTTATCACATTCTGTGTTCATGACATATTGCTTTTCATGTTCATGTTCATGTTTCAGTCTCGCTTTACATTTCATCATATTCATGCTTCTGCTTAACATCTATACATATTGCATTTCCTATACTTTTCCTGTTTCATGTCTGTTACATATGGCATTTCTTATACTTGTATGGTATGATACCTATGTGTTCACACCTCTATTCATGTATTCTTTATTCCTCTATGAATTCATCAGACAGAAGTTGGAATCGTCTAATTCAATCATTCAATTCTGCTATGGCATTTTCATGCCAAACTAGTCATTTTCCCATATTACATTAGGGACAAGCTTGAAATACCTATTTTCTCAGGGGTCTTAACTTCATACCGATTAATCGGTTCTCGTATTCCTTTGAAGCTATGTGCTAAGGGTCTTTCTCCAACTGGAATCACCAAATCGGAGCACCAAAACTCAAGTTATGTCCTAAACAACTGGGACTACTCTATGTTAAAAAACAGAACTAGAAATTGGCTTAAACATAGCCCCACTTTGAGTGAATTTTTGGGCCACATAAAGTCAAAATTTGAAGGTGTCTATTTCAGGGTGTTTCATTGTCCTTGAAGTCTAGTTTAACCAAAAACTTGAATCACTCAAATCGGATAAGAAATGACCAAGTTATGGTCAAAATACGAACACTGGTCTGAAACAGTTGACATAACACTTATGGTACCCCCACTTTGAGTGAATTTTTGGGCCACCTAGAGTCATAATTTGAAGGTACCTATTTCTGGATATTTTATTTTCCTTGAAGTCTATTTTAACTAGCCACTTGAATCACTCAAATCGGATAAAAAATGAGTAAGTTATGTCCAAAATACGAACACTGGTCCAAAATAGAGCATGGGTACGGGTACCGGTACCAGTTGACAGAACCAATGTGGTACCAGTACCACTCTATTTGGTACCGGTACTACCCTTCGAAAATTGTCCAGAAAGGTGGTTTTTCTCCCATTTTTCCATATTTTGCTACCCAAATCAACTCAATAATCTATATACACATCAAAACCACTCCAAATTCATCTCAGATTTTCTCTTTTACTCAAACTGTCTTTCAATGCTTATCTTTCTTCAAAAAACCTTTCAAGTAGTCTATTCCCAAAATACTCTACAGGTCACAACCTACACAAAACCAAACACAAAGATTTGTTAGGGTTTGTTCTAAACCCTAACTCAATTACTTACATTTTAACCATGAATCCAACCTCAAAGGGAGGGTTCCATACTCTTGATCCCATAAGAATTTATTCTAGGGTTAGGTTTCTTACAACCCACAACCCACAAACATGTATCCATACAAATCTATACAAAGTTCCATTCTAAATGTTAGAATCCATACAAAAATCCAAAGATCCATACTCAATGTTAGTTTCCATACCTTTTTTATCTTCCTTTCTTCTTCTCTCTTTCTTCTTTCTTCTTCTTCTCTCTTTCCTCCTCCCTCTCTTCTATGGTTTTGGTCTCAAAAAAAGAGAGACCACCTGATATTATCCACTTTTGGAGTTACGCCATGTTTGGCCTTTGCATTTTTAATTCTTTTCTCATTTTCGCATTTAGGTACTTTCTTTCTTTATTATTCTCACCCAACTTATACATATTATACTTTTGGCATCCCATCTTTTCTCACCCATAATTGCATATAACCTTATTGTTTTATGCCTTTATGTCCTCCAAGGGTAAATTACCAATTTACCCTTGTTCTGTAATATCTCTTTCTGGGCCCTCGTTTTATTTCCCAAAAATTCCTATTTAGATTTTTAATATACCCTAAACATGTCGAAAACGACTAAGGTATATTTCGGGGTATTACATCAATAACAACTTGAACTAAACCCTATAGTCAACAAACATATAAATATGTCAAATAACTCAAATTCTTGATAAATAAAGATAAACAAATGAAAAATCATAAGGGTTTCTTATCTTATGCATATATGAGATAACTACAAAGTTACTCCCATATCCTAAATTCAAACTTGCTTGCAGCAGTGTTAGAAACCATGTCCAATTCAACTTAGTTTCACTTCTCACACATACCATTCTATAGGATAATTTTTTTCATCCCTATCTTGGCTTAAGGCTGCCAACAGTTTACCTTTAAATTGGGTCTTCAAAAAACAACCATCAAGCCTTGTAATAGGCCTACACTTTGTCTTCCAACCTTTTTTACAAGCATCCAAACACACATACATTCTCTTGAATACTCCCCTCCCATTTTTTAAGTCATCCCTACACACTCAACCCTCATTGTACCACCTGAGTTACTTCTCAAAAGCTCTTCCATATAAGCCTTTAACTCAAAAAACTCAGTGGTAAAAGTCTCTAAATATGTATCTAGTACCATCCTTCTTGCCCTCTTATACTTAGAGTGGCCAACATTCACCCTCAATTCATTCTTAGCATCCTTTTTTAGGTCCTTAAATTTGTAGTCATGCTTATTAAGAATTTTGTTTCTATAATGCTTGGCAAGAAACTTTGCTAAGCATCTAGGATTACTAAAAATCCTAACCAGTTTTGATCTTGAACTAATGTCTTTATTGGAAGACCATGGTTATAATCGTCTTTTGACATCAATAACACAAATGGGCACTCTTCTTCACATTTAACCCTTATTATATTTGATTCATTTTTAACATAATTCAAAGCCATACCAATATTTATAGCATACAATGTAATAGATTCCTTAACTTCAACTACATTGGAAAATGTCATACCCAAGCTAAAATAAGGCCTTCGGTCATCTACATTGAAATGGACATGGTGCTTATTTCAATGGGACCTCATCATCATTAGACCTAGCAAGACAAGCATCACTATCATCAATGTCATCATTGTTGTCTTTTGTGACGCCCCAAATCCCGGAGGTCCGTTGACTACCCGTCAACCCGTGGAAACACTCGTAAATGTCGGGTGACTAGACATTTCTCACGAAAATCGAAAGCGTAGTCCCTTGTACGGAGTTCTACCCGATACATAACCTCGTGATATAACTCCGTCTTAACAACTACTATAACAACTACGAGTAAACGACCACTAAAATTCACAAACCATATTTCATCCAATAATTCTAACTATATACACAAGTTTCAAGAGTAAGAAATGCTTTATTAAACAACAAATTAAAATGAAAACATTCTAATACATGTATACATAATAGAACCAAAGCCACAACCCGACTTTCTTCTCAAACTCGGCCTCTTGGACGAGCCGCCTCTCACGCCTCTGACTTAAAAATATGTTCCTCGATGTGTGAACTAATGCAAGAATTAGAATCACCCAAGGCTACTTCCACCAAGTGCATATGCAATGTCTACGAAAACAAACATTCAAGTAAATGTGATCCCACTTGAATGTCTACATGCTCAACTCATAATCCTCGAGTCCTCACCGACTTCACACTTGTCATTAATATGAGAAACATTATTTTTAACAAAGATATTTGTTATTATTTGTGGACTACCCTTCGATATAAGTAGTGGACCGACTCCGATGTTATATTTAGTAGACTACCCTCTGAGATATATCAATTGGGCCGACTCCAACGATTGATATTTTATATGGACTACCCTCCGTTAATTATTATTATTTAGTCAACCCTCCGAAACTATTCTCTCAGAACTACCCTCATGCACTCACTCCATTGTTCAGATGCCCTAGTGTAGTATGAATGCATGATGCCAATTCCAATACACTATTATATAACACACATGTGAATATCACATGCATATTCACATGATCAAATCATGTCAAACATCATGTACTTCACAATCATTACACCAAAATTAGCTCACTCATAATTTTTAAACACGAGCACTAACTTGAACTACTCAACCAAACACATTATTTCACAAAAAATATTTTTTGCGAATACTATTCCTACGAACAATAAACCTAAGCACGTCCCATGAATCATCAATCATCTGTCACTTTGTAATCTGACTTTGAAGCACCATTTCCGTCTTTATGCACATCACAACACAATTCATGGCATAATTATACAATTAGCCACTCAAACAGCTCAGAGCAAATACCGATCAGAATTTGTTTCATAAATTCAAACACCGATCCCAAGTTTGACTGATCAAAGGTCGCTTCAAGGCCTCAATCCAACTAAACATTACAAACACTTAAATAAAGTGTAAAACCCAAGTAGGATAAATCCCTACCTTCTCGAGTTTCTGACTAAACTCCTAAAACTCGAGTTCACGCGTAGGCCTCCACGTGAGAGCAGCTCTTCCTTCGTCCGGGTTGATTTCGACGGCCTGGATGGCAAAATTCAGAGAGAAGCTGCTTACTCTTCTCTAAACCAGCAACCTGAATTACTGCAAGATCTCCTCTTTTCAGGTCCAACTTTCTCATTTAGGTAGAGACGCACTATGATGTTTTGTCTATTACTGATTAAAGTCAATTTCCATAATGTCATCTTATGTCCCTAAGCTTCGATTTTGACATTCGCACTATCTCATTTCTTCCGCTTTCCATCATTTCAGTCATGCAACATGTATAACATGTGTACATGAAGCAGGTGGCTTGCCTGGCCACACATGTCATTGATTTCAAGACCGATACATGCCTGAAAAACGTGCCAACCCTCGGATACCTAATTCGACGTAAATTCAACGGCGCTAGATTTCGCAAGACGATTCCAATGGTAGAACCGTCATTATCCGGATATTCGTAGAGAATAAATTCTGTGAATTTTTACCGAAATTACGATTTTACCATTTTTCCAGAAAATTGGATTTTCTCGGGTCTTATAATCTCCCCTCCTTGAGAAGAATTTCGTCCCGAAATTCTGACACCAGACCACCAGCATGCATATGCACAAGGCACTCTACCATGCATGTAAACTCGCATTGAATTATTAAACGACCAATCACGACCTTCATCTCTAAACAAGAAGGGATATGTGGCCCATCGTGTCTCACGCTCCCATCGTGACTACCATAGTGCCGCCATAGCACCCTCACTAGTCTCACGGTCTTGCATCGCAAAACTTGATTACGGCTATCCAAAATGCACACTGGTCCCTCCTCAAAGGTCCCATCAATGTCAATCTCAATCTGTCCCCAATCCACCACATGAGTCGGATTCGAGAGTATACTCCTGAGCATGGAGACGCGGAAATACCTGACACCTCGACATGCTAGGGCGGTAAAGCCTCGGCACGCTAAATACCGCCTATCCTCTCGAGTATCTCGAAAGGCCCATTAAACCTCGGCGATAACTTCCCTCGCTTACCGAACCTGACCACTCCTCTCTTAGGCATCACCTTCAAGAAGACGTGATCTCCAACCTCGAACTCTAAGGGTCGACGTCGCACGCCGCAGATGTTCTGCGTCATCAACCAGAATATCACCGTCGACGCCCACCTTCGGGCGTGTTCTGACCGTCGTGACCGGCGGTCTCTCTTCCACCAAACAACATCACGGTAATTCACGGCCTCCCACACAATGCCTCATATGGTGCCATCAGGCTACCGCTCGATAACCATTGTTGTATGAACTCGAATTAAGGGCACCGCTCCTACCTTCTACGACCTGTGATTATGCCTCGCGCGTGTCCTCTAACACCCGTGATATAATCCGGCACAACGTGTAACCTCACACAACCCTTACTTGGTGTGTAAACGCCTAATCTTCCTGTTATCACAATCGTTGACAATCCAATGGATCACACCTAGTCCATGTCATGAATGACGTCCATATACCGAGCCCTTACCGGCCTCAACAACCCCCCTAAATGTACTCAGTGCGGGTATCCAAACTCGGAATATTTCCTCAATTCTACCACTAACTCTGTCAATGCGGATAAACCGACCGTGTGTTTTTATCTAGGCAAATATAACTTCTGGATTACACTTTGAGCCTCTTACATTCACACTTAAATGGATACCCCTGCCCTTACACTTAACCCAAGATTCTCACCTTGTGGGATTAACGACTTCTTGCTTGCCCAACATACTTTAATTACCATTTCGAATCGAATCATGAGTCTTCATTTGGACGAGTCTTAAAGACAAACTCAACTCCACACTCACCAATAGTGGTGAATGACCAGACTGCGCACCGGCCACCCGACTGGACGATGTTACCGTGCACACGCATTCACAATGCCATATCGTGACACCTGGGCCCAGGCTACCATGAGCGTAACCCAGACCCACTCATAACCCGACCTATCGGGCTCATCCTCCTCACCCCATATCCTAGGGAAGAACATCTATACCCGGTTTCAAAGGCCTTAACCTCTAAGCCCAACTACATCGGTTCCGTATGACAACCCAAATAAGGTCCTAATTACCTACAACCCGATGGTCGCTGCCAACTCATCCATGTCAAGCCCGACATCAACAAACTTGAAAGACATGTTCACCACCCAAGGTCCACCATAAGCTCACGCGCGAAATCAGATTCGCCCCCTCGACGACTCACACTGCCCCTCTAGCCTATTTTCAGGCCTGGGAGGTTTCAGAGGCACTCAAACCGAACCGGTTCCTGACCCGTACTAGGTGTGGAGGAAATGGAACTGGGTGATACTCTTCTGCTCTACAGTTTAACTGGGATCATACCGTCCCAAAGTCCCGGGATCCGGGTCCTGGGGCAATCTCGCCCTCACACGCCCACCCCGGCCCCGGGTCCCGAAACCGTGTGAAGCATAAGTCTTCCTCGCCTCATCCCGAACTAGAAGAAAGCTCGATCCTCCTTCTTGCCACAACACCGATCCCGGAAGTGCTATGGAGCATCCGATCCCTCTATGGTCGACCGGCCCCAACCACGGGAAAGTACATGTCCCGTGAGGCTTAAGTCCCACGATCCCGCCCGAATGGACAACTTCGTACCATTCTCGACCCCGTAATACCCACTAATCTCCAAGAAACCACGCATTCGAAGATTGACATTCTGGCTTCCTCCCAACTCATCACGCCATCTTTCTTCCGGTCCATCGACACGCCTGATGTCAAAACCACTGTCCCAAAATTCACCTTAGTAAGCCAAAACTCGCAGACCATCAACTTGGTGTACACCGACAATTTCAACAACGTAAACGATCCTCGCGGATACCTAGTAGTTCCCACTTTGATCGGGAGTAGATCAAAATGTCAATCACGTAAGACCACGGTTAAATCATTCAGATAGACGAATACCCATGCATGAGATCCATGAATGCTACTCGGTGCATTCGGCTAATCCAAAGGGTATCAACAGAACTTCAAAGTGCCCATAGCGCCCTAAAGCCGCCTTTAGGGATATATGTTTCAACCTCACCATGGTAACCATGGCGTTCACCTCGGGAGAATCAAAAGTTCTCTCAATCGAATAAATAAATCGTCAATCCTAAATGGGTACCGATTTGATCGCAATCGTTTCAACTCGTCAGAATAATGCAAATGGCGGGTCTTGTCTTCTTCGTGAAATGCAACCTGAAAGCCCCCATGGTGAAGTGCTCGGGTTCATCGAAACCCCGCTTCAAAGAGCTCTGAGCCGGATCAGTTCTGCACCTCACTAGCCCCATCCGGCGCGTGAATCATAGAGATGGGTGAAATACTGTGGCCGTGATCACCCTCGTTCCGAGAGTACGCACATGGACCGTAGGTGCAGCAAGAGTACCAAGTGTCACATCAGAGTATTTTTGGACTAAATAGGAAAACCAAAGCTATGAACCCTAATTTGTGGTATTAAACCAAGGGTACAATGGTCATTACAAAAGGATATGGAAATCATAATCAAGTAGAGACAATAATAATTACTAATTCAAAAGTTGAATTGCAATATTTAAATGTTTGAGACAATTTTACACCAAGGGAAAGTTGAGGGGGTGAAAGTATAATTAAGGGAGCTAAATAAGAAAATAATAATAATGAATTGTTTGACTCTTCACAGTGAAGTTCAAATTTCATAGATCTCGATGACGTGTGGAACCGACCGCGCCAAGGTCTGCCTCACGAATTCAGTAACCTAGAAAAGCTTGCTTAATTCGAGACGTCAATATTTTACAACTTGAAGTATTTAGCTTAGTGAAAACTCAAACTGGATTTTTGAAAAATTCAAAAATGGCAAATAGTTAAAGAATATTCATTTAGGATATATAAAATTGAAACTGGATAAACAATGTTTTCTGGGTTTAAACGGATAGAGAAAAGAAAAGAAAAGTGGATATGTGGTCCCTTCATATCAAAAGAAAAAGAAAAAAAAAAAAGACAAAACAACAACAAAAGAAAAATGACTTAGAGGAACAAACCTAAGCAAAGAGAAAGTACAAGGAGGAGAGAAGGAGAGGGTAGAGTTTAATTTTTTTCTTAGATTCATTCTCGATTTACGAAATCTCGACCGTCTGATTGGCCTTCGATAACACGGGAAGAAGTGCTCTACGACGAGGGCACACAGAGTACTCAAAACACAAAGATTCACTGAATTGTAAATATGCGAAACCCAAATTTTTATTTTTTCTCAGATCTTACGCCATTCTAGTGGTCGAATTTTTCGAACCAAAGTTTATTACTTCACGACGAGCTACGCGGTCACCCAAAATCTTCGCTTTTGTCAAGGTTGAAGAGGTGGGAAATTTTCCTACTTGTATTATTTCAGCCTAAAGGCTATATAATGGCTTGGAATATTCTTAGTTAGCCAAATTCAGTCCCCAAAATTTTAATTAGAGTTTAGAACTTTGGGAAATTTTAGGAAATTTTGACTATTTTCTTATACAAATCCGCTGAATTTTCCTAGATCGTTTTGACAGCTTTGATTAAAATTTCGTGATTTTATTCAAACAATGATGCACTTTTTCTAAATGTTGCGTCAATTATATGTGGAAAGTCCCTTTAGTTCAGAACTCACCATATGCCCGTGGAATGGCATTGGGGCCCATATTTTCTCAAAATTTTAATTTAGCACAAAGGTGCAAATTGCTTGGTTGTGCCGACGCAGATCTAATACATCGAGCGCAGAGGCTTAAAAGCAAAGTGCGGAAAAGTTGTGGAATCAGGTCAAGTTATAAGAAAGGAGGTGAGTGTTCTAAACTCATTTTCCAAATACCAAATGTATTATTATTATTATTATAAACTGCTTACACTGTATTTCATGGTTTTGAATGCAAACCATTTTCAAGAAGCAAGCAATGAGTTAAAAAGCAAGCAAATGGTTTCGAAGTTAAGCCATTTTTGAAAGAAAGATTGGTTTTAAATTGTAAAACCAATTTTTAAGCAAGTTAAAGTATAGCAAATGGTTTTTGGAAAAAGTTAAACCATTTTTCAAGCAAACAAGGGCAAGCAAATGGTTTTGAACAATTAAACTACTTTAGTTAGCATGCGAATAATGCAAAACGACAAAGAGCAAAGAAGTACAAGCAAAGAAAGTTTGAGAAAACAAAGCCCCTAGTTCTAAGCAAGCAAACCTATTGGGAGGTATTCAACCACGCGTACCTGTGGAGTCGTTGTCTCATACATGTATTTTAGTTTTTGCCCTGGGCCGGGCAAACCAGACATCATGCATTTAAAGTAAAACCGGTCGCACGCATGCGAGTATATAAGGTTATGAGCTTCTAATCAAATTATGGTGATGCGATCAATTCCAATTCATATCACCCAGCAGGATGCGACCTGTGTCCTTCCGACCCACGGTCGCTCTGTGCTTCCGTGTTCACTGTGTGGTACAAGAACAAAATAAAGCTCAAAGGGTTGATGCCATAATATTAACATACGCTAAAAATCAACCTGTCTCCCTGGCCGCCCGCAGCTCCGAGTTTTAAAGCAAAACGGTCGAATGCTCCCGTTATTGCAGAACGCGCTGAGCCCAAAGTTCCCATTTTTATGAAAAAGTTTCAGAGAACTTATAAAGTAAAAAGGTTTGTGAAAGGTTTTAAGAAATCTTTCAAACAAGATAAAGAAAGCAAGCAAAAGAAATTTGAGAAGTTTTATAAACTTCTAAGCAAGCAATAAATGAGAGTTTTATAAGCTTTTAAAGAAAAGCAAAGCAAGGGCAAGTAAAGAAAAGTTTTAGAAACTTTAAAGCAAGTACAAAAGGCAAGCAAAGAAATGAAACTTAAAAGGCAAGGTGCTAATAAAGCTTTTCCTTGAAAATAATTGTAAAAGAGTTTACATTTTGAGATGGTTCTTAAAGCAAAATATTTTGAGGTGCATACACTCACCGAGCTCGTTTTAGCCTATTAGTTTGTATTTTAAAAACTATTTTCCGTGCAATACGTATACTCCTGGATGCGAGCAGATTAGTGATTCTCCCTAGACATTTTATCTGCCAAACAGAACACAGTAAGGAAATACTTTGAACTTGTATAACGGAGCATATGTATGTACATGTAGAAGTTTTGTGAGAATGTGTTATACGTCAATGTTATTTTGGATATAGTGTAAATCGGATGTATACACAGATTGGGACATGTCCTATATGCTGTTATGTCGTCGAAATTTTATAAAATCATAAGTTTAGAATAGAAAATTTTTTTATAGGAGGTTTAAGCAAGCAATACGCCGCTTCATTGTGAGTTTCTAATGTTAGAGGTAATCTACTGGGATTTCTCGTGGATGGCTTCAAGACGCCCGCCACCGAAGGTGGTGTGTCAAGGTGGTATCGTGAGCATAAGTATTGGCAACGCTGCATGTTTAAGTTCAAAGTACATATCAAGAGCCAAAGCGTATTAAAAGTCGATTTAGTAATTACAAAGACTATGTCGTGAAGAGGACGCAGGTCGCCCTAGGAGAGTATTCCACGGCTTCCGAGCGCCCCGCAGACTGTGTGAGAGAGAGCGAGCACGTAGTCGGGTTCCACTACCGCTCTATGAATCATCCTCCAAAGAAAGGTGTCATGCCGGACTATCTCGCTACCGAGAGCTTCCGCGCCGTGATCGCTTACTTCGCAGAAAGAAAAGCGTACGATTGCATAGATATAGTCATAATAGACGTTAGTGAAGCCATGAACTTCCACCGCCACCTGTAGGTTATGGGAAGAACCGGGAGGTCAATAGAGAGAGTACAAAAGTTGGGCGCCAAGCCATATGATGGCAGGATCTTGGCAAATTGTTAGTGGCAGACATAACAAAGTATACGGAGTTGCAATACTCATGAGCAAAGAGTCTTATTTTCCAGCCTCCTAATGGAAGACAGTGGCTAAGGATTGATTGGATGTCGAGAAAGGAGGTATCCCGATGGCATATCATGGGACCAATTCCAGCTAGAGTTTATCGACAGTTCTTTCCCCTCAGAGCTACAAAGATTCAAAATTGAAAAGAAGTTCTCGAACTAGCTAGATTGGTTCCTATATTCAAGCATGAAGTTCTAAAGTGTAAAAGGTTTTTATCAGACTACAAGACTCGAATCGGGAAGTGCATTTTGTCGGTAGTTCTAATAGATTTTGGGACACATACTGAGGCCGCTTCCGAGAGTTGAGCAAAGCACTACAAATTCTTTGCATCGAGTAGTGAAGGAAGAGGAGTGCACCGCACTTCCCAACAAAGCTCAGACAAGACAACAGCAAGTGCAAGATGCTAGTAGGTTATAGAGGCCGAGGTGTGCCTCAGCAAATTTATCTCTAGTCAGGATCAAGAGGGGCCCTGCAGCCATAAAGGGTTACACTCAAAGTATTCCTCCTGTAGATAGTCATGATATACAACCACATCATGGGGAGTGTAAGAGATTCAGCATGTGGTGTTTCCATCAGGGCGTGAAGGCCATTTCATTAGGGAGTGTCCTCACCGACATGCAGTAAACACGTAGCCGCCTAGGGCCACCCCTGCATCAGACAGACACAAGTCTTCGTGGAGAGGTTTCCGCGAAATACAACACAAACAAGTTGGTAGAGGTGGTCGTGGTAGAGGTAGAGGCAAGGTCTCTGTGGATACAAACAGCCCCGCACTCAGCCGAGTATATGTCAGGATTCCAAGATGCAGATGCAGTCCAGATGTGGTCATTGCATTATTTCTATCCATCAAGGATGTACATATTAGTGAACCCAGAGCTATGCATTCATTTGCATCCAAGCCATTCTGACTCTGTTAATAGAGACCTCAAATGCATTAGAGGGTCGTATGAGAGTTTCCCTCCCAGCTGGAGATCCGTTACTCGCAGACAGAGGCCGAGATAGTAGTTCCTGACTGAGAGGGGACGTGAGTCCCCCACTGACTATAGCCTTAGATATGAGGGACTTTGATGGTTCTCGATATGTGGATTGGTCAGTCTCACACAGAGCTTAACACTTAGATTATTATGAAAAGGAAGTGAAGTTGCACAGACTGTGAAATTGAGGTAAAGTCTGTGGAATGCGTAGAGAGTTATCTTCCAATATGTCCTCCAGGCAACAGAGAATGTCAGAAGGGTTGTCAGTAGGTTATCTAGCTTATGTGGAGACAGGAAGGAGGGACTATATTGGACAGAGATTCAGCTTGTTAGAGAGTTTTTCTGGGATGGCTCCCAGATGATACGGGTGTGCCACTCAGACAGAGAGGCGGAGTTCACCATTGATTTGATCCTGTGGACTTGTTTCATTTCCATTCTCCCATAGATGGTTCCCACAGTCGAGGAGCTGCTGGCCCGCCAGAAGAATTGTTAAGTAAGGATTTATTTAGTCGTGAAAGCACATCTCACATGGGGAGCCCAGCCTTCGAAAAGAAAGATAGAGTCAGTCAGGTATAGACTGATGTGCAAAACAACAGAGTTACCATCCAAGAATCGCATCCACCCCAGAATCACAGAGTATTTGATCAACTCAAGATCTCGAGTATACCCCAAGATAGACTTGAGGCTCCAGATATCACCGCTGAGAGTTCGTAGGCAGAGCGATGGGCACTCAAGACAAGATTTCGTGACACGCTACGGGACATTATGAGTTTCCCGTGATGCCATTTGGTTCGACTAATGTCTACAAAGATTTATGGATTTGATGAACCGCATTCCGCAAATGTGATTTGGATAGGTTCGTCATAGTTTTTATCGATGATATCCCAGGTATTCAGTAGTTCAGAGGAACATTTAGAGCACCCGGGAGGATTGTATTGTAGACCCTATGAGTCACATGTAATGCCAAGCTCGGCGTGCCGCTTTGGCTCGACAAGGTGGCATTCTGTCAAGGTAGATTTCAAATTTCGATGGGGTGATTGAGATCCTGTAGAAGCAGTAAATTGAAACCACTGTTAAAGAATGGTGTTTTCGAGGTCAAGCCTCCCTGGTTTAGCAGATATTACAGAAGTTTGTTTGAGGGGTTCTCCAAGATAGCTGTACCTCACCCCACTGCCGACAAGGAAAGATGTCAAGTATGATTGTGGATGCCCTCACAAAGAGTTTCGAGGGGAGTTGAAGGGTAGATTGACTTCACCCAGCCTAGCTTTGCCCAATGAGAGATGGGTTGGTGGTTTACAAGTGTTGCTTCTAAAGGCCTTGGTCAGAAGCACGCAGAATGATAGGGTGATTGCATATGCCTCTAGACAACCTGGCATATGAGGTGAGAACTGCCCACAGCTATTGACTTTAGAGTCATAAAGAATGTGGTTTGCTCAAGATATGAGACATTATTTATATGGTGTTCCTTGTAGGATCTTTAAGGTATCACAAAGTCTTCAATATATTTCACCAAAAGAGTTAAACTCAGACAAAGAAGATGGCTCGAGTTGATTAAGGACTACGATCACATTCATCGTACCATCCGTGGAAAAGCTAATGTCGTGAGCAGATGCCTGTGGTAGAGGATGTACCAAAGAGTCTTTTGTCTCACATGAGATCGATTATCTTCCGTCTGTGGATCCGGTGAGCATTAGGGGCAGATATCGAGATCGAGGATTCAGAGCCTTGTCGGCACGTTTAAGGTGTTAGATCGCCTTTAATGTTCATTCTAGCAGGGTGCCACCTGGATCCACAAATGATTGCTTTAAGGAAGAGATAGAAAAAGGAAAGAAAGCGGAGTTTCGACAGAGATGATGGTATGATAGTGAAAGGACAGAGAATGTGTGCCGTAGTACATGAAATAAGAGAGAGACATTATAGCATACATTCTGTCCACAGAGTGTTACGTGCATCCATAAACACACATCAACTTGAAAGAACACATCGGTGGAATGAGATATGAAGAAAGAAATATGGTTTTGTTAGTGGTCATAACCCGAGAAAAGAAGGCAGTGACTTGAGGTCCGTGGGAAGATACAAAGCATTCTCATTCCAGCGGAAATGGGAAAAGATCACTCCAGAACAGTCTTCCACCTGAACACTCGAGAAAACATGATGCTATATGGGTGATAGTTGACGATCGACGGTCCGCTTCATTTTCTCGCGCTAATGTTGAAGATTCTGAAAGTCATTCAATCAGAGCGTGCACGAGATGAGACTTCATGGGGTTCCAATTTCGATAGTTTCAGATCGAGAACCCAGGTTCACATCCAGGTTTTAGCCTAGTTTGCAAACAGCTTTAAGTATCGCCACTTCAAGATTATTTATCTTCTGACGGATACACTTCAGAGAACTATTCAGACGTTAGAGATATGGCTGTGAGCTAAATGGAATTCAAAGGATTTGGATATCGAATTTTTAGCGACCACGAGTTTTGCTCTACAACAATAGCTATCAAGCCAGTATAGATATGGCTCCATTTGAGGCGTTGTATGGTAGGAAATGTAGAACTCCACTGTGCTGGGATGAGGTTGGTAAGAGAAGACTAGTAGGCCCTGAACTAGTATAGATCACTTCAGAGAAAGTGAAAGTTGTTCGTGATAACTTGAAGATAGCAAGAGATAGACAGAAAAGTTATGCGGACAACCGTCAGAGACTTTGCAATTCGAGATAGTATCAAGTCTTTTTGAAGATTTCACCTTGAAAGGTGTGTTGAGAGATTGGGAAACGAGGGAAGCTAATTCAGATATATAGGACCTTATGAGATTATGAGCAAAGAAAATAAGAGGCACAAGTCAGTTACCCCAGAGTTACTTATGATTCATGATACATTCCATGTGACCACAAGCTGAGGGAATTATCCAGATCCTTCACATGTATTGAGAGAGTAAACAAAAGGCAAAGCCTCCACAAGAGTAATTTTGACTTATGAGGAGACATTCATGCATTTCAGAGGACCACAAGAATGGTGTGTCGAGAAGCAAAGTGATTCCATTAGAAATAAAGTCTTATGGAAGAATCACAGAGGAGGCGCCATTTAGGAGCCGTAGGCTCGATGCGCCATCAAGACTTCACTTATTTTCCTGGATGGAGGTATTTTCCTTTCCTTCTTTTCGATTAGTTTATTCATCAGACTAAATGTCCTTAAGGAGGGAGGATTGAACACCCCGTCCCGAGAGAGTGTACAAGACATGAGACCGTAGGGTGTATAAGAGTACCAAGTGTCACATTGTACAGGTTTTGAGACTAAAGTAGAAAAATGAAAGTTTATGGAACCTTAATTTGTATTAAACCAAGGGTACAATGGTTCACAAAAAGGATGAAGGGAAACTATAATCAAGTAGAGATAATACAATACAATTTCAAAAGTCAGAATTGCAATATTTAAAATGTTTGAGGACAAATTTACAATTAAGGAAAGTTGAGGGGGGTGAAAGATAATTATGGTTTAAAGAAATAATAATAATGAATTCACGAATTTTTCAAGTCTCAAAATTCTCTAGATCTCTGATGACTAAACTGATCAAGGCCGTTAAGTTCGTCTCTGATGAAATCTAAGAACCTAGAAAAAGTTTCACACTCCGAGACATTAATAAGATTTTACAAATTTTTAGCTACTAGTTTAAAGTGAAACCTGAAACGGGATTTTGAAAATTCAAAAAATGGTAATAGTTAAAGAATATTCATTTAGGATATATAAAATTGAAACCGGGACAAAATAAATTGTTTCGGGGCTGAAACGGATAGAGAAAGAAAGAAAAAGGGACATGTGGGTCCCACATCAAAAGAAAAAGAAAAAAAAAAAAAGACAAAACAACAACAAAAGAAAAATGATGCAGATAACAAAACTACAGCCAGAAAGTTTACGAGGAGAGACAGTAGAGTTTTAATTTTTTTTTCTCTTAGATTCATTCTCGATTTACTTAAAATCGACCGGGCTTGATTGCCTGGATAAACACTAAAAGTGCTCTACGCGACGAGGATTACGCGCGAAGCATTCAAAAACATGTGATTTCACCGGCACTGTGTAACATGCGAAAAACCCAAATTTTTAGTTTTTCTCGACCACGCTATTCTAGCGGTCGTAATTTTTCAACCAAAGTTTAAGTTACTTTACGCGACGAAATCTACGCGCGCAATCAAAATCTGGCTATTACACAAGAGAAGGAAATTTTCCATTAGGAGTTATTTCGAGCCTAAAGGGGCTATATAATGGTTGAATATTCTTAAAGGCTATAAATTCAAATTCCAAAATTTTTAGATCGAGTTTAGAATTTCGGGAAATTTTAGGAAATTTTGGGACTATTTTCTGGACAAATCGCCGACTTCTGGGGATCGCTTTCTGACGCTTTATTAAAATTTCGTGATTTATTCAAACAGTTCGGGATGCACTTTCGTAAATAAGCGGTGTTTTAGACTATATGGAAAGTCCCTTAGTCTAGAACCTAGCCATATGCCTTGTGAATGGCATTAACATGATATTTTCTAAAATTTTGAATTTGTATGACAAAAGGTAAATCATTAAGTAATGACGCAAAGATCTAATACATCGAGTGTGTAGGTGGCTAAAAGCAATGGTTGGTAACTGCTCAAGTTTAGCAAGAAAAGAGGAGTGTTCAACTTATTCTTCAAATACCAGTATTATTATTATTATTATAAACTGGCTATTAATCGGTATTTCATGGTTTTAATGCAAACTATTTTCAAGAAGCAAGCAATGAGTTAAAGCAAGCAAATGGTTTTGAGTTAAGCCATTTTGAAAAGAAGTTACTGGTTTTAAAATCAGAAACCACCCTTAAGCAAGCAAGGAAGTAAATGGTTTTTGAAAAGTTAAACCATTTTTCAAGCTGTAAACAAGCAAGTGCAAATGGTTTGAAATACCAAAATCATTTTTCTGCTAAGAAAAAGCAATAATAAAGCAAAACCATTTCACAAAGAGCAGTGCAACAAAGAAAGTTTGAGAAAACAGCCTTCCCTAGTTCTAAGCAAGCAAACCTGGCCGAGTATTCCGTACGTGCACGGCGGGAGCTGTCTCTACATGTATTTTAGTTTTGCCCTATCACAACCAGACACATCGCGCATTTAAAGTAAACCGTCGCATCGATAGAGCATATAAGGTTGGTGAGCTCTAACTAAATTATGGTGATGCGCATCAATTCCACCATATTCACTGAAAGGTGATGCGACCTGTGTCCTTTCCACTCCGGCATCGGCCGCCTGTGCCCGTGTTCACTAGGGTACGCGAAACAAAAATAGGCTCCAAAGGGTTGATGTTTTATGTTATAATATGCGCTTTTGAAAATCAACGATATCTCTGGCCGCCTGTAAGCCCTGAGAGTTTTAGTTAAACCGCTGAGCCCAGCCCCGCTTTATTTTCAAAGAATGCGGCCGAGCCTGTGCTCCCATTTTTATGAAAAAAAAAAAAAAAAGTTTTGAGAACTTGAAAGCAAAAAGGTCAGAAAGGTTTTAAGAAACTTTTTCAAACAAGACAAAGAAAGCAAAGCAAAGAAATTTTGAGAAGTTTTATAAACTTCTAAGCAAAGGTAAGAAATAGAGTCATGTTTTAAAGAGCAGCCAAAGGAAGGCAGTTAAGTGCAAGAAAAGTTTTAGAAACTTTTAAAAATAAGTACAAAAGCAAAGTTGTAAGCAAAGAAAATTTTTAGAAACTTTAAAAGCAAGTGTTGTGCTTGGCAAGCTTCGAAAAATAATTGTAAAAGAGAGTTTTACATTTTTGAGATGTTTTCCTAAAAGCAAAACATTTAAAAGTGATACTCACTGAAATGTTAGCTCATTAGTTTGTATTTTAAAATTATTTCTGTAATGTGACACCCTGATCGGGAGCATTAGGATTCCATATTTACATCGCTGCAATTAAGTGAATATTGTAAGGAAATACTTGAACTTGTGATAATGGATACATGTATGTACATAGAGTAGTTTTGTGAGAATGTGTTGGTATGCCGGTTGCCATATTTGAGCATGTAAATTGGATGTGGCACAGATTTGGGACACATGTCCTATGTAAAATTAAGAGGTCATTGAATTTTATAAATCATAAGTTTAGAATAGAATTTTTATAGGAGGTTTTAGTTAAGCAATACGCTTTCGTCACGTGAGTTTCTAGTCATAGAGGTAACGGCCGATTTTCGCTGAAATTGGCCGCACGCCCGCCACCCAAGGGGTGGGGGTGTGTCAAGGGCGCACCGACACCGGTCTACTACCCGCGGGAGGTAGTCCAGTAGCTCATCCGAAAACATCCACATAATCGCGCACACTACTCAAGGTAGACCCAAGTCCGGTCTCTCCTCGCCCTTCAAAGGTAAGGCTCGCTTAGCCAACCCGCTTAACCGGCCCTCGACACTGGACTCGTGATAATCGCTTTGGGTAAAATATTATGCTTCGTCCCTTAAATACCACACACGAGTACCGGGTCCCGCTTGTAGTGGTAACCCTCCTACACTCACAATCGAGAATCGACCTGTAGTCGTCAACCAATCCATCCCTGGGGATGACATCGAACTCACATGTCCATGATCCTCAAGTCCACCGTGGGAGTAGAGTCCCCGGGATCCCAAACTCGCAACCTCACATATCATCCTATTCTCGCCCTAACCCAGGGGAGAAACCCCACACAAAGGTCTTTTAAGTCTCTTATAGTCCGCTTCATTTCCAACCATGGCTGGGCCTCGCACTCTCAAATTTCGAACTCAACTAATGAATCCTCGTAGTGTCGAGGTACTCTATAACTCCTAACACCTTTCTCGACCATGAACCAATGTCCATTAATTATCGATCTCTCCCCGTGGAATGCTCTGAGGATGATGCGCCCTAAACTTATAGAGGTTACTGTGGACCTCCCCCGACTACCTCCGCTACGCTAGCCTCAGGCGATACAGCCTCGCCTCAATACCTACAAATTTCAAGAAGGCCCACGATCAAACACCGGTGCCTCGACACACTCGCGGACGCCCCACGTCCCGTCTCGACTAGCCATCTACATATCAAATGGCAACAAGAATCATTTAACACTTTCATTTCGCCTAACTAGCAATGCACATGCCAATTAATAATAGACTGATAACTAATGAACCCACTGCTTCATTTCATGGCGCGAATTCCAACCACTCAATCTATTTATTTCAATAAAATTCTAAGCTTTCTTGCTCATTTCAAGATCCAAATCCCTAAGGTCATAGTTCCTAACCTTAGCATTCACTATTTTCCTATACGCATTACACTACGCATATAATTTCCCTACGCAACAACCGCGCAACTCGGGTTCCTATACATCATACCGTATATGTCCCCACGCAATTTGAAACATGCAACATTAATTACGTGATCTCAAGGTGTAAATACGCCATATTTATTCACAATAATCAAAACATTTTATATACTATGTCCCGCATTTATGGTGTAAGGCCAAGACAATTTATTCAATATATCAAATCATATTTATATCAACAAAATTTCATTTTTTCAAAATTTTCTCATTTTATTTTATTTTATTTTTCAAAAAAAAAAATTTCTTTGAATTTACTGCTCACAAATAATTCCAAGGATCATTACATCGCTCACCGATAATGTTAATCGGACATCGCTTCACCGATTATTGTAGACGACATAAGTTGCAATGCACACCTTGGGCATCTTTGCAATACAATTTCACACTGATTAACTTTATATTGCAATACAATCCCCTATTGCAATACAATTTTCCTTATCTTGCAATATAATTTTCTCGCATCGCATGTCCTATCGTATACAATCCTGATGTAACACACTTTTTCCAACTAAGCCTGGTCGCCATTGCATTACACTCCCTCTATTGCAATACACCCAACCCTAGTCTTCCCTTAATAAGAAACCCCAATGTTTGCACTACAAAAATTTTTTTTTCACAATACAATTAGGCAAGAGTCTAACCGCTTCAAGCCTCCTCTCATGGAGCAGACTTTTTTTTTCTTAAGTCACGGAAAATCACTCAAAAAATACATATATACATTTTTTTTCTCTCACACACATGCTATTGGAAAATACCCAAAAACATAAGATACATTTTTTTTTTTCATTTCTTCCAAATGCATCGGAAGATGGCTTACCAAAAATATACTCTATATATATATATATATATATATATATTTTCATTTTCTAGAATACTCAAATAAATTTATAAAATTTATTTTCTTTATCTTTTCTTCGCTTACACTGTAAAGTCCCAACTTCACAAAATTTCTCCACCTCATTTTTTTTTTTTTTTGTTGAAATTGACACTTTGTCTAAAAATCTCTCAAACTTCGATCCAACACTAAACCTGGGGAAGTCTAAACCGCAAATTTATTAAAAATTCTTAGTTTATTATCCATTAAACCAAATGCTGAAAACTTATTTTATTTATCCTCTTGTTCCAGCTTACATACACGTCGAAAAACTTTCCAAAATTTCCAACACATTCAGGTTTTTCCTATGTGCTAATCACTGCTCACTAACACCTATAATCACATAATTCATGTTATGCATATTTTCACACAACAATTTATCAAATCACACAAAACACACAAAGCACATGCATGCAGTGTCCTAGTTTTGCCCCGTGATTTCCTAGGTAATCTCATACCTAACTTAACATCAAACCACCCAAGGGGTGATGGATACCCACACCCGAGCTCCCTAGGTATTCGTATACCTAAGCTCTAATACCAAGCCGTGACGCCCAAACTGGGGTCTCGCTGATCATCCACCAACCCGCGAAACACTCGTGGAATGTCCGTGACTGACATTTCCTCACGAAAATCGGGCAGAGTCTCTTTCAGACGGAGTTCTACCTGTGATACATAACTTGTATATAACCCGTCCCAAACAATCCAATATAACAATCCATGAGTAAACTAAGAATCGGGGCTCCACAAACCAATACTATCCTAATAATTCCGATGAGCTTGGAAAAGTCATCTTTTTAATCATTTTTCTTCTGCGGATTTCTTTCGCTAAAAATTGGATAATTAATATATAGAATTGCGAAGAAACTCACCAATTTGTCAATATGTGAAAGAAGGCAAAGAAGAAAAAGCAAGTGAGAAAAACGCAAAAATAAGTGGATAAAAATGCGCCGAATGACGTAGCAGAATGGAAGCAACTGGATCGAGTCATTGATGCAATATGGGTCCTACGTACCAGCTTTTCAGAGTTGCGACATCAGAAGGATGAAGAGAATCTGATGTGTCAAGATGTGGATCGCAGAAGACAGCAAATGAGGAAAGAGCAGAAATTAAAAAGAGTGATGACGCTGACGTAAATACAATTACCACAACATCATCAATCAACCATCAGAACCTACAGCATGAAGAAGGAATGGATGTCGCGACAAGAAGATCCATGTCACAGATCAAGAACAACCGTGATCACAAAGAGACTTAACGCGAAGTCGCGACATCGCGAGGAGATCAATCAAGGCTTTTAAACTATGAGGTTGATGTCACCGCCACCGTGAGGACAATTCGTCGGCAAAAACAAGATTAGTCGATGTCGCCACAGAACCAGGTCGCGACATCAGACAACCGCGGAAGGGCAATGTGAGACTTCGAGCCCATGTCGCTGACAACATCCCGCCGATGTCACATCAGAAACAAACCATCGCGACCTAGAAGCGACTGAATATCGCTATTAGCGCCATGATGTCGCCGACATCACAAGCAATCAACTAAAACCCGGCGCGGCGGCGATTGGTGCTCGACAACATGAACCACTACCATAAGATGCATGGTCACGTCAGCACGAGATTCGATAAATGCGACAAGAGAACCGAGGGGCCGCAATCGGGAGCAAAGAATTTCGCCCGCTACTCGAAACCCACAAAGAGTTATGCATTGGAATAGGGCCCAACCGGAAAACTTATAACATAGCCTATCCAAACTCATTCAAGCAAATTTGGCGCCACGTAGACGAGGTCCGGATAGCCGAAAGCTCATTTTCTTATTTTTCTTTCTTTATTTTTCTTTATTTTTCATTTCATTTGCTTTGAGCGATGATGTTTCTCGTATTTTTTATTTTTCTTAAATAATCAGATGTTATCGCTTGAGTCGTTTAATGCACTAATTCTTCTTTTTCAAATTACACCCTAATGTTTCTAAAGTTCGCATAAATTTCCGAATTGATTGCTTTCGCCTAAATGGCGCTATTCTTAAGGATCGTGAGGAATTGTCAGATTGCATCTAAGACCGAGGAATCCAACATTATGAACGCAGCTCGACTTATCTTTCCTTAGTCTTCTTCAAAGAATTGTTAATTTCAATGAGCAGAATTTATTTCGTTTTGGGTTTATTGTCTCGGGATCCGAAGACGGCCTATAAATTAAGTAAGATTTCATGGGCCATTACTCGATTTCAAGGAGGTCCTCTGAGGACAGGGAAGACATTCGAGAGTAATGCACATTTCTTGAAGGTATACTAACCTCGCTATTAGGGATCTTTTGAGCTTGTGTTCACTTAGATAAATCCTCTTCACTTGAAATCAAGAACGAGTCAACGACTTATCTATTTAAACAAGCAAAGAGTTCACCTCACCTGATAGTGAGAAGGCCAAATCCCGTGTTAGCCGAGATCTAATCACAAAGGCCGATCTATTCTAATTTCGAGGAGGAGAAACTGGAAGTTGTATCCTTGTTTGACCGATAACTCGGGAGGTAAGGTTTACAAATTCATAAAATGGGTACGGCATCGCAAAGAAAATACCAGACAAGGAAGTCCCTTAAAGTAGTTACTAATTTCCGATTCAGAGGAATCAGCCACAATGATAACAAATGGGAGTGAGATCAAACTTCACCGCAGCCTGGACAGATTTTTTTGAAACTCTGAGATAACTGAAGAATTTGATCAATTAACCGCAGAATTGATAGTTCACTATAACTGTTTTATTTGATGTGTCTCTGAAGATAACTATTCAGTATTCATTTCTTTATTAGAAATTCATTGTTGTTTTCTTTATTCTTTATCTTCCAGCTTGTTGGTTAGTTTAGTTATTTCTCCTTTGATCTTTTTTTAAATTTTCCAAAGATTCGAATGCTGGATCCTATTATCATTTTTGTCATCCAAATAGTATGGAAATTGAGTAGCCTGTGGTAGTTGATTTAAAAATTCTCATCTCTCAGGGATCGATATCTCGGACTTAAATCCATTTTTCTACATTTTGTCACCCGTGCACTTGGTGTAATTTCCTCGCACTCAAACCACAAATTAAATTGTTCACTTAAGAGATTTTTGGTTATGATGATATGATATCAACAATTTGATGGCACTGCTCTGGATTAGTTAATGTCCTGGGTATTCGTGTGGTTACAATTATATGTATTCGGGCTCACAACAAAGTTTTGATGGCTATTTTGCAGGGATTAGAATAGTCCTTTCGGGGTGATAATGTTTGAAATTTGTGCAAACACGTTTTGGTCGTATTCTATCAAATTCCCAACTATATACAATAGTTTCAAGAGTTAAGAAATTATTTTATACAATATGTTTAAATGAAAAGCATTCTAATACATTATGGCTAATAGAACCAAAAGCCATTAACCCGACTTTCTTCTCAGTATTTCTCTTGACGAGCCGTCTCCTCAGACGCCTCCTTGTACCCGAAAAAATATGTTCGATGTGGTGAGCTAATGCTTAGTAAAGGAATCACCCTAAATGCGCTACTCCTCCACCTATGCATATGCAATGTCTATCGAAACAAACATTCAAGTAAATGATCCTACTAATGTCTACATGCTCAACTCATATCCCGAGTCCTCATCAATTTCATCGTCGGGCTTTTCACGATGAGAAACATTATTTTAACAAAGCAGATGTTATTATTTGTGGACTACCGATATAAATAGCGGACCGACCCGATGTTATATTTAGTGGACTACCCTCCGAGATATATCAATCGGGCCGACCGACGACACATTTTATATGGACTACTCCGATGTATATCAATCGGGTCAGACCATCATTGATATTTTATATGGACTACCCTCCAGAATTATTATTATTTAGTCAATCCGAGGTCTCACCATGCACTCACTCCTATTATTCTAGAGTGCCCAAACAGATGCTAATGCATGACGCACCTCCATACAATTATATAACACGTGGGTAATATCATACAAGATATTCGCATACAATTTAAATTATTACCAAACATGTCATAAGAATCTCACATAACCATTAACGCGTGTACCAGGCTCACTTATTAGTTAAACACGAGCAATCCAAATTGAATTACTCAACACATTATTTTCCCACAAAAATATTTTGTGAACACTATTCCTATGAATCGAAACCCTGTTACTCGGCTCCCGGCAAATCACCAATCACTCCGCTCACTTTGTGAACCTAATTTCACTACATTTCCTCCTCTATGCACATCACAACATAATCCATGGCATAAATTACACAATCTTCTTAGTCACCCAACAATTGCGGAGCAGTCACCACTCAGAAATTTGCTTTATAAATTCAAACACCCGATCCCAGTTTCCTGGATCGATCAAACGCCATTCAAGGCCCTTAACCATCCAAACATTATAAAACACTACAACAAAGATAAACCTGGGCAGATAAATCTCCTACCTCTCAGCTTAAAAACTCAACTCAACACAGTGCCTCCGCGTAGAGTGCTTTTCTCTCGTCTCGAAGGATTTTCGACTGGGTTTGATGGTTAGAAATCTTAGAGAGAAGTTGCTTACTCTCTCTCTAAAACTCAAAACTCCACTTACTGCATCTCCCCTTTTCGTTTTTGGTCTCAATATCTCATTTGTAGGAGACGACAATTTCCATAATGCCATCTATGTCCCCAAGCTTAGATTTTTGACATTTGGCACTATCTCGGCCTTCCGTTTCCATCATTTTTCTACTCATGCAACATGTGCTAACATGTATATGTTATAGACTTTCGTCATCGCCACATGCTCGCTTTACCTGACCCGATACGCGATGCCTGAAAACGCTCCAACTCCGACATGTGCCCCGGACTCAATAAATTCGACGTATATCTAGATTTCTCAAGACGATTCCAACGGTGAAACTGCTTTCGCCATCCGAGATCTATAATAAATTTCTAATTTTTTATCAAAATTACGATTTTTACTCCCTTTTTCCAAAAATTGATTTTCTGGCTCTTTACATCTTCAATCTTCATCTCATTTTCTGATTGTATTGGAATTAATTTCATTGTCTTTACTTTCCATAAAAGCCTCATGATCTTCATTAACATGATCTATACCTTCATTAACATCATATTTAGATGGAATATAACTTGGTTCAATGTTAAGATTTTTGAGAATCGTTATCGTTTAGTCTTTATTCATATATAGGAGGTAATGGATGATCATAATTAATTGCTAATATACCTTGAACAAATATAGTAAAAGATGCCTATTCATGGTTGGTATAAAAACTCAGACATATGGCCCATTTATGTTATCTTAGTACATTTCTTATCCCCTAGTAATCTTAAACTGTGCAATCTTTCATTCATATTCATTTCAGGTTCCAAAACATACACATGCTCAACATTTTTATAACCCAATTGTTTTTTGTACACATCTTTAACACTTATAATAGACCAAAAAGTCCACATCAAAATTTTCAACCATATGCACATCTCCTCCCACATAACTTAACTCATGATCCATAACTCATGTGCCCCCATAATGCGATACATCACAACATGTCCATTCATACTGTGATTTCAATAAAGACCAAGAAATATTACTATTAGTAAGAATAATAATATATTCAAAGTAAGACAACCATGTAACCACTGAATCTTAATAACATTTAGCAACATTTTCTGATAAAACTAATGCAATGGTCATTGAAGTTGTAAAATACCATCATTTGAGGACAATGACATTTCATCACTTAATGTAGAACACTGTAATCTAATTTCATTCCCTTTGTCCAACAAATTTATCTATTTTTTTATGGATTTTCTATGTAAATATCAAACAATTCTTAGTTAAAAATGAAGATCGATTTCCCCTTCTTTTACATAGCACAATGGATGCTTTTCACCTTCACCTTTAGCAATACAACTTTGGGTTTTTTCTTTCATTTTTCCCAAAATCAATAGTCTTTTGATTTAGGGATAAGTCTACCAAAATCGGTTGAGGCATCAAAATTTATGTTTTAGTGGACATGTAGTGAGGTTAACATGTCCAGATGGTCAGAGGCTAATAGAGGTGATTGAACTTCACATACCTATTTTCCATTCTGCATGACATGAGGGGTGAAGGTGAGTTACAAATTTGATTGTTACATTTTTTGGTTTTTGGTCTAATTTTACTCACACTAGCTTCAATTGAAATTGGTTGAGATATCAAGATTTAGGAGTTTTAGTGATATATGGCATAGTTGACGTGTTTGGCATGTCATACACTAACAATAGGATTAACTCGTGTTTCCCTATATGGCAATCTGTATAATGAGGGGGTAGAATAGAGCATGCATTCGATCGTTAAAGCCTGGGTTTTGCCTAATTTTGATTTAGAGATTAGTCTATCGAAATTGGTTGAGATATCAAGATTTTTGGGTTTTAGTGACACGTGGCACAAATGACGTGTCTGCCACATCATACACTAATAGTGAGATTAACTCATGTTTGTCCATCTAGCAAACTACATGACGAGAGGGATGAGGGTGAGCTACCAATTTTGCCCAAATCTATAGCCTTAATTTTGATTTAGGGATTAGTCTATCAAAATCGATTGAGGCATCAAGATTTAGGAGTTTTAGTGACATGTGGCGTAACTGATGTATCTGCCACATCGTTCACTAATAGCGGGATTAACTAATGTTTGCCTATCTAGTAATTTGCATGATGAGAGAGGTAAGGGTGAGCTACGGATTTGAACGTATGGGCTTCTTGGGCCCAAAAAAATTTGAGGTGTAAATGAGATATTCACTAAAACATCAGGGGCAATTTTTTAACTACGCCATCCAAGTATTTATTCAACATTTTTAAGCTAAAGACATCCAACATGGATCTGTCAGAGACAGTAGAGAGGACCTCCTCAGACACTGGACTTACCTCAAAGTTGTGTATTACCAAATAGGTGTTATGCCACTTGAGTTGCATTTATGTTGTGAAACAACTCAATTTGAATCATATATTTTTATGATCAATCTCAAAATAATATAGTTATTTTTTTAACAATTTAAAAATATATATATAAATATTGTAATTTTATTCGTCTTTGAAGATATATATATATATATATATATATATATATATATATATATATATATATATATATATATATATATATCTTAATATTATACATATTATATTTAACAAAATTTAACATATTAATATATTTATCTTTATCATTTAATGTTATATATCAGTAAGGGTAACAAAAATAATCGAAATTTTAATTAAATGTATTTATTTTTTATAATTATAATAGGGAAATATAAATCATATTTATGATGTCATGGATTCAACCACATAAATCATAAATATGTTGTCTATTTAATGATGATTTGATCGCATTCAACCACCTTGAAATATAACTTTTCCAGTCCTAATTTTTAAAACATTAGAGCATACAAGAGGCCTTCCTAATTTTTAAAATGAGGAATTATATTAAGGTGTACTATTGCACAAATAAGAAGGAAAATAGAAATCAAGTAATGGATATCACCTTGAAATATACTATATCTATAAAATTAATAATAAAAATGCATCTTTATAACTTTTTTGTTAAACCCTAAATTATCCTTTTATAAGTTGACCCATGGGGCCCATCCAAGGCTTCCAAGGGAAAGAATGATTTCCCCTCTTCCCTTGCCCACATGATTTTAGTTTAAAATAAAGTAGAAAAACAAAAATTCAAACCCCTCTCCCATGTAATTTTAGTTTAAAATAAATTAAAATGCACCATTAAACCCCTATCCCCAAGTAATTTTAGTTTATAAGAATGAAAAACAAAATTCATTAAAATTTTTAATCTATAACATCTATAGCATCCATGCTTATTCTTAATCTTTCCCATCATATTTGAAATTTTGAAAAGGCATATTAAACTACATGCAATACCTTTTGAAGTTGGGATTATTTTTTAAAGTTTATTACAATAATATTTTTTTCATATGGTGATATATATATATAAATTCTTTGTTATATTAAAATTTTATTTTTAAAATTGGTCTCACTATATACCAATTTATTTCTAATAAACAGAATATAATATAAAATATATTATCATTCAATTTGATAATATAAGGTAAAAATTATCATAACTTCATATTTATTAATTTTATATTTATCATTTTATTTTATTTTTTATTTTTAAATATAAACCATAAAATTTTATAAAAATTTTAAAAAAATAATTTGATACACAAATTATCAACATAATTTTAATAATTTTAATTTAATTATTACAAATAAAAATTTAGCAAGCACTAAAACTTTAGAAATTAAATCTTTTAAAAATCAAAATTTTATTTTTAAATACAAACCATTTTTTCTTGAATTAAAAAAACACATTTTAATAAATTTATAAAATTTATCTTGAACACATACCTTAATTACATTTATAAAATATGATAATTCATTTTAACAAAATATAAAATTGATTTCTATGTTTGTCATTATTATATAACAGTTTATATTTACATTAAATGTATTTTTTAAATAAATTATAATTTTAACATGAAATATATTATCATATTTGATAATATAATTGTAAAAAATAATCATAATTTCACATTTATGTAATTTTATATCTCTCCTTTAATTTCATAAAATTTTGAATATTTATTTTAAAATATTAAATCATAAAATTTTTAAAAATATAATATAAAATTAATTTGATACAAAATAACACAACACAATTTTAAATAATTTAACAATTATAAATAGTAAAAAAGATTATTCTATAATAAAATTTTCAAAATTAAATTTTGAATGACTTTGAGCTTCATCTTATATAAAGAATAGAGTTTTTTTGAATGAAAATTTACCTTCCCCACTGTATGCACAAGAATATAGAAGTTTGGGTTTAATGTATTTTTATTTTTGTATTTATTTTAAATTAAAATTATGTGGGAGAGACGTTTAATTTAATGAAATTTTGTTTTTATCATTTATTTAAAACAAAAATCACTTGGGAGAGGGAACGCTCTTTTCAGTGGTCTTCGAAATGGGTTCCATAATTCAAACTCATAAAAGAATAATTTAGAGTTTAACTAAGAGTTAATAAAAAAAATATAATTTTTTAGTAATTTTATGAAGATAATGAATGAAAGATGATATTCTGAGTTATATTTTTACTTAATTAACAAGTTTTGAAACCGGATTAGATTGATTTGCTCGATCGATGACCGCTGATCGTCAAAACCGCTTAATGAAAAATTCCTATGAATCGAATCTACAGAACTGCCAAACAGGGTGGAATCGATGAACCTGGGCCAGTTTAGCTTAATTGAGCGGTTCACTTACAAAATTATTTCGTTAAAACGATGTTATTTTGATACTTTTTATATCGAAACGACGTTGTTTCTTAGGTTAGTTATTTGTAATCAAAAAAAATTCTAATCAAACAGACGCCCATGATTTAAAACACTTGGCTGCAAGCTTTACGTTTTAACCACTTTATCACTGTGCATTGTAATTATTTATTTGTTTTAGATGTTAACAAAATTATTATTATTATTAATTAAGTATATATTTATATAAATAAGTTTCTTCCATTTTTAATATGTTTTCATATTTAAACATTATACATATTTTTAAAATAAAATTTAAAATACTTTATTTAAATAAAAAGTAATAAATAATATCTTAAATATTATTGATTATATATTTTAAAATATAAATAATATATTTATTATGTCATTAATTCAATCATAATTTGACCGTTAATCCGACACAAATCCACGAATCGATAATCTCGATTCAATCGTTGATTCATTTTAAACATTACTGGCGTTGACGCAATATTGGACGTTAAAAGTACTCTTTAAAGCATTGAGAGGACAAGAGGGCCAGCCTTTAAAAGGACAAAGTAAAGTCTTGGAAGAAATGTTAGTTATTAAATTCTACGGTCATTGACTCATTGCTCAGTCCGAATAATGCACATTTAAAAGAGTAGATGTTTGAGACGAAAATATCCTAAAACGGAGGCATTTAATAAGTCTCTCTACCCACCCCTTCTACCCTTCTCAACAAATCATAAAGGCAAAGATACTACTAAATTGAAAATAATTAGACATTTATCATTAATGTTTGAGTATTTATGATTTAGGCTGTTTATATTAAAAAACAAAATTATTTATAATATCCATGTACTATTATAATAGTTAATATATAGTACAACTATATTAATTAATTATGATAATATATTATTAGTTATTTATGATAATATATTGATAAAATTTTAATTATTTTTAATGGGGGTAACCTAAATCATCCTTACCCAATTCTTAACTATGAATATCCGATTATTTTGAAATTGTAGAGTTTTGTACGGAAATACAAGAGCTCATAAAAAAAAATTAAATGAGTACTCAAGATCAAAATATTTTTCCAAATTAAGTCATACGTTTCCTGGCTTAAACGACTTTGCTAACACAAGAACCCTAAGAACACCAACGACTGCATTTGAAATATACTGTTGCTGGAGGTAACTGGCTTTTGGATTAGCTAAATTGCCGCTTGCGATACGCCGGCAATTTACAACTAAAAGCCATGCTCGAACGGCGGCAATTGGCTTCGTATAAAATTGATCGGACTTAGGGCTTTTCTCCGCATTCTCCCCCTTATGCGATCTTCTCCCAGTCCTATGTGGGGTCATTGATCCATAGCAATTGATGAGAAAGGGTGAGTGATCCCAGTTCACTCTTTGGGAAGGTGCGCAACTAATATTGATCAAACCCTCAATCTCTAGTCAGTTGTATAAAAGCCCTATCGTAAAAGCTTGATCCTATATTGACTGGGGCCTAGTGAACGTAAATACTATGATTGATCATTTGTTTTCTTTGCTTCTATTAATTAGTAATTTCTTGCGCTTTATTTACAATGGCTGATGAGATTGATTGATAAATTGTTTTAAAGCGTAGGTTTTTGTTTCCTCGTTTTCATTTTACATCTAAACTAACTGGCTCGTGTACATTTATGGATTTCAAGTCCAAGTGAATGGAGGAATTCACGAGTTCTGTTTTTGAAAACCGGTTTGAACAGTTTCCATTTTCTTAGCAAACCCAGAGATTAGTGCTTTGTGTTTTTCAAAATGAATAAAACGATGTTTTCTTTGTTTTTAAAAACGAGAAGTAGTTTTCAAAATGGGTAAACAAATGAACCATTAATCGGGGTGGAGTTGCATGATTGGAGATGAGAAGCACGTGGAGAGGTATGAGACCACTGTCGGAGGGGGCATGGAGAACTGGAGGACATGATACGCAAGAACTTCAACTGACAACATAAACACAACCAATATGTGTAAGCCTAATAACCTCTAATGCCTATTGCCTGCCTTCCATGACTCGGCCGCTACTTTGTGAAATGCCAATAAAAACGATATATATATTAGGGGGAGGAGGGGGTGATGATGCGTGATATCTGATTTCATTTATATAAAATATAAAAATGATTTAATGCACAGAGATGGTGAGGACTGCTCTCGTATCTGTAAAGCTTGATCCGCCGCCCTCTCACTCAAAGCTTTGTCTCCCTTTCTGGTTCATGCCTCTGGAATGCATTATGAGTTTCTCACTTGAACAAGCATTTGTGCCCCTTTATGTGGTCGGGCGTGGACATGGTTGAACTGTGAAAACAAAAAAAATATCCAATGAACATTGATTCCACGTACCCTCACTTTTCGCCGCGAAAAGTAAAAATGAGAGCAAGAAAATAACAAAAAACAACCAAAACTACCAGACAGAATCCGTTAAGGAGCTTTAGGTAAAGTGATCTTCCTGGTATTATTGAGCCCTTATATGTGAATTGAAGATTTAATTTTTTTTCTCAATTTTCCTTGTATGCACTTAAAAAGTAGTGAATTCATCGAAGCCATAGAGATTGAGCCGCACTTGAGTCAGGCCACCATGGTCAAGAGTGGTGACTGAATGCCAGAGCTGGGAAATCATGTCCCTCCCGGCTCGTGTCAGAGATAATAAACCGACAGTTCGTTGATTATGGTATATGAATGTGGTTTCCCTATGAAACAATTTTTATAACCTGCTTTCCCTCATCAAATTCTTTGAGAATACTAATTTATCTCAAAGAATTGATATTTTTGCAACTTATCGTCACCACCATTGGGCTCAACCTCTAATCACTCAAATATCTGTAACTTGGAATCTTCTGATTGCCTTTTCCTTTCTCTTGCCGAGATTCTTTTTTCCCCACCGTCTCCGATTGCTCATCCCCTTCCGATCGACCGGTATTTACTTTGTCACACATTCTATCTTTTTCTGTAAAATGTAATCTCTATATTTCGTAGATTTTATTTTTATATAATGGTGGTTATATGTGTTTTCGTGTTCGTAAGGCTTCAAGCTGTTAATCTCTTAGGCATTGAAAGTATCTAATTAGAGTAGGTTCATCAGACTTTAAAATAATTCGTTTAGTTGGATAAATTTGTTCATATTTATTTACCTATATGATATGGAATCGATGGAATATACTCATTGCCGACCTTCAAATGGTGTTTGATCATAAAACAGAATACGCATGCACCAAACTTAAAAACACTCAAATCGCATAATTCAAAATCATAAAGTTACTTTAAATTAAGCCAAATCTTACACTGGGAAGTCTCGTGAGGATTTGAAGGAATGTGAGAAGTGCAATTCTAAGGAGTGAATATGAGTCATTATTTTGATTCATAAGATACTCAAACCACGCATACAATATTATTAAGCAAGAGAAGAATGCAGAAGAAGACCATGAATTCAATGCATTCAGACGACTATGACATTGTCAATACGACTTCAATTTAAATATCAAAGTGTTTTTTGCTTCGTTACCTACGAAAATAGGGAAAGAAAAAGAAACGATAAAAATTGCGTTTAATGTATCTATTATGGGTCGGCGCAATTTGGGAAATATATTGGAAAATGTTAATGGGACTCAAACCTATAATTCTTTCTCATTTCACTTTTCTTTCCTTTAACTCCACCTGAGGGAATTTGATTCATTTGTGTATGCATCACCGCATGGAGCATTGGAGGTTTGCTTTTTATTTATTATTTATTTTATTTTTTACTACAATATAAGCATGAACTTGAACATGAACTTGCTTTTGCTTTTTAAATAGCATATATCGTGAAATATTTTCGTATATATGCTTTGAAATAAAGGGTATTTAGTAAGGTGTTTGGTGTTTAGATCCAAATTTCTGTGTAGTATGAACATTATTAACACCCCCTGCGCTTTGTTATGTCTTAGATGAAAATTTAGATGTGCTTATTACCTGTAGTCGCTTTACAATTTTAATCAATACGAGATGTATGTTCCTCAGTATCTCTACTATACTCCCTTCAAAGAGTGTTTGTCTAACACAGTGATCTTTACAACTTGTGAGACTTGAAATGCTCTATATTTCAATAATGTATGCATTAAACTTGAATGATAGTTTGTCTATGGCAAAGAATGGCTGCCCATGGCTTCTCATGCATTATATTTGCCTCCACGGGTCGAAAAGCTCACCATTAAGATGGCTTCCAAATTAATGACTCGAATTCAAGGCCTCTAGTTATAAAACAAAAATCAAACACTATATTAAATTATAAAACATTGTAATCGTGGTTATAAATGAGTGAAATGGAAGTGCACTCCATTTGATATAACGCTAATCGACCTCCTCGATATTATTTAATCTGTATACCATTATGTACAAAGTCAAATATGTCTGCTTCAACAATTCCCGCGGATATGTTACTATTATAATGGACAAATAGTGAGGACTAAAACAATGTGTTTAATATGAGGAGCTAAACTTGTATTGCGCCTTTGAAGATACCGATTGAATGCATCGCTCCAAGAATCGATTGATATGGTATACTCAAAGACAAAGATTGACAAACGAAGGTTCAAATTAGTACTCATTTGTAAGTATCCTCTTAGAAATGGAAATAGGTTCCAACCTTTTCCAAAGTGCGGGATGATAGTAGTGTGCGAAATGTTGGATCTAGTAAACACAACAACCATTGAGGAAATTGAACTGTTCATTAAAGTCGTGAGTGTCAAGGCACAATTAAACCAATCTGTGGGTGGGCATGAAGATTTATTTGTTCGCGACCATTACAACGCTGTACGCTGACTAAAGGCTGGCCTAGTAGTGGTCCGGGCGACCTATACTGGAGTAAATGTAGATGATGAAGACAGTGCAGCTGAAGAACGTAATGATGAAGATGTTGATGATGAACTGGCTGAGCCGACGCGATGTTGAAGTTGGATCGATCACGCATCATTCTTCGAAGCCAAATCAGTTTTGAGAATGAACAAGGGATATATGTCTTCGCACAAGCACCATCTTTGATGTATCAAATCACCCAGATGATGACATCTGATGAGTCATCCCTTTTTACCTATCACTACCACCAACACCTCAATTCAACATGTTTAAAACTGATATCATTGTAAGGTTGTTGACTCCATGGGTGCACTTTCTACTACTCGTAATTGAGTGAGAATTGCACTGGGCAAGTTTTTAATTAAATTCGATTTGCAAGAGGGCAAATCAAGATTTACTCCATTAAAGCACATCAAGAGTATGTCGTTGTTGCATCCTCCAAAAAACGCTGCTTAAGATAAGAAGGTCAGAATGTCATCGTACGGAAGCTTCGCAAATGGTCATCAAAGATACTTCCTTATTTGTTATCAACAACATACCGGGCCGTATACTTGTGTCAATCCTTGCTGAACCGACCACTACCGCCCAGACTCCCAATTGGTTTCAACTATAAAGACATTAATTCGTGCACAATTCACATCATTAACCGCCGCTATTCGAACAGAGTGTGATGGAAAATGTGATACTGGCATCATACAAAAAGGCGTTTGACGAAAGCATGCCAAATTTCAGACGCTATTTGGGTACTTCTCGGCCATGCGTAGTTGCCACGCTTGTTCGGGGCATGAAAGCAATCAAACTCGGACGCGGCCGCTGTTCGAAAACATGTGAAACTAACATAAACACTCGAGATATTCAACGGTGTCGGCTCATTCGCCATCCATTGAAGGGTTCCAACATTGTCGCCCGTAATGAGTATAGATGGTACACATTTATATGGGAAGTATAAAGCGCGCGTTATTAATGCTATGGGGTGTGATCAAATAATCATTGCTTCCCACTGCATTTTGCTATTACGGCGCTTAGAATACCGACATTGGATGGTTCTGGTATGTATTAGAAACCATTGTTACCAAAGGCCGAATTTGTGTTAATGCATGTGACATCCAGAATCATGGCAAAGAATGGCCGATCCTCATCTTGGCTGGGCTACACCCATTTCAGATATCACAGTTTTGCATGCGCTATTTCGCTTAGCAATTTTATGACCCTAAGCTCAAAGATAAAATTTTGAAGAATTTATTTGCCGCTACGCTTTAGCGAGCATGTAACGAAAATCAAAGCACATGAAGCTCACACCGAGAATTAATTCAAGCATTACAATGGCTCGAGGCGCCTTTCCGCTATGGCTCTTTCATTACCGATCGAGGTCGGCAGATATGGATTAATGATAACGAAACATTTAGGTATTTAATAGGTTCTTGTAAGAGTTCAGCTTCCAAAGAATCGCATTAGTACGCTTGACCTTTTCCGCTCCCAACGGTTACTGTTGCAAGAAGATATTATAGCAAAAGTGAGCGATCGTACCCACCGGTGCACCGCATCGCACGCGATGCTGATCCAGCCGTTGTCGCGGTCGGTTCATGGAAATTTGTCCTTACGATCACGAAGGTCATTCCATGTAAAGTCTAGGAGGGGCCGAACTCATCGCTGACCTTACATGAAAAACGTGCACATGTGTAAAGACATTAACATACGGCTTCCATGGCCATAATATATATCACAGATGTCAAGACGGGCTGCATGATTTCGCTATTAGAAAGCTAATACACTGGCTACAAACAGATTACCACACTGGGCACTCTTCATCCAATATTCAATGAAGAGAGGTTCCCTTTATGATGGCACCATGATCAGAGAAATTGAGTCAATCTTACGCCTGGAAGTGGACGTCCGTAAATCAACCCATTACAATGAATGGATGTTAGGGAGGGAACTCGATCGGGTATGGTTGTAAACAATCAATACAATCAAGTTTTAAGAATAGAAGTCAAGTCCGTGAATTGAATGGGTGAATATATGAATGCAAATCAAGCCCCATTATTTTATCATTTATCCATTATTGTTCACCACCCGCATGTTGGGGTTCCTTAGCACCCTTTCTAATAAATGCATTACTTTTATCATCATATGAATTTTGTGGTTTTTAATTTGAGAAACTTATTTTTCACCCTATATGTCGGGCTTTTTTAGTCGAAGTTACTTTCCCGCTGACGCGAGATGAATATCTTACATTATGTGGTTGTCAGGTGCATACAAGATAACATTACACGAGGTCCCAATGAAATCAAAGAAGGCTTCCCGGGATGACTAATCGACTTCCTGCCTGAACCAGCACCATGTTCATCTCGTGTACAGCCGCTGTCCCGATGCATGAACGGGAAATTTATCATGGTTTGAACCGTAATACCACATTTGTGACCAGTATCAAAGCTTTGAATTCAAATGACATTTCGGTGGGGCCTGGCTCAAACCCATTTTTTCTCATCCGCTACTTGATCCGGTTCTTGACCATCTATCTAATATTGGCATGAATGGTTTTCTCTTCATATGAAGGGAAAATTTTGTTTATTTTTATGTCCTTTGAGTCGCTCGTGTTACTTTTCATGTCCTTGATATCATTTACGCGGATTGGTTATACTCTGATCATCCTTCTGTTACAGAAGCAGAAGATTTCTTCTGAATATAACACAAACCAAATAACAGCACATCGCCTTTACTAATTTTTGTGGTGTGGACTGTTTAGTTCATTTTCACCATCTCGATTAAAAGCGCATTTAGCACTTTGTTGCAATCATCATATGGTGGCAGAATATCCATAAATGGCTATCATCTGGATGTTAAACTTGTTGTGGTAGGAGGGGTGAACCAGGTGGGTTTCCCAGAGGCGGGTCTTTACCTATCAAGGTGGTGTAAAACTATAAAGCCATCAAAATTCTTTGAAGGTCAGTTCAGAATCAATTCGTCATCAGACCATGACATGGAACTAGTATACGTCATGGCTCAGCCAATAATTAATTTCACATCCATACAAGCCTATAAAAACTTTTATTATCCAAACAAATTTAGTACAAAACAAAAAACTAAATAGAACGCATTAATTTTTTCTCTGTCCAGGCACTTAAAATGGGAGGCTGTACTCTCAATGATATTCAACAGAAAGCCTATCCTGGTGTTAAACTAAAGCAACAATTTAAGCCTGCACAGGGAAGGGTTTTGGGAGATTCACATTAAAGTGATAGCTTCCAGACAATGTAAGACGAAAATATGGGGAGTTGACGCTTATAAAAGTGGAGGGTTGAGAAACTGACACAGAGTCTACAGGATACCTCTTTTTATCTTGTCCGCTTTTTGATAAAAGCTGTCATTTGATTTATTTTTGTGAAGTACAGAAAAAAAGATGTTTCTGACTGCTGGCGATTTGACTGCTTTTCTTACATGCTTTCATATACTGTTTTTCTTTCTTTGCAGGCATGCGTGCCCGAAATGTTAAAAGATTTAAAACAGCAATAAACGTAAGACATATTAGTTGATGACTTTTTGTACAAGTGAAATTCCATTGAGGATCATGCAGAAGAGAAACTCCTTCAGAGTACCATTTTTTCTCTCTCGTAATTACTCTATTATAATCATATATGGGGACCGCTTCACAAATGTATCGATTTAAATCTTGTAGGTAATCCAATCCAATGGTGACGAGTTATAAGCTGGCCTTAGCGTTGTTTGTATGGTGGCGCATTATATTTGAATTTGTGGGTAGAACTTAACATTTTTTCCATCAGAGACATGGTTTACATTAATCAGAATGTCCTAAACAAGCAGCATATTAACAGAATACTCGATAATTCTTCCATGGGAGTATCATGTCTGCTCAATATTGTTCGTATTGTTACATATAATATGGTTGAAGAAGTGACGTGAAAAGTTAATCTAAGAAACCGGCAAGAATACAGCTTTAATATGAATCTTTGGCAATGTGGTGCTCAATGACCGCTTAAATTATTTCTTTCCTCTTTCCTCTTTGTTGTTTCTTGAGCACACCTAATAAGATGCTGAAGGTAAATGAACTATAAAGAGTGAACACTCCTTGTGATATCCCTCCCAATCATTATGTCGTAGGTGTAAAATTATGTTAAATTACTTTTACCTGATCATGCGATCATTGTTAATTAATATTAACCCAAATAACCATCCAATAGAGATACATTTTTTGGCAAGGATTCACCAACCACTCAGTTGGTTTTCCCTATATGTACGGGTTTAGTTAAAAACTTATTATTTAAAAAATATACTTTTAATTACAGGTTTTCCTTAATTCAAGAAATAAATGTTTGCAAATAAGGTTTTGAAGAAACTATTATTTGATAAACTATAATGGGTAAATACTGTTGATCTTTAATATTTTGAATGAGAATGGAATTGGAAAAGATGATTTCTTTAAATATATGAAGCATAGAATGTAATAAGGACTATTATTAATAAATGCTATTTTGAATATCCAACTGAATTTTTTGTGAAATGCTGGTTCAAAGATACCAGATGATTCATTCATTGAAACACCACTTCATCTTCTCGTAGATTTTGGTAAGAATATCATCCAGGCTGGTAAATTTTATATGGAATAATGGGTGACTAATTCGAACTCAATGAGATACAAGAAATGTCGTGAAACGCAACAACAACTAAAAGATTGCACAAACATTTCATCATATTTAACTCATATCTACTCTTTTTCATAAATACTATATATATGATCAATGTTGAATTTATAACAGAGTATTAGTTAAAAATTTTAAAAATGTGATATAATGGAAATTAACTGAACTGTTAAATTAAGAAAATATATCAAAAAACCTATAAACCAAAATTCTGAATCAGAATTACCTTTAAATTTGAACTATTACACCTAAAATCTAAGATAATACGGTAAAATAAACTATGAGGTAATTTATAAACTATCTAATATAATGAGTCCCACACTATGTTTCCTTAATAGTTTTTGAACTACACTTATAACATACAATTGAGGAAAATAAGATTCCGGCAGATGCGCTGGTGGTTTCGATGGAAGCGTAGGAGATGATGGTAAGTGTAGGGAAGTATGGATGAAGTGGGTCGGCAACACGCCGAGTCCTGAGGTCAGCCATTAAAGCCCACCACTGTAGATATCATATGTGGTCATTGTAGGATGACAGATGTCAATGGTTGGTATGGAAGGTGACTGGTAAGACGCGCGTAGATAAAGAATGTGGACCGCAGATCATCAACGTGTGTGGATCCTGAATGGTCCGGAATGTGACTGCTCAATGTGTGGGATACGCAATCGGGCCCAATACAGAATGGTAAAGGGAATGGTGAATGTGGCATTAATGGGGTACTAACCGGTGGTGGATGGTAGGGTGGGCATGAGGGTAACAAAGTAGAGAAACTCGTGATCAAGGTAACAACTCACTACACTGCACGCCATGACCTGACCTCCACCACCACCTCTCGCAGATCAACTCCCTCCGCTCTCCGCTCCCCACTGAATGGCTTCGCACCATGACTGAGTCAAGACAATCGAGGCCTACTCGAGGGTATGTGATGGATGCCTCCCGGGCGCACCCACGACGCCGATGTTCTTCTCCCATCTCACGCACGCCGAATCGGGTATATGGCATCGACATCACGCCACGAAAATGAGACCATCGATTTGCGTCAACTATGGCTGCGACCGCGATCCAGACAATAATATGATTACGCATCGATTTAAAATTAGTAAAATATTATATCAAACGCCGGGCCGACTTACCATAACATTCATACCATCTACCGTAGTATGAACCTCATCTCTCATGCAAACGCAGGCCGAAACGCGTATCACGACGATATCAACGATGTGGCGGATCCCGGAAGTCCATCATACCACCGGCGTTGGGGTGAATATGATCCTCGCTAATCGTGTTCCCATAAAAGGCGTACGAGAATGGTATGTCGCCTAATCGCGTCGGCAAACCCCATGGTACTGAACACCTTCATGGCAGCTGGTCGTAGAGCAACCTGAGGTATCTTCTTCGATGTGCTCAAACCCACTAAGACGCCTGAACTATGCCACTTCACAAGATTTAAACATATGATGGTGACATCGTGCGCGCCACATCTCCCATCGCCTAAGCATATATCGGAGTCACACAACCACCGCCTCCACATACGCCGCTAGTAAGACCACGCATGATTAACCATCGATGTCAAATAATCGCGATGTCAATTCAGATCGCAACCACTTATATGAATCGATAGAATTTCGGTAATTAGTTATAATTCAGCTAAACCACGTAATTTTTACATGGCAATCTACTCGATCCATGTTCAGGCGTTCGCCTGATCACAGATAGGTGAGAAAGTAACAACTCCTACGGGCTAATAACTGCGGTCAAAGGCACCACCCACAATCCCAACCGAAGAGCTGGTTTCCTGCTTCGCTTCACCTGCTCACTGAACGATGCCTGGGGTGGATCCATCGTCTGCATCTTCAACACACGCCACTGTAAGAACGCCATCATGCAAGTATGTGCAATGTGTAAGCCGATGTGGGAAGATCTAAACGGCTCACTACCAGCCTCTTCCCTTGACCATAAATTTCGAGTATAGAATAAACATAAATTAATTGACCTAATTTCATGGGGATGAAAGTTTTATGAACTTACGAACAATTAAATACATACCTGAATGATGTATCATAACCACTGAATACCAGATTCATGGTCCGTTTCACCACATAATTTATATGGGGAAGAAAATCGCACTAATCTCAAACAGGCGATGTTCCAAGGTCAATCACTTGAGAAGCGGAGAAAGCACAAAGAACATGGACCCCCTTCTGTCCCTGAAACAAGAAGCATCCTATCGCCGCTTAATAAGAACCTTAATGCGGCATTCGGCCTGAAGGCGACCACATCAAGATCGCGTCCTGGGTCGAGCACCATTTACGAGGTAACCAGCCCGACGGGAGATGGTCAATCCTTCGACGCATCGAACAGCAATACCAGTGCCTTCTACCATAATCGGGCTATCGGTTACAGAGGTCCTGGCCACGCGGTCCGCCGACGAGGCTGTGACGATAGCAAATATCCTCAGCGGATCGCCATCTTCCAACCGGGACATGGAATTGAAGCGGGTCTCGCCCACTTCGAATGGATGAAAGGCGCCAATCGCGTCGGCGTGACTAATCGCATGACATCAGAACCGCGCGCTGATCAATGTGATGCGCATCGAATACGTGGATCCAACTTCCAGCAGGTCGACGGCTCTCATCTGGCCAAGCAGGTCTGATAACGATCTCAACTTATAATTATCAATAATAATGTTTGATAATTCAATAATATATAAAATATAATTAGAGAGTAAAACTGAATGGGCATCCAAGATCAATAAATGCATAATTCACTACCCTCTGCAGTGATCTATATCCATTCAATAGGATTGTGATGGATTCACTGACTACACTACAGCCATCCTTGATTTACATATATATATCATGTATAGAATACAAAGATACATATTAGTAAAAAACAGTTACTGTGTGAAAGAAAGAGTAACAAAAAATATGGAGATTCCTATAGAAAATAGGTTTCTTCTCGTGTCAACAAATAACATTCTATAACTATATTTTTGCTCCATTGTGTTAGATGAGGGTGTTATAGAATTGTTTCTTTTAATTCTTTTAAGTAGTTGGGTTTTTTCCCTTCTTCAACAAGTGCCTTAAAGGGACAATGGACATCAGAGGGTGGAGATAGTTATGGAAGGAAGGGACCTTATGTCTGAATTGGTCACATGTTCTGCAAAATTTTGTACTTAGTTAAACCAGCGGTTTGATCGAGATATGAGCTTAAGATGATGCATGTAAAACCTTCCACTAAAGTAAAAGAACTCCCTACCAAGCAATAAAGACGAGAAGTCATTCATATCCAAAACCAAGAGCACATGATGTTTCCATGGTCACATAGTCAGCATAATAGAAGAACTCATTCTACTGGATTTATTCATCACGTTATGCGTTGAGATCGGTGTCAGCAGCGCCTTGATGATTGAGGGGTTTATGGTGCAGCGAGACCTTTTCGTCAGCTGATGTTTCACATGGTTCAAATTTTTAGAGTTCTTTGTTGTGGGTTTCGTGATGATTCAACATCTTCAAATCAGCAATTACACAAATCCAAAACATTTAATGTTATGATTCATGTCCAAAAGAACTAATTAAAGAAACTTATATCCGCATTTTCATTTTATCTATTATTTGAGAACCCAAATTGCAGGTTTATCGAAGAGCAACTAATAAGATCCTGCTGAGAACAAAGAAGAAAAGATCTCACTAAATTACCTAGAGTCCAAAAGGTTGTCGTAATTAAGTGATTTATCCTTGTTGATTGCTTTCCTAAAAATGCATTTTGTTCTTTCATGTGACTCCTTCCTATTCATATACTTTTATATATATATATATATATATATATATATATATATATATATATTTTCGCTTTTGAATAGTATATTGTTTGTCCGACAAAGAAACAAACAACTTTCACATAAGGACATTACATTATCGAGGGGTTGGTTCTACAGGCATAAGAAAACAGTAATGTATATAACTTTTATATACCATGGCAACATCGAGCAGGACCGAGGTAGATGGAGACTAGCATGTTTGGTTCATGTTTTTTAAAATTGATATTACAAATAGTTTTTGAAACAATCTGGGGCCTATTTGTTTGCGCTTTAAAACTATATTTCGAGCTAAGATTTTAAGTTATCGGGTCAACCTACATACAAACTCGCTGTTCAAAATTCAAATGTAGTTGAAATAATTTGCTTGGATATCAGAGCGCCGTCTGCCTAGTGTCTTATTGCTGACCACCGCTGAGTTCAGGTGAGAAAGCAACAAAATCTCAAGCCTTGGTAAGCTTCAAATTCTTCCATGTAGGCGCTTTATTAGTTAAGAGATCCGGGGCAAAATCCTTCTATTTTCCGGTTTCGATGGTTCAGGATTAGAAAGATCATGGCGTTATTTCTTCTAAAAGATCAAAAAACAAATTTGCCTTTGCTTTTACGAAGGTTGTGGAGGTAGAAGATCTTAGTGCCAATTGGTTTGCTGGTGAATCTTGTGAAGGGGAGGGATATTGATATTAAAAGGAGATGAACACTTGTTAATTTTTCAATTTTGATATTCCGAGTAATCTTTTTTCAGCTGACTAGTACGAAATGGTTCCTCATATGTATATTTTTTCGTGTGAAGAGCACAGGAAAAGAATCTCTCTCAATGGGTATTCAAGTTTATCTATCTACCTAATTTGAATCTTTTATGATTTACATAGAGAAGCCCCAATCTACACACTGAAGTACGATTGTTCTCATGCTTGCATGTATTCTCTTACATATTACCATATGAGAAAAAGATAAGACATTGTTTCCATATGGCAGATTAAGAAGAGAATATATTCCAGTCTTTACCTATGGTTTAAAGGATAACCACCATGTCTTCAAGTTGCTTAAGCTGTGCGCTCTTTAATAGAGAAGTGAGAGGAAGACCTCAGTACAGATTTCATTTTGTCGTGATCTCATATCTAATGGGGAGGAAGTTCTTCACACCGCCCTCTAACCTCCATTGACAACCATGTAGATATTGTGGTGATTTAATCATGAGCTTTCATGATCTTAAAACGCCTTGTCTAGAGAATTAGTACTAAGAATAACAAAACTTTTCCTCTAATCCCATAGATGACACTTTATCACACTTAGCCTTTGCATCTGAACTCAAATGAAATGAATGTTGATTTTAGAGACTCATGATTTTCTTAACCATTTATCAGTATTTTGCTAGATGCCCATTAATCTACATGATCAACATGTGAGATAGGAGGCTTCTCATGTGAAAGGGTCAGTGTTCTTCCTTCATTGCAAAGTGGCAGGTTCTTCCTCCTTCAAGTCCAAAATGTTTTTGAATGAGATCATGAATCAACCACAAGATTTCAAATTAGTTTACTTCACTCACTTTGGGAAAAGCCTGTGTTCTGCTAATAATAAAGAAAAGAAATTGACTTTAATATGCTTTGTTCATGGTGCCTACTTCTACATGACTTCACTTAGGTCACAGATATTTAATAGTTTGAACTTAAATCAAACGCAAGATGTTAATTAAAGATCACTTCCATTTGCAATTTAGTATCACATTAAAGAATTTTCCTACGATCATTATTTTTATTATAAACATAACAAATATGAGATTAAAACTGGTAGTTTTTGGATTGAATTTAACCCGATTACGTAAAAACGGAAACTTAAAGGAGGATGAGCTCTAATTGATTTGTTCTAACTTCTAACTCTTTCGTAAAAGAACCCTAATGAGCTGCATGCTTGTTTTCTACGGCTTTTCCAGCCATCGCTTCATTACTTCAGAACAACACTTGAACGGACGAAGAAGTCGCACTAGTGAAGGCCAATTCGCTATTCTTGGTGATCGTGTAAAGCGCGAAAATAGTAAAATAAGAGAAGAATAAGATGATCATGGCGGTTAAAACATATATATTTAAAACAATGTCGTTAATATCAACGAGCGAACCATATATGAGCAAAATAACTCACAAATTTCAAAGACTTGAAGGAAGTGATTCGGAACCACTTGACTTTTGAAACGTGGTTAATAATCAGTGGTTAATACCACGTTCAACAACTTCCTTCCATTATGTGCAATGAACTATAAAGACTTGTTCTAATTTAACGGTGATGGATGATCAGTCGGCGTCGCAGACTTATAATCTTGTCTTGTTCGCAAAACCCGGTATGGTGTGGTGGGCGTATGTTATGCCATGAGCAGCGGCGTTAAGTTTCAACTATTCTGCCAACACTGTCCACCATTTCAGATTTGGATTAGTTCAATTGTTGCCATGATAACCACGGCATTTGCACCAACCAAAATGCTCGGCCACGCGACCCACGCAATCATTTCCCCCTCCCCCCCCTCCTCCCAAATGAACGCCGCCCAACGACCGCAATTATCTCAATTTTTAAAGCCCGCCGCCGACACGCCGCTCTACGCTGATTCAAAAGTTCGCCACTGTCGCACAAGTATTTTGGGAATTCATTTTTAACCAATATTAATTTTATTTTTATTTTTTTAAACGCTTATTTCGCACAAACTCTAAATTAGCATGACCATACCATTTTCCATCATCAAACCACAATCTCCTCCAGAATTTGCCGTGAATGTATATGAGGGCAGTTTATTCGACTTTCGGCACAGGCCGCCCTCTTCGATCACTACAGGCGCATTTTAGCAAACGAAGATGGTAATCTGATTGTTGAGGCGGAACGACAGATTCTTCGGCCCTTCCGCCGCCGAATCTTGGCGCCTCGCCATTCGGTCTCACCGACCATAATACCAACCCAGGTTCAGTTTTTCACCCAGTCCTGACCTCTTCCGCCTAATGGGGCGATCACCGTACCGCCGTCGTCCATGGTCACCATAATTCAGCCGGTTTGTGCAAACATAGTCGTCCATAACGCCAGTTTACTCGCCACCGGCGCCATTGATCACCAGGGTCACGGCTTCCCGAATATTTGTCGTCGCGTTAACGATCACCCCTGATGGACGAACCTTGTAATGATTGATCATCTTCTTTGACTCCTTCAAACGGCATACGCCCTCCCTCCTTCCTTTTACCGAGCCCCCAGGAACACGCCTCACTACTGCCGTGACCTAGCCGCCCCTGATCACCGTCCTCAACGGTGCCATGTGCGGAATAAGCCCCAAGTTCAACCCCTGGCTGGATACCTTTCGTCTCCTTCAGCTGGTTTTGCCGTTCAACCTAATCGACTGTCCTCACACGCGGCGCCTGCCAGCCGCCGTCAAAGTGGCGGAAGTGAAGCTGGTCTCTGGCGAGCCCGCGCCGCCGGGTCATGAGGCCGAGGACCGCCACCGCGCTGGAGCTTCTGAGAGTGTGCAGAGAGATACAGAACAGATACGGTGAGGTGGAGGTGCCGTTTCTGGTGGTGCACGGCGCCGAAGACGTGGTGCGATCCGGCGGGAGGAACTGTACCAAGCCCAGGAGCAAGGATAAAACACTGAAGATCTACCCCGGTATGGTTCACCGCTGGTGGGAGAGCCTGATGAGAATGTAGAGTTAGTGTTTGGGGATGTCGTCGAGTGGCTTCGAACCAGGGCCGAAAGAGCCGCCGCCGGCGGCGGCGATGCAGATGGTGGCGCGTAGGGCTCCATTTCTCTTGTAAAAAGTGGATGATGATGCCAACTGTAACGTTCCATATCTTATACTATCTAGTTTATGACTTTAAAATAAGCTGTATCTTCAACTCCTTCCAGAGTTTGTTGTAGTTATTGTGTTCGATGAATTGCCTGATAAGTGATATAAGGGTATGGACGATTGTGAGACAAATAATATATAGCTACCTTTTAATTTTTCTGAATTGACAAGAGTAATTCCTCAAATTTACATCAGAGGTAGAGGAGGATTTTCTAAATCTTATGTATAAATATATTATGTTGTTCTTATTTTTAATACCAGAGGAGAAACCGAGTTTCAGCACTCTTAGCTTGCTTAATTCTTGAATATAAGAAACTGGTTGTATCACTACTGAATTTGGAGGTAGCTGGATAATGAAAGAAATGGAGTCAGGATGATGACATGAGGGGGTATGAAAACGAAGAAATGACTCTTCCACCAACCACGTTTGAATGTTAGAAAAAAGTATAAAGAGAAATATGGAAACATCATGGATGTGGTTAGCAGTTGGGAACTTAGGAGTTGATGAGGAACCTCATGGGAACGTGAATGAGGGTAGTGGTTCAATAATAACTTAAATATGGACTTATATAGATTCAACCCCGAAAATGCATTTGTGTAATTTCTATTAATTATCAGCTAACTCAAAAGGTTAGGTTTGAATTGTGCTATTGTTCTCAAGAGCGGCTTCCTTGTATGCGGGAATTCTTCAGGAATTGTGAACCATCCTCAGACCTGATGGTTATTTAGCTTGAAAATAAGTTCTTTGTTAATCACTTGCACTGCAACCCTAAAGAATGTGCCACATGACTCTGTCTTCTGAATCCTATTTCTAACTAACACATGGGCTGAAATTCATTAGGTAGGGACAGAGGGAGAGCAAAAGCAGCTCTGACAAACACCTGGAGATAGAGAGAGAGAGATAGGGAGATAGACCAATGGGAGTTGACCTTGCAACACCTTGGAACAGGTGAGTAGACAAATGGAACCTGGATAGATCATGTACTTTGATTTCACGGACAATGTTCTGATCCTTTCTGTAGAGAAATTATCTAAAACTCTTATGTTTATTTTATGCAAGCCTATACATTGTTTTCTTTCCTGTTGTAGATAACTCATTGCTTTGATTGGTGGTATATTTCTCTTTATTAGTCTCTTTAATCATGTGACGCGTTGCTGGGATGGATTGTAGATTAAGGGTTTCTATAACTGATTCTATTATGATGTCAATTTTGCACTCTGCAATGGATAAAGCCCATGAAAAAGCAAGTCCAAAGATGAGACATCAGGGCGGTTAAATGAAATAACAAGTTTTATGAATTGGCCATACGTAATTAGAAGGTTGTTTGAAATTTGCTCTGAGGAACATAGATAACTGCATCCCTGGAAAGCAGCCATGAAAGATGCTTCTGATGTGAGCAAATGGATCTACTTCAAGGACGTCTTAAGGAAACCGAGTTTGCTCTCTCAGAGAAGGATAGAGAGTTAACTGAGAGGTTAGAGAATGAGTTGAAGTTTAGGCAAGCATTGGAACTGAAAGAAGAAGAATTAATCTCCCTTCGTACTGATCTTGAGGTGGAGAAAACAAAGAGGATGGCCAAGAGCTATTTTAGAGCAATCGGATAAGTGGGGATGAAAATAGAGAAGGTGAGCTTTGTGAATTAAAGAACAATGTAGATCAAAGGGTTTGGAACATTAAACAAAAGCTTGAGGATGAGCGGATGAATATAACAAGTGGGATGAGGAAGGTCAACCAGGCTCCTTCCACTCCGCAAATTTTCGAGGCTGGGATTCTGGACTTGGAAACAAGGAACAAGGTCAGGGCCTATTCAAAGCAATGAAATTGAACATTGTGAGAAGGTGAGTGATAATGAGAGGAGTCCCAAATTATTCTATCAGCCGGTTTAACATAGGATTCGATCAAATGAGCTTGGAACCAGAGAGCCTAAGAGAAGCTTTGATGTTACTTGAAAAATGCAGAATGCAATTTTTTTGTCTGAGGTAGGAACAATAGAGCAGCAATGGATGTGGACTATTGAGAAAGATACAATATCTGTCTTGACTGGAAGGCTTTTTATATGGGATTCGAGAGTTTTAAGGGGAAATAAAGAAGTGCAAAACCAAGTTTCTTTTCTTCTTAAGTGAGAATATTGATTTAGTGAATGATATTACTATTTTGCGTGGATGAACTTGTGCCTCTTGTTGGTCAAAATGATGTGTAGATAAAAAGCAATTCAACCATCATGAAGTTTAGCTCCTTCATCCCAAATCAATATCGGGTCAAGATCTCTCAGCATGCAAGAGGAAAATTGTTTGCCAGGATGCAAATTTATGGCAAGCCTGGATTATTCCTCCTCAAATGTGGAAGAATCTGGGATCATGGAAAAGTGGCACTAGAAGAGATCTTGAAGGCAGGGTTACCTGGCAAAATGATCAAGAGCCATGAATACATTATCAGAAAACTTGGAAGAATTGAATTTTATGAAGGGAGAAATTCTCCGAGAGAAGGGACTTCCATGTCACAGGAGAGATGATGGTCCAAAGAGAAGGATTGAAGAAGTTATTGCAAAATTGAATAATTTAATCAAATGGAACTCTGAGTTAGGTGAAACTTTTGATGATCATTTTAGTGTCCATGGGGAGCATAATTTTCCTGGGAAAAGGTTAAGACTTGATATAACTGATCAATTGGAAACAAAGTGTTATGTTTCAGCTGCCCTGAGAAAGGGCATAATGGGTTTAAAAAGAAATGGAGAACTGCAGACTGAGATAAAGAAACTAAAGCAAGATGTGGAAGATTTAGCTTTCCAATCCATGATAACGGAAGCAACTAATGTTATTCTTTTTAAAGGATTGATGAAAGAGTTTTATATCAAATTGTATAATCATGGTGCAGAGACCCTGATTAGAGAGGGTGTATGTCAAGACATCTTGAGGGAAATGGTCATTGATTGGAACAAGAACCTTGAAAGCAGTGAGGCTGAAAACCAAATCAGAGAAGAGATATGTAACATTATCTTCAATGAAGCAGTTAAGGATTGGAACAAGAACCTTGAAAGCCGTGTGGCCGAAACCCAAATCAGAGAAGAGATTTGTAACATTATCTTCAATGACGTAGTTAAGGATTTTGGCTGCACGTATGCCTTTGCATTAGCTAAATATTGTGATGCCAAAGCTGATATTGACCGTCTGGAAGACTCAGCATCTACAAATTTGTTGCTGCATAACTTGGAGGGCAAAATAAGGGAGGATATATATGCAGTTTTCATCATGGAAATGATTGAGGAATGGAACAAGGTCATAGAAAGTTTTATGTCTGAGAGTCTTCTTGGGGAAGATATACATTGGATTGTCTTATTAGACTATAAAAGGTATTGCAGATACATCCACTCTCGCTAAGTACAACAGCAAGGGGTTAAAGTTCTAGAGAATTCTCGTTGCAACCTCAAATTTACCAATGAGTTATCTCAAAGTTTTGAAGTCCTAGTGAAGGAAGACATTTGTATGGTTATCTTCAAGGAAATGATTCAGAATTGGAGGATGGATATAGATGCTTATAACATAAGAAGCCTCATTGAGGAAGATATATATAAATATATCATTGCTGAGGCAATAAAAGATGCTCATACGTTTTCAAGAGGGTCTGAAGACCGGAATCCAGAAAATTTTCCACAAGACTTATTCTCTGCTGGCAAGTTATATGGAAGTCAAGAGGAATGTGGAGATGGAAGTTTGATGCAAACACTAAATTCACTGCTAAAATCTTTTTACATGGAGGAAGATCTGATGCCGATGCAAGCTCTAAATTAAAGGAACATAATGCCCACTTGTGGGCTTGCAATGTCGATGGTTGAAGTGGGATTACTTGTTTGAAGAGCTATTAACTAAGGAGGAAAGCATGATCAGTTCAGTAATTAACAAAATACAGAAGACTTTGCAGCAGTTAATTATAAGTAAGGAATTATTGGTCAACCTGGGTTCTAGTTTAGGCATAGATGTGGGCAATTTAGTAAAGGTTCTTGATCAGATGATTCCTTCTGAAGGTGTTGGACTTGATGAAACGCTCTCATGCCCGCCAAAAGAGACGCAGTCAGACCCGTCTGATTTTGTTTTCTCCAATCTCATTGGATTTCCACAACTACTTGTGGATTTTGAGGATGCAGTTAATAAAAATTAGGAACAAATGCTTTGAGGTACTTAGATTTTTGATGAATTTCTACTATTTTATCACAATGCTGTTAAGAAATGAAGCATGTTATGCATATTATATCCCAAATCCTGTAAACCTAAGCTTCTAGGAAAATGGGTAGTTCAAACACATGCAATTCAAACTTTTGATCAGACTCCCTTCTTGATTTCCTTATCAAGACTGCAGAACTGTATTTGTGTTTGTTTCTATTTTATTAAACAGAGTGTGAAATCTTTATGATAATTTGGCTTTGAAGGAATTGAATTAATTATCATTTCATACTTGGAATCTTGCTTTAACATTTTGCATAGATTTTTTGTATCCGTAATATGATGATTATATTTTCTTCTCCTAAGATATCAATCCTGATATCACTACATCACCACCACTTGAACATATGTGAGAGATCTGTTGCCTATTATATTTGTAGCTGCATGAGAATGGAACTTTTTGTGTTACAAGGATTTGATGGCATCAAATCTAGTGTAAAGAACTGAAAAACATTTCTCACGAGCAATTTAGCTAAAGTTTCAATCTATTCTTAAATTGAAATTTACCTCTACATAAGCTAACAACTCCTTTGCCCTCTTGCAGGTTGGATAAGGTGAAAAATAAATTAGATTCACTTGTTGAACTTGTTGCCTCACTAAGTAAAAAAGAGTCGCTTTACAGGGAGGCTTTTATGAGGAGGTGCCATAATCTCCAACAGGCTGAAATTGAGGTCCCAAAATACAATTACAGTTTGCATTACTTTATGTTCATGATAAGAAGACAGAGTTATTCTGAAGTTTCGCCTTTTAAGTTCTCAAACTGAAATTTATTTTTCTAAAGGTGTTGATGGCATGTTCCATTTAGGTGGATCTGTTGGGTGATCAAGTGGATATACTTCTGGGTCTACTTGAGAGAATATACTTGACACTGGATCGATTTTCACCCGTTTTGCAGCAATATTTTGAGGTGAGCAATGTTCATAATGTTGGTCCAGTTAGAAACATCTTCTGATCCACATCCAATGATTTTAACCCAGACGCCGCAAAAACTGATCAGCTTGTATTTCAGTCTTTGTGAAAAAGGAAATTGAATTCATGACCTTCATTCTTTGGCAATCTTGAAAGTTTTTTCTTGATTCACGAGTTGGGGCTTAAAGCGTGTGTGTCCTGATTCTTTTGCATTCCAATCAATTCAAGATCCACTTTTTTAATTAAATAATAATTCTAAAAAGTATAGCAATAATACATAACAATAATACAAAGTTTATAAATTCGTAATCCGAAACGACCATGTCAAATGATGTTTATTAAATCCTCTAGATTTGAAAAAAAAAGTACATAGTTTTATTTTTATAGTAGCCCCTATATTCTTCTTTCAAGTCTAGAATGTAACACCTTTTGCTCCTTATTCTTCTATCCAGTGATGAATTCCTGGAACAATCTTGAAAATTTTGAAAGGTAGGTGCTTTAAAGGAAAGCAATGACTGTCTGTTCATTATCTTATCGACAACAACAAAGTCTAGAGACTAGGTTTTTGTAGACTTAGAGAGCTTATATAGATTAAGCATTGAAAGTAAAACTACCAAAATGTACATTGTCAAAGTCATGAACTTGCTGCATAACAATGGTGGGGCATTCAAATGCACAAGAGGTGGTGTTTGACATTCCCTTATGGACATTCAAACATCCCTCCCCCTTTGCCTTCTTTGTTGTTTTCTTGTGTATTTGGCTTTGAATTTCCATTTCATGGCATTTTAAATAGCTATTGCATTGCCATGATAATATATACACCTGCCTACTTCCGTTGAAATAATCTTTTGAACATCTCGAAACTAAATCACATGGCAGACCCAAGAGTTAGTGGTGGGAAACAATGTATGAATGATAACAAAATTGTCAAAATAATCACGTTTTTTCAGATGGGATACTATGGTTTTGCTTAGGTTTTTCTCCCTTTTCTTTTTAGGGTTGGTTTGTGTTTCTTCTCCGACCTTCTCTCTCTCTCTTTGCCCTTTTGGGCATCTTTGTATACTTCTTGTATGCTTTTGCTTCAATGAAAGGTTTTTACCGCTGTGAGCAAATTTTTAAAAAGATGGCTTTCACTGACCTCAAATATGCCCTTTAGGAAAAATGCAAGAGGTTAGAAAGATCTTTTGATTCACTCCGCTCAAATGTGGGTAACACCATCTCTATCCCCGGTTCGATTGCTTGCCCTCGTTAGTCAAAGATTTCCTCATGGGCTTCGACCTCTCTCCCTATTAGAAGAAAGCAAGGAATCTCAGATGGTCAGTTTACAAGCCTTCACATTTGAAGGAAAGAAATAAATGCTTTTTTATGATACCCCTTTCTATCGATAGGTCAGCTTTCTTCATTAGTTCTGTCTTCGTACATTTAATCACACTATGACTTTCTTTGTAAGAATTCTTTTTTATGCATTCTCTGTGGCGTTGTTATCGGGGCGTAGGTTTTTCACCCTCTTTGTATAAAGCCGTCTGCCTTTCCCCGATATACCCCTCGTATACTTCGGTAGTCGCCGTCCCATTTTTTTTGTTTTTATAAATTGCTTCAGTTTGCCTATCAAAAAAAAGAAAGCCTAATGTTGATCGAAGTTAGGCTTGAGCCTAAAAATAAACTTTTAAGCTAATCTCCTAGAATCTTTTATGACTGGCAACATTACTTTCATTTCTAATACTTCTATTTAAACCTAACTATGACAACTCGTGCTTGCTATTTCTTCGTATTTCATCAGAGGAGAAATGCATGACAAATGGTATCAACTGATTTAACTTGGCCCATCCATCTCTTCTAACGTGGTTTTTTCTTTTTTCTTTTTTTAAATATTAAGATTCTAAATTCAAGTTTTTGCAATAGTCTAGTCACTTTTTAATTAAATTTCATTTCATTTCATTTTATTTTAAATTCCTCATTTGACTTGATCAAATCTTTCAAGATATTTTCTTATTATTGCCAAGTATCATGAGATCCTTAGTACGGCATATTCCTTTCAAGTCTGATATACCGATCAATTTTAATTAATTAAAATTTGATTTGCCTTTGTTTTAATAGAAGATTTTTTTTTGGGACTCTTCATATAAATAAATTTTTACCCCTTCATATTTTTCACTTACTCATCGCTTCTCTCCAATGCTTTCTTCTCATTTTTCTCGTATTGCTCCTTGCTTTCTCAAACTTGCTAATCTTAGGAGCCTATCCTATTCCTTAGGCTAATGGCAACTTGCTTCTATTTGAGAATTTGCTACTTCCTCCACCCATCTTCTTAGGAGAATATCACAGAATTCGATTTTAGGATATTTTTAGGATACTCTCTGATTTATCTCATTTCTTTCTTGTACATTAATTTCCTTCATTTTTGTATTTTTATTTGTTTCCTTTTTGTGTTTTCCTGACTTATATAAATAGGTAGGACTTATACTATATTTTACTCGACTCACTCATTCAAAGCCATGGTTGGTTCTGGAGTGAGCCCTCTTTTCTGGCAGCCATCTTCTCCGGTGGGCCTTCTTCGTCGAACCTTCCTCACGGACCCTTCCTTCTGACCTTCGTCGACCTCCGCTGACCTTCTTCGTCTGATCTTCTCATCGAACTCCGCTTTAATCTTTTCCCCGCCTTCTCCATCGACCTTCTTCGACTGACCTCTTCTACGGACCTTCTCCGACTGACCCTCTCGACCGACCACTTCGATTCTCTCGATGGACCCCTTCCAACAGATCTTCCAACTACCTTCCTTCAAACCCTCCACTGATCCTCTCCGACAAGACATTTCGTAGCAAGCCGGCGCATACGACCTATACTCCAACTCAGTAAGGCTGGTAATCATGCGATATTCTCCTGCTTATTTCGCTCCTTTTCTTATACATTAATTTCTTTTCTTTTTGTATTCTTATTGTTTCCTGACCTATATAAATAGGTAGGACCTATACTATATTTTAATTACTCATTCAATAAAGAAAAACATTATTTTCTTCTCTCATTTCACAATGTCAAAGGAGAATAAATCTACTTTAAGGACAATGTTTTTATATGCCTCATATATCTTGACTGATAAGCATCCTTCAAGAGGCTGACATGTTGTTTACCAGTCACTTTCACATCCATACCAAAGAATGCAACTTAAACAGATTTTTTCTAACCAATATAGTGGTAGATTGATCCACTTGTCACACCCCTTTATATCTCTAAGATTGATCCTTACTGTTGATTTTAAGAGATGTTAGGAAATGATATTTTTTGCTATTGACGTGGTGAACCTAGGATATATCTTGACAAACCCAAAATTTGAGGATTATTTTGATCTTTTGCCTACGTGGAAAAATGGGTAATGTCATATTTAGTGGACTAACAAATAAACTTTTTAACATCTGGTGTTAGCAAAATAACAAAGGCAATTTGGGATGAAATAAATAAAAACACCTTATAGAAGATGCAAAAACACACAAATATGTTACAAGAGATTTTAGAAAATTCCAAACGACTGAGGATAGAGATATATCATCTCAAGTCCATGACTACAACATGTTGATTAATGTTTTAGGCAATGAAGATATAAAATTACATAAATCTTTTGTGGCTAGGTATCTAATAGAGACTCTTATAGATTATGGAAAGGATATAGAAACAATATGAGGCACAAAAGAAAACGAATATCCCTATAAGATGTTATTATCCATATTAGGATTGAAGAACAAAATAGCAATTAGGAATAAATTGAGAAAGCTAAGTAGTTGTACTTCAATGTGAATATGGTAAAGGAAAGACCTAGGCTTAAAAATTACAGGTCTAAGAAACAAAACCCTAGGATCAAGCTTAACATATCGATAAGGTCCAGAATCCAACTATTAAAAAGAGGAGCAATTTCTTTGTCCATGGTAAGCATGGACACCACGCAACTCAATGTTGCATAAGAAGAGAACTAAGAGGTTCAACCTAAGGGCAAACTTGGGAGAAACAAAGGTAATTGCAGTATTAGTCTCCACTATGAGAGCATGGTCACCCGTATGAAGGAGTGGGTAATAGACTTTGAGATCTAGACACTCTGTGACAAATAGAAGCGCATTCACTTCCTATTCTATGGTGAAGGAAGGAGAGAAACAAGTGTTTATGTGAAATTCTAGATCATCCCCAATGATTGACAAAAGACATGATGTCCTTCATGTACCAGTTATTCGTTGTAACTTAGTGTTAGGATTTGTACTTGGAAAAGCAGGAGTGAGGATCATGTTTGATTCAAATAAAATAATGTTAAAAAAAAAGCTCAGATTGGAAAGGTTTATTTGCATCGAAGGTCTATTCACGTTGAATGTTTCAAAAGTTAATTATAATTATAATGCATCTTTTTTCTTCTATTTACTTGGTTGACTCTAGTGATGTTTGACATGATAGATTAGCACATGAGAATTTTTCTTATGTATAGAAAATGTCTTTAATTCTCAAAAGATACATGTACACCATCAGTAGTCATCTATGAAGGTTATGGGAACCTTACCATATCTAATCATTTTGTTTTTCAAGTCAGTTTTTGTACTGTATTTTTCAAGAATCTGAAAGAGTTTCTATTAGGTACCCAATTATGAAAAGCAAAAGAGAATTGGCTGAATTACTTTTCATTGATGTCAAGGAAGGATTTATACATATGCAGACTTAGGTTACACATTAAATCTCTCCTATACTAAGCTTAGGTTACACATTAATTTCCTATACTCAAGAATCACTAATCAATATTACTACAATCTAGGAATACAAAAGGAAAATTGTTATACAAGGAAAACCGTTATGCACAGAATACGTCTTCTATAAATGGAAGATTTTCTATGTTAATTTCCTAACACTTCAAGTTGGGAGAGTGATGTCCTGCATCTCAACTTGCAAATCATGTAAGTAAAGACATCTTTTTCCCAGCTTTAGTCAAGACATCCGCCAATTGATGCAGAGTTCACGACCGTAGCAACCGATCCATCTTCAATCTTATCTCTGATGTAATGACAATCCATTTCAATGTGTCTGGTCCACTCATGAAAGACTGGGTTTGTTGCAATATGCAATGCAGCTTTGTTGTCGCAGTATAACAATGCAGGTTCTAGATGCAATACTCCCAAATCTTTGAAAAGGTATCTTAGCCAAGTTAACTCACAACAAGCACCTGTCATAGCACGATATTCTGCTTCAGCTGAAGAAAGCGATTAATCAAGCTCGACGCTTCGATCCCATGAGACTAATGAGGGGCCAAGGAAGACACAGTAACCTTTGGTCGATCTTCTAGTGATTGGATATCCTGCCCAATCTGAATCACAATAGGCTCGCAACCTGAAATCACTATTTGAGGAGAAGAACAATCCTTGGCCAGGTGCATTCTTAAGATAGCGCACAACACGAAGTGTTGCCTCCATGTGAAGCTTACAAGGCTAATGCATAAACCTGCTTAGTACATGTATAGAATATGTAATATCCGGCCTTGAGACAGTAAGATATATCAATCTACCAACCAACCTTCTATAATGACCCGGATCTTTGAGTAAATCACCTTTATCAGACAATTTCAAACCTCGCTCCATAGGAGTATCAATAGGTGCCACACCTAACAATCCCGCATCCTTAATGATTTCTAAAGCATACTTGCGCTGAAATGAAAATCCCATTCTTAGAAGAAGATACTTCACTACAAATACTTCAAATCACCACTTAAAGATTTAAATCACTATGCAGAATTTCTTGATTGCAGCAATACTCACAGGATCATTTCCAGTAATCAAAATATCATCAACATATATCAAGAGGGCAGTGAAGGACTTGCCTTGTATTCTGGTGAATAAAGAGTAGTCAGCTCTAGATTGAACATACCCTGCAGCTCGAATAGCTTCCGAGAATTTTGAGAACCACTGTCGAGATGCTTGCTTCAAGCCATACAGTGACTTATGTAATCGACACACCAAGTTGTCCTCCCCCTGTCTCAGAAGCCCTGGCGGCGGTGACATGTAAAGCTCTTCATGAAGATCGCCGTGAAGGAAGGCGTTGTTAACATCCAATTGGTGAAGAGACCACCTTCGAGCGTTGTGCCCAAGGTGAGACAACGAATGGTGATGATTTTGGCAGCCGGGAGAGAAAGTATCCTCGATAATCGACACCCTCCAATTGTGTGGAACTCCTTTGGCAACTAATCGGCTTTCAGGACGCTTCAATCGATCCATCGTAACGATGTTTAATCTTATAGACCCATCGACAACCTATCGACGCCTCTCCCGCCGAAGAGATGTGAGAGTCCGCACCACCCTGAGGGCCCCGCACTCGACCGCATTGCCTCCGCCATTTGTGACTGGCGACAAATTTTCCGTATCAATTTTCATTCCGCGGACTCGACCGATCTAGGCAATAAAAGAGCGATGTGTAGGCTGGTAGCGGTGATATGAAACATAATTAGCCAAGGGATAACGGGTACCTTTAGTCGGACCTGGAAGCAAGGAAGGAGATTGGTCAGAGCAAGCGCGGCAAGTGATAGAGAGCATACATAATCCCGTAGTTTCTGCAGATTATGGGAGCGACCGGAGCGACGAAGGCTCCGGTCAGTTGGTCAGGCGAGCTAGGTAGAGCTTCTGGATAGGCCTGAGGAGTGGATGAAGAAGGAAGTAAGGACGGGGATGAAGGAAGGATGATGTAGGCGCCTGGAATGGCTAGCAGGCGTGAAGGTGCATCCTTAGGGCGGCGAGTGTAGGTTTCCTGAGGGAGTCAGCGGATGCTCATTGGGCTGCTCATCGCGGGAGGAGGGGAGATTAGAACCCTGGGAAGAGATCTGCAAGCATTATGGGTGTGTCTGAATTGGGTGCGACAAAAGAAGAGGAAGCTAGGTCGTGAATTGGAGTAGGAATTGGCCTGAAGAATAGCCCAAATTAGAGGGACGGAGGATAAACTTGGAGGAAGCATAAGGAAAGTGATTTTCATGAAAATGTACATCCCTGCTGGTGAATATTTTTCTGGTGGATAGATTGAATAATTTATAAGCTTTTTGTCCAACGGGATAACCAATGAAGATACAAGTAACGGCACAGTGATCGAACTTATGGGAAACATGGACATTGGTAGCATGTTTAGACAACCAAACACAAGAGAGGTGAGAGTAAGAGGGTGGTTTCGAGTAAAGGCGTTCAAATGGTGTTTTGAAAGAGAGAACGGGAGAAGGTAAGCGGTTGATGATATGGACGGCGGTGAGGGCGCATTCTCCCCAAAATTGATTAGGGAGTTGAGCTTGAATTTTCAAGGCTCGTGCAACTTGTAAAATGTGGTGGTGTTTGCCTTCCACCACCCCATTTTGTTGGGGCGTGTAAACACAAGAGTGCTGGAAAAGGACACCATTATCTTTGAAAAAGGATCGAGGAAAGGAATTTCCACCATTGTCACTAAAATTTTGATATGAGATTCAAATTGAGGAAAAAATAACTAAAGAAATGTTTTATAAGAGGTTGTGCTTCATCTTTTATGTTTCATCGTAAAATCCAAGTGAAGCTGTAATCATCAACAATAGTAAGGAAATAATGTGCACCAGAAAGTGAAGAATATTTATAACGACCCCAAATGTAGCAATGAATAAGATCAAATGGTTTTTTTTGATGAGATTTCACTAGTACCAAAAGGTAAACGATGTTGCTTTGCCAAAGGACAAATAGGGCAAGCATTATTAGACTGAATTGAAAATTTTAAAAAGTTCTTAGCAATGAAACTCAGACGAGAATGGGAAATGTGCCCTAAACGACTATGCCATAGATCAGTAGATGAGGTGGTGAGGTTGCAAGTTGGTTGGTTGTTTGGTGATGAATGAGAAGTGGTCCCGATTTTCCTTGTTGTTAACGCCGCTAAGTAATACAATCCATCATGCTGCTTACCTAAACCAATCATCCCTCCTTAGGCCGATCCCCGCAAACACACCAATGAGGGAAATGTCATCAACAATTCAGTTCACAACCGACTAACTGACATTAAATTGACTTTGAATGTAGGTACACATAATACATCACGCAGATAATAAATAGAGTTTAGCGGCAAGGATCCCACACAATGTTAGCCTTTTCTCCACTAGGCAACAATACCGGAGGCAATGAAATATTTTTATCTTCATGCAAGAACAACTTTGGAGATGAAGAGATATGATCTGTTGCACCGCTATCAATGATCCAGTGAGGAGAAGGAATTTTAGACAAACCTGGTTTTGCTACGCTTGTATTTGCTCGAGAACTCAGACTTCATCTTTGTCATTTAGAAGGGCAAGAGCCGCTGGTCAGGTTTAAGATTCCAAATACCACCGATTTCCCCATCATCTTGCTTTGCACCATCGTAACTTGATTAGCCAATACGTAAGTATTCCTTGCGGGTGGTTAAAAAATGAACCCGTTTGCCTCGGGTGTCTCGAGGATATCCGTGCAACCTGATAACATTTCTCAACAGTGTCCCATGTCCCCAATAATAGCTGAGACCGAGGTCTCCTCCGAAAGATCCCGAACCGCGCTTGTTTTGACTAAACCTTCGTGGAATCTTGTGAATCAGAAGCGGTCTGAACGATCTGACCTTGCATTCCTAGCGGAATTGTTTTTCATCCGATTGCTCCCTACGCCATGGTAGCTACCGGAATTAGAATATGCAATGTACGTGTGTGTCGCACTTGTAGCTTCCTTGTTTTTCTCTTCGCACACAGAAATATGCTCGAGGGATGTAAGGAAGAGGATTCATGAGAAGTATCCGCCCATGAATCATAACAGAAGATTCATTCAACCCCATTAGAAATTGCATCAATATTTGCCGATCCCCGATTGCGGCACCGCTTGATGCATCATTGTATGAAGCTAGTTCATCCCACAAGCTCTTGAGTTTTGTGTAATAAATTGAGATAGAAAGCTGCTCTTGTCGATGGTAGGCAATTTCTCGCTGGATCTCAAATATGCGAGGTGCATTGCTTTGAGAGAATCGCTCATGAAGATCTTCTCAAACTTCATGAGCGAGTATAATAGATTACGGAGTCTGAAATTTCAGGATTGAGAGTGTTAACGATCCAGGAATGCACCATATCATTGCAGCGTGACCAAGTTGCATAGTCAAGGATGAGTTCTTCAAGGCTTTGATGGTGCTAATATTGACAAAACCCAATTTATTCTTGGCATTAGTGCCAAGGTCATTGCTCGCGCTGCTGAGAAGTTATTCCATTAAGGAGTTTGGAAATCAAAACCAAACCTGGATGATTTGAGTGGTGAGTGAAATAAGGGTTTGAGAGATCAGACTTTGATGCATTTGATTTTGATGTTCCAGAATCATTCATGGTGGCCGAAGGATGAGAGATTGCTGCACGAGAAGGTAGAGTGTTGCTACAATGGAGTCAGGATTTTAGTTCCTGCTCTGATACCATGAAAAGGAAAAGAGAATTGGCTGAATTACTTTTCATTGATGTCAAGGAAGGATTTATACAAAAGGTAGACTTAGGTTACACATTAGTCTCTCCTATAATTAAGCTTAGGTTACACATTAGTCTCTCCTATAATTAAGCAATCACCAATCAATATAACTACAATCTAGGGAATACAAAAAGGAAAATCGTTATACAAGGAAAAATCATATGCAATGTATCACGTCTCTCTATAAATGGAAGATTTTCTAGTTAATTTCCTAACAAATTACAAAAGGTTTGGGCAATTTGATGTCTTTAATGACTAAATCATTAATCGACATGTGGTAGTCATGAATTTGGGATGATTCATCTCCATCCTCTAGCATTTGGAATTTTCTTAAATTCCCTATGATGTATGTTGTGTGTTTTTTCATCTTCTATGATGAATTTTTTATTCATTACATCCCCAATTTGCTTTGCTATTTTGTGTTGACAATAAATGTCAAAACGTTCATTTATGAGTATGCTGAGGCTTACATGCCTCACTTGTTTGTTCCCATTTTCTCATCTAGGCAAAAATTCAAAATTTTCACTCCATTGGTCACCAAGATGTGCCCTTGGTTCAAAAATATCAATAAAGTAAAAATAACACATTCCATGTCATTTTTTAAAGAATGTTCCATTAAAAGGATCAACCGTAGAAGTGTTAGGATGAGTGTGGATTGAGGAGTTATATATGGATTGTTAGAACGAAATCTACTTTAAGATTATTATTCTGAGGGTGTAAAACGGAAGTTTCATGTAGGCTAAAACACTCAAATAAGGAACAAGAATTGAGGATGAGCTTATTTGGTAAATGTTTAAAGCGTGCGAAAGCATTATCCTTAAAGCAGATCTACTCTCCTCTGAGTTATTCTCGGTGCACCAGGGAATCAACGCTTTACCTCCAAAATTCAACTACCATGATCTTGCTTTAGGTGCACTCACATGGTGAAAAGAACTATTACTCGAATTCATGGGATTCCTTTACAAAGATAGATGGAGGCACTAGTAGATTTCAAATTGATGTAGGTTGCTTGGTTAGCCTAATGAAGATGGTAGACTGCAAATGGTACTAGGTTACTTATTCTTAGCACTTTAAAGTTTGTTTCCAATTATGATTCTTCTAATAAGTCTATATAAAGACCTTTGTTATGTAATTTTTATCAGTAAGAATTTCAATTTTCTCTTGTTATCAATTGGGTTTCCTAATTTTAACACAACTATAATGCACTTCACCTATGAGAACACAACATTCCAAACATCCAAACTTGTGGTTTTGGTATTGCTACCAATGTTCAAGACTACAACTGTCTGCTATACTCTTTCATTGAAAAATGTCAGAATATTCAATTTTTTTTTGATCTAAGAAGAGCAAGATATAGATGAAAAACTGTGCCTCAAGGCTCCTCCCAAAGAGTACACAAGAAGAGTACAAAAGGGAGAACACAAACACACTCTCACCTAAACCCCAGCTAAGTTAAAAACCCCATCAAAGAATTTAAGTTATCAACACTATACAACTTAGCCCATGACCACAAGGTAAACAAAAAGGTAGATTTCAACCTGTGAGCAGAGGGGGCATTATTCTCAAAAGTCACCCTATTCCTTTCCTTCCACAATGTCTAGAATAGACAAAGAGGGGCCGCCAACCAAACTCTTCTGTTTTTTGCCGACACAAGCACTTTGCCAAGCAAAGAGAAGTTGTCGAATCGTTAGGGGGAACACCCAATTAGAGTCGGTAATGGCCAAAAAAAGATCCCACAACATCTTGGCTCTCGAACAATGGATAAGCAAATGGTCTATTGTTTCCTCATCATCTTCACATAAAAAACTCTTGTTGACTAGGGGATCCCTCTCCTCTTTAGCTAGTCAAGAGTAAGCACCTTGCCCCAGGAAGCTTCCCAAGCAAAAAAACCCAGTTTGGGGGGAACAATTGGATTCCAGATGGTCAAAATATTCAATGCAAATCAAAACCATGCTTTCTCCCTGTTTCTTTCTTTTTTTTTTTTTTGGGTACGTATATGCTGAACTAACTATTTATTTACCCATCTGCAACATGGATCCGGAGGATGTAAGCAGAAAAATGAAGCATATTCTGAATAGGTTCTATCTGTGTATTTGAATCATAATTGCAACAGAAGATGAAAGGAAACACCAAACCTTGTAGGCATGCATATATATATATATATATTAATTGTAAACTGAAGTTTAGTTTAATTGGTTGGATTTCTTAAGGAAGGAGGCATGTATTGAGGGGTAATGTGGTTGTTGTGTTCAGGTCTCAGACATCCTGAAGTTGATCAAGAATGAAATAACTGGCAGGGCTATTAGTTTTCAAGTCACAGAAAAAAGAAAACAAGGTGAATCTAACTCATCCTTGAGGAAGCTGAGAGGAGAGAGAAAGCATTTTTAAAGTACAATTGCCCATGTTGCCTGCCACTTGCCAGCAAGCAAAAGGTTTCTTCAAAGCTTTTTTCCATATAATATCTATCCAATCCCAACTTCATTCCTCTCTCTGTTATTGTTTCTAAGAATGCACTTCCCCCCACCCTTTTTCTTTTGTTTTGTTTTTTTGATATAACCACTGGTATTCAGTTGCTAGCTTTATGCGGACGGACTCGAACAATTGAGCCCAATTGAGCTAGCTTCCATGAGGGTTTTTTTTACTATTGCACTTCTTGGTTGTAATTTATTGTTTTGATCAATGTTTTAAAATCGACGGACGGGCTTCGGTTCGACCAGCTCTGACCAAAGAACGGTGACTTTTCTGATCTTGATTTAATCCGATTCAATGATAGTATGACCATCAATTCGATCTTTAAATCATGAATCGATAACTTTTCTGTTTATGTTACTGATCTTTTGATTACTCTACTTGTTTAGGGAAGCTTTTACCTACCTTTGATTTCGTCGGTTGGTGTTTTGGGAAGCATTTCCCAAAACTATTACGGTTAGGTCCACTGGATAGTTACCGTTGACTCATTATAGTTGCTATTGGAATCTGTTTTCATAGATAATTTTTAGACTTCAGCTATAAAAAGCTGGTTCTTATACGAGAACGAGTTTTACATCGTTAAATTCTCTTAATATTTATGTTTTTTAGATAAAATTTTAATAAAAGATAAAATCATTATTAACGGACTTTTTATAATTGAATCCTAATTTTTATTTATAATATTAATTGTTTTTCATATTGTATAATCACTTGAATATATAAGTGAAATTAACCTAAAAGTAATAAGAATATCTTTATTGGAGAGAAGAGCCTATTTTCTATTTTTAACAACAACGTCAAATGTTGCCCTGTGAGTCGCTTTGAACACGTGTCGAATTTTGATTTGCTGTCATCGGAAAATCTCGTTTAAATAAAAAAAAAGAAAAAAAAAAAAAAGGAAAAAAGTCAGCCGCGTTTCAAGCAGTTGGTGTTCTTTAACGTGACAGTGCTGTACTGTAGTAGTTCTCTTGCACTGTCCGAACCGAAACTTTCTCCGCCGCAACGAAATGGCGGGAAGAGCTGTTGCGATTTCATCACTCTTAATTCTTCTTCTCTTCGTTGGTTTTTCAACTCCAATCCTCTCTGACGCCGACAAACCAGAGGATCTCACTCTTCTACAATCCCAAGGTCAAAACGACGCCGTGTCGTCTCCTCCAGATCCAAATCGCTTTGACGGCGGCGATGACGATGACCTCTCCGATTCCGACGGTACTGGCGGCGGCGGTGACGACGACTCGGATCGCGAGGTGGTGGACGAGAAGGATGTTGTGGTGCTGAAAGAAGCGAATTTTAACGAGATCCTGGAGAGGAATCCCTACCTGATGGTTGAGTTCTATGCGCCGTGGTGCGGCCACTGCAAGGCTTTGGCGCCGGAGTATGCGGCTGCGGCAACCGAGTTGAAGGGGGAGGCTGTGCTCGCCAAGGTTGATGGTACGGAGGAGAATGGGCTCATGGACAAGTATGAGGTGCAGGGGTTTCCAACCTTGTATTTCTTTGCTGATGGAGTTCATAAGGCCTATTCTGGACCGAGGACCAAGTGAGTTCCTTCTGTTCCTTTGCTTATGTTAGATTTTGATTTTGACTTTGTGGTTGTGCTCTCCTTGGTTTTGGAAGAAATGTAGGTAAAGAAATGAAATTAATAAAATGTGTCTTGTATTGTTTTTATTTAGACCAAGCCTGAGTCTTTCAATTTTTTGGGGAACAACAATGTTGCCGAATATAAGATTCTACTTTTTTTTTCTATGATTTTTTTAGCAATCAACGCGAGGGTTAGAGATTTTGACTTCAATTGGAAAATATTATATGCTTTAAATTGTTAAATCTTGGCTAAGTTGGAGAAGCAAATCGATGCAAAACCGTATTTCTCTTTCAATGTTTCCATATGATTGGTTTCTGTTCTGTTCGAAAACACAATTTTCTTATGCTCTTTTGGATCATGATGAGAACTTTAAAATGGGAAAAACATGTTTGGCAGGCCTACATAAGGGAAAAACAACTTTCTTAGAGATTGAAGGGGACTCGAAAATTGTTATCGATTGCTACAATAAGAGGATCAATATTCCTAGTTCTATTACGTTGTTAATGGAGGATATTTGGAAACTTTCTCAGGGCCTACATATTTATGAGTGTTGTCATGTTTATAGAGAAGCAAATAGAACTGCAGATTGTCTAGCAAAAAAAGGAATTGGTATCATAGATTCTAGTATTTGGCAGACGAACTTTCTTAAAGATATTATAAATATTAGTTATGAAGACTATTGTGGCTCTCGTCTCAATCGCTTTTGTAAGATTCCATTACTGTAATCTTCTTTCACCAAAAAAAGGGGAAAAACATGTGGGAAAGAATCCAAGTTTTCTTGTTTGTCTTTTTTGGTTAGTTTTTGTGATGTCTTTGGGGCTGGTTTTTGTTTTTTTTTTATTGGCGTGGTTTTCTTTGTGGAGGGTGAGTTTATTTTCTCATACTCCCTTGGGTCTCTATTTTGGCTGCTCTTCATGTTCATGTGGTAAAAAACCCGAAGGCTCAATCGGCTGCTCATAGAAAAAAAATAATAATAGACATGTTTTTCTTACCAAATCTGTGCCACTAGATTAATCTCTAGTTTGCTCATCCCATGCTATGCCTCTGGAAACAATCATTGATTTCTTCCAAAATTTAAAATTACTTCAAGACTCTTAGCTTCATGCAAAACTTCTGACTCTTATGAAAATGAATGAGATTGAATACATGTAACAATCTATGAAGAATTCAAAATTGTGGTGGAGTTGTTCCAGTGTACACAAGATATGTATTGAAGAACTTTAGCCCTAGATTTTCCCCAAAGATGTTCTTATTGAGCTCTCAACAAACTTGGTCACAGATTAAGTGATCAAACCCTATTCATCCGTGGTTAAATATTCATAACTACCTTCATAACTAACTTTTAACACCCAAAGATTTGAAATGAATTAACACTATAATTACAAAGTGATCTTGCCTCTCTCACCCAAAATGTCGCTACTTCATGTATTTGTCTGCTCAGTGCACAAGTCCCTTCATGCATGTGCACAAGTAAGATGCTAAAAGATTGCATCTCTGGACTTTCCTATACATTTGTGGAATTGGAGATGCAGGAAATTACCTCTCTGGGTGCTATAATGCATGTTTGTAATGTTCTTACACAATTGCCCAAGTACCTTGTGTATTTCTTGCAAGGCTATAGTCTTGCCTTGAGATAATATTGTACTTTTTAACATAAAATACTCGCCATGGTCTTCAGATGGACACCAACCTTGAACCTTGACATTGTTGCCATTGATTGATCATATGGCTCTACTCAGTACTAAAAGCAGAAACTGAATTTAAGTAGGGTTTGTCAATAAATATAGTTCAATATAAGTTGAGCAGCATGATTTAGATTGTATGGCAGTTGAGTTCTTTGACCTATTTGATTTTTTAAAGTCATGAAAGTTTGGATGAAAATTCAAGTGCGAAGATTTGAAATCTACCTGCAGTATTTGTTGTAGTTTGGGACATTCTTTCATGTAATGGTTGAAAAAATATGGATCGATCATTATCACAGATGTGATGAGGAAAAAAATGGCTTCTTCTTTGTCCTTTATCTGCCTTAATACTTCTTAATTTAATATACAGAGATGCTATTGTGGCTTGGATTAAGAAGAAGATGGGATCTGTCATCCACAACATAACAACCACAGCGGAGGCTGAAAGCATATTGACTACAGAATCAAAAATTGTATTGGGGTTCCTGGACAGTTTAGAGGTATTTTTCTATTTATCTGAAGGCACTCTACTTATTATGGTTTGATTCAAACAACCTTGACAACAAATTAGCAAAGAAAACAAAAACAAGTGTCCATGTTGAATATATATATATATATATATATATATATTGATAAATCCATGTTGAAAATATTGCTGGAGCTTTTTCCTTTGTCCTGGAAGTTATATGTCAGGTAGGCTTTCCCCCCTTCAGTTCCACAGAGTTTTTGGTGGATAATTAAAAAATCACCAGTGAAGATTGATAAAATATTTCCTATAATACTCTAGGTTATCCATTTTTCTTTTATGGAGATTATCTGGTCCCATTAGATGATTAGAAACCCAGAAATTAAGAAACATAGGTATTATTTGATTAACACAAACAGTCCATAATTGTATTCAATGCATTAGATGCTCAATCTTATCATGTCACCAAGAGATTTTAGGCTCTTCTGTTGGGTGGTTGTACGCTACTATTTGAAGAGATTGAGCACTGCTAACTATTCACCCTCACACACTGAAAGATCATTTCCTGCGCTTGAGATTTTATATTGAACTTCACTACTACATTAGTGCTGGAAGCTATGGAAGGTCAACATGTTAAACTCAGTGATATAGGCACTGCTCAACTATATTTCCTACAACATTTATAGGGTCCAGAGAGTCTGGAGTTGGCCGCTGCTTCAAGATTGGAAGATGATGTCAACTTCTATCAAACTGCTAGTCCAGAGGTTGCGAGGCTTTTCCACATTGATCAACAAGTCAAACGTCCTGCATTGGTATTGCTGAAGAAGGAGGCTGAAAAATTAAGCCACTTTGGTAAATTTTCTCTAGTGGTTTTGAATGTATATTACAGAAGGACCTTTACTTATACTTTCAATTTTCATGTCAACAGATGGTCAATTTATCAAATCAGCTATAGCTGAGTTTGTATTTGCAAACAAGCATCCATTGGTAATCACATTTACCAAGGATAGTTCTCGGCAGATTTTTGAAAATCCAATTAAAAAACAGGTAAGGCCTACTGGTTTTATACTCTAGTATTTTGATATTTGAATATTTGAATATTTCAGCATTTTTGACATGTCTATGTTGCTTTCTCAGTTGTTGCTTTTTGCCACTTCAAACGTTTCAGAGAAAGTTCTACCTGAATTTCAAGAAGCAGCCAAATCTTTCAAGGGAAAGGTAAATTTATTATGCGATAGGCATTATGAAAATCTACTAATAGCATAAATTTTTTTCCTTTACTGAACTCAGACCCATCTATGTGAATAACTGATGCCTATTTAATGTAGATAAGTCATCTAGAATTTTCCTTTCCTTTGTTTTAGTTAATAAATTGTTTCTCACCATATGAAAAATCATCTGAATCATCCAAAGTTTGTGATCAATATCAAACCAAAAAACTGACCTAGAATTTATTTCATCATACTCTCGTTGAACATTTTGGCATATTAAAAACAATCCACGCAATGTGTGCTTTGTAGTCATTGTTTGGATGTAGTTGTTTCTTCACTACAAGCGCAGTAATGGGTCTTGATGTTGGGTTCCAATATAGACACTATGTTGCAGACACCTAAACCCCTGAGATCTCGATCATGGGGCATGGTTATTTGTGTGCTTGTTTGTGAATGTAGTGCATGGGATATGAATATTTGTTTTTAAGTTCGTATGCTGACAGGAAAAGAACCATAATGAGTTGGTCTTGATCATATTGCAGTCTCCACAATATGGATTGTGTATGGTATACTATGTGACATATGAACTTTGTTTTAACTACATAGGTAAGTTGGTATAGCCTACAAGAGATATATGTCTATTTCACCGTGCAATCCTGAGACACAATAAATTTGTCATATCTGCATTGTGGGGGTGATAAAAAATGTTTTCTGACACTGGAACTGTATGAAGTCTTCTTAGCCATATAGACAAGTTTTAAAGTCTTGAGGATCCTTTGACTCTGACCAAACAATACCTACATAGTTGAGAAAAAGTCATGACATAGTTTGTGCAAAATTAATAAACAATAGAACTTGTGGAAAAATAAAGAAATATCTTCATTGTCATGGCTCTTTATATTATGTGGTCATTGTCTATGATCAATCCTTGTTTCTAGCAGACATTTTTACAGCTAATGTATTTATGAATATGACCTTCTGGGTTCCTTGCAGCTTATTTTTGTGCATGTGGAAATTGACAACAAGGATGGTAAATCAGTTGCAGATTACTTTGGTGTCACTGGAGATGCTCCGAGAGTGAGTTTTGCCCCCATACTTGGTTCCTGCTTTTCTTTCCAGTTGCCCTTTCAGGTATTTGATGCATCCCCGACTTGAAACAAATTTTGGTTGTCATCCATTTGCATGTAGGTTCTTGCATACACAGGAAATGACGATGCCAAGAAATATGTGTTGGATGGTGAATTAACCTCAACCAGTATTAAGGTGTGATAGCTTATTGTATATTTATTCTATTCCAAGCTTTATTATGGACAAATAGCATCAATATCCATAATTTTTTCCATTTTCCAATGGGCATGATTGTTCATGAACTACCATTGTAACTTTATATCTCTCTATCATCTCATAGTTGTTTGGCGGGGATTTCTTGGAAGACAAGCTTAAGCGTTTTTACAAGTCAGACCCAATCCCAGAGACAGTAAGTCTTTAGGACTTCCTTTATGACACTGGTGATTGACAAACACTCTCATGCCTCTGAGCCAACTTTCTTTTCATGTACGTTTTTTGCAGAATGACGGGGATGTAAAAATTGTTGTTGGTGATAATTTCGATGACCTTGTTTTGGATGAGTCAAAGGATGTTCTTTTGGAGGTAGATGAATGCATCAAATATACATTAAATTTTTAATCATTCTGTGGATTTATTGTGATGTATTGTTTGATTTCTATTTTGATGAGAAAAAAGTACTAAATAGAAAGCTGAGTAATTATTAGAATGATGATTGTGATTACTACTATTTCATGTTTGAATTAGATATACGATCCTTCATGTGGATATTGCCAAGCACTGGAACCAACATACAGCAAGCTTGCTAAGTATTTGAGAGGCATTGATTCGCTTCTTATAGCCAAGATGGATGGGACAAAAAATGAGCACCCTAGAGCAAAGGTATCACTTTGAAGCTTTCAGTTATTGTAATTGTTCTTCTTCCCTGATTGTTTGTATCGTTAAAACAACTTTACTATTATGTGAGATATGGGTCTGTGGGTGCATTCAAGAATCCTTGTTTTGATTGTAACTGGTTTTGGATTTGGAATTCAAGTGGGCAAGTGGTCAGCAAAGAAGAAGCCATACCACCCCTCCTCCCCTTTGAAAATGATCTCTTGGAGCCCATAACAAGCACCACAGCCAACTTTGTCGGTTTTCTGAATGTTTGCCAATGGCAATGTCTTGGTTTGAATTATGTTGACAACATATAGTTTATATTCTCCTTAATGCATATTCTTGTTTGTGTTTGTACATCATTATTTATCTCACGGTTCAGTATAGAGAGGATGTAAATGTGAAAGCATATATAGACCTATTCTAATTTTTTTTTCAACTGATATGTGACAGAGATAGCATGCATGCACCATTGATTTGTTTTCTGAACCTAATCTTTTCAAAAAAGCATGTTTTGGTTTATAAAATTGAAGTTACTGAAGGTTGTGACAGCAAAATATTTCTTATGCAAGAAAATGAGAAATATTTGAGGAAGTTTTTTATTTATTTTTTCCTTTTGCAGCCTGATGGGTTCCCTACAATTCTTTTCTTCCCGGCTGGGAATAAGAGCTTTGATCCGGTTAGTGAAATTGATTTCTCCAATTGGCATCACTCTTGTTTACACATGTGCACTATCATTCTTGATTTTCTTAACTGATATTTGGTTATTGGGTTCTGTAGATCACTTTTGATGGCGACCGTACTTTGGTGGCATTCTATAAGTTCCTTAAGAAGCATGCATCCATCCCTTTCAAGCTCAAAAAGCCAGCGTCATACCAGAGCTCCAAGGACAGCGATGAGAACAATAACAGTGTCAAGGATGAATTATGAGAACTGACCAGCATTTTGTTGGATTGTTTCTTAGGTTTTGGATACAGAAAATCCATATAGAGAGAGTAAAAAGAAAAGGCTTAGGCTAGGCTGAGTTTTCAAATATATTAACTACAATTTGTAACTTAATTAGATTCTGATTCTTCTTCTTCTTCCCCCATTAAGTTTTTATTCATTTAAGATGTTGATAGTGATGCAGTTAGGCATCGGGTGGCTCCATTTTGTAAGTTAATATGAGCTGATGGAGTTATTGAGTGACATATATATATATATATATATATATATATATATATATATATATATATATATACAGTAGAATAAAAAATGAAAAAAAAGAAGTTATATCATCATTTTTATGCACCAAGCATGGCCTAAAAAGTACCAGAGATTGGTAACTTGGTCAACATAATATCATAAATATTCGTTTAAGCTCTTGGTTTTTCTCATTACATTTACTTGGTCTGCAACTATTAGTCAAGTAGGTTTTACAAAAAGGGCAGCAAGCTTTTGCAGGATCCAACCACACGTCTTATTTGTCACGGCTTACTTTCCTCTATAGATTCATACGGTGAATGTCAGCAAAAATAAAGCAAACGCAGGGGTATAGTTTGAGATTAGGTGATGATCCATATACCAAAGTTTGCTCTAAATCTAGATTGGGTGAGGATCCATACCTAAGTTTACTTCTAAATCTAGCTCCCAGAAGTTGGATAGTGCTACTTCCTCAGCCCCACTAACAACACACCACATTTCTTTGTTAAAAATAGGCCTATGCTAGACCTCATAAGTTGCTTATGCCTTGAACGTAGTTGAAGATATTGATTTTGGAGAAAAACTTTTGACATACTGAAAAGGCATTCAGTTGTAATGACTCTGGTTGATGGATGATTGTCATGTAATAGTAGATAAAATTGCTTTAGGGTCCCTGATTGAGCTAATTGGAGGAGTTGATAGTTTATTCATCCCATTAAACTCTTATTAACTGCTTGGTAAAGATTCATAATCAATTACTGATAGCCAATAGGAAAAGGCTACAAATCGTAGCTTTTTCTTATCCGCTTTTATTAAAATATCGAAATTCTCCTTTTTATCATTCTCTTCGTATATAAAGACTATCCATTGTCTTGAAAAATTCAAGAAAATAATATTTTAATTATTTTAAATAGTTCATGGAGCCTCATTTTCTTTCAATTTTTTTCTACTAGGCTCTTTTCTTAAGCAAAGAGCGCGACGATTTTTTTTGGCTATTCTTGCATAAATCACCAATCAATACTTCTTTTTATCATTTTTTTTCAATAAAGTGGTTATTTCACATATTTGGGTTTTTATTTGTTTCTTTGTAATTTTGTCGTCGTCTTGTTTACAGCGTATGATTTTGTCGTCTTGGTACGACGTTTTCTTTTTTTTCATCTTCTTACGACTTTTATTTGTGTGTGAGCGATTCAGTTGGATAAAGCATATCCGATCATGAAGAAATAAATCAAATAAATTGGTCAATATACTACAGACTCAGCTATGTTATTCTAGTCACTATAATAATATCAAATCTGACAGCTGGAAATAATTGGATTGCAAGTTTTATCTATGTAATGCTAGTTTGAATCAATAAAATTATTTTTATTTTCAAAAAAATAAATAGTTGATGACTCTCATTACTTATTAAACTATAAATATAAATTTTACATGACCTTCACTTAGTTTTATTAAAAAAAATCCTTTATCATGATAATTTTTATTTAAAATTTGAATTTAATTAATATTAAAGATTATGAAATATTTTAGGTTTTATTATGGTAATTAAAAGTTGTTGATTTTGTTATTAATTAAAATCCAAATGCAAGTATTTTTATTTTATCATAATTAGATTCTTTGTTACTATTTTATATGATAGATGAAATAAAAAATATATTCTTTTAATAAATTACTATATTCATGTCGAAATATTTATTCATGTAATAAATATTCTTTACTATTTCATTTGCAGTCATGTGCTATAACGATATTTGTTTATTAAGGACTAAATAATTGCTAAATTGGTAAAATTAATATAGATATTATCTACTATATTTTATAAAATATATTCAAAATATATAAACTAAATCAATCGCTTGAAATTCCTTTAAAAAAAAAAATCACTAGAAATAAAACTTACCCTAGATAACATTTGTTTTTTTTTTTTTTTTTTAAATTATCTATTTTTTTCTATATATACATGTATTGTTTTTATATATCATGTATACATAGATAATTTAACCTTTAATTACTTACTTTTAATCGGCTATTATACCAAATAGTAATTTATAATTAGTTAATAGCTATCAGTTACCAACACCAATTACTTGCAACACTAATTATCAGCTATTAGTTGAAAAAAACACGCCCTTAAAAAAATGGCACACGAATTATAGTGAGACTGTAAAGGTACAAAATTTGTTATTGTAAATACGTATTCATTAGAATTACGATCGTGTTATGTTTCCCATAGACATTAAGTAGATATGAAGTCAATATTTTTACATGGAAACTTTGAGGACATTTACATGTTTTCATAAACTTTATATATAATATAAAATTTTAAATTTATAAAATATGAATTTTAAATAATAATTAAAAAATCATCTTTGGTCTTGGATGAAGACGTGGAAACACTTTTTTTTTTTTTCACAAAAAGGAAAAAGGACAAGAGGAAAAAGAAAGCACTTTCCTTGTAACCTTGTTCCTTTGCTCTTTTGGAGGGAAAAAATAGGAATTTGTAGAGTTTCTATTTTTATTTTTGTAGAAAGATTGATATTTTTTATGAGAAAAATAATTTTATTGATTTAAACTAGCAATACATTGATAAAAACCACTTATCCGACCTCTAAAAGGTCAGGATGAAACAACATTCGGGTTTTGTAAGACCCGAGAAAATTCCAATTTTTGGAAAAAGGGTAAAACAGTAATTTCGGTAAAAATCCGAAATTTTTCTAAATCTCATATGACGAAACGGACTTCATCGTTGAAATCCTCTCGCGAAATCTAGCTACCACATCGATTATTCTCGTCGACCTCGAGATAATGACTTCATGTTTTTCGAGGCACCGAAAGGCTCCAGTCAAAACTGGTTTGAGAGACATGCGATACGACAAAAGTTTCACATATTACACGATTCATGTGACACATGTTGCATGATTAGAGCAGATGCATTTAAACTGACGGCCTAGATTACAATACACAAAAATTAAGAAAAAGGACACAAGTGGAATTAATGGAATTGTTAATGAATAAGACAAAATAATGAACAGTTATCTTCTCCACAAATTTGAAGACAAAAGGTGCAGGGGCTGGACAAAAATCGACAGTAGCAGCGTTTTTTATTTTGTAGAGAGAGAAGGAGCTCATTCTCTAGATTTCGCCACACTGATCGCTCTGCCTCGACGAGCAAGAAGTAAGTTATTCTACGTAGTGCATACGCGCTGACACCGATTTTACGAGTTCCGACAACTCAGATCTTTTCTACTTTATAAGTAATTCGCTACAGCCATGTAAATGGTTAGAATGCTCGAAGCTTGTTTTAACCGTAAATTCTATTCAAAAGTTCTTCAACAGAGCGAGTAAAATTCCTATTTATGGGTCGTGGAACAAGAACCCGAGGGTTTCACTGCCACGTGAATATGACACGAAATTTTGTGTAATTTCTTTATGATGTTTAAATGATTCAAATGACCATTGCTTGTTAATTCACTTATGCTGCACTGTGTTATTGATGTGAATTTAATAACATGATTGTTTGCGGAGTAAATTATGTTAATATATGCATATGAATCTGTATTAGCATAAATTATTCGAATGCAGATAACGTGATTCCATATAGCGACTGTAAGGCCAGAGAATATTGTGTGTGAGTACATGACATGAAATGAAACAAAAATGAAAATGTTTGTGAAAGGAATTTCGACGGAAGATTTTCCGGAGAATCGTGTTGAGAGATTGTCCAACAATTCACTGAGCCATGAATTGTTTCTCAAGGGTTATCCAAATGTATCTGCCTCTGAGGGTTGTCCAATATTTTACCGAAACTCGGTAGTGTGTTTTCGAGAACAAATAGCTTTTGTTTTGAAAACCGATTATATTACTCGCATTTGGCTTTGCATATGCGAGGAGTCAGCGAGGACTCGAGACATGAGTTCGGGCATGTGTGACATTCGAGTAAAGTTCATGAAATTGCCAATGTGATTATTTGCCATAACATGTGCACTTAGGTAGGAATAACCCGTGTAGGAAATTATCAATGATCGGGCTTTGCTCACCCTGGTGGATCACCATTTTAGGTACAGTAGCCGCGGCATCGATGACGGCGTCACTAGAAAGTCGCTGTAAGAAAGCCGGCTGGTTTCAGATTTTTATTTTGTATAACATGTATTAGAATTGTAAATTTTAATATATGTCAATTAAGAGTAATGTGAAAACTCAACCATGTAATATATTTGGTCGGGATATATTTCGTATGTGATACGCAAAAATTCAAGTGGCCATATTTTACTCGCATATGGACTCCCGTGGTGGTCATTGTAAACCGGCTTCGGGGCTAAGCTGACTGGTATAACTCCCGTACAAAGGAGACTTTGCCCGATTTTCATGAGTGGTGTCGGGTTACCCGACATCCACGAATATTCCGCGGTTGACGGGTTGTCAACGGACCCTGCGTTTTGGGGCCACACTTGGTATCGAGCGCTAGGTATACGAGTACCTAGGCTTGAAAGACTCGGGGCTGTGCCATGGTCATATGGTGTAAGAACATCAAAACTTGGTAAAACTCGATGTTAGAGCCAGTGATATGATACCTGAAAGAATCACGGGACAGATTAGAACACTACATGCATTGTGTTTTATGTGTGTGATTGTGTAAAGGAATTGTGTGGTTTGTATGTTCAGAGTAGCATAAGAGAAAACGCGAACACTAGGGCTCTATAGAAAATATAACCTTAGGTGTTCGAGAAAATTTTTTGAAAAAATGGTCCGTAATTGAATTAAAATATATATATATATATATATATATATATATATATATATATATATATATATATATATATATATATATATATATATATATATATATAATTTTTCTCGGGATAATAGTTCCAGCTTTTAAAACATAAATAGATTGTGTTGTGAAATTATGGAAAGTTTTTCTAGTTTTTGCACAAGAAAATGGTCAAAATGAAACTCTTAAAATTTTTTGAGTTGTATGAATTGCAGTGGTCTAGGCTATTGCATTTGTGAGTGGCAGGAGGATATCGGGAGGATTAGAAAAAAAAAAAGGAAAAGGTTGTCGGAGTTGGAATGGCACGCCATTTTCTAAAATCGGAAGTCAATATTACAAGAAGCTCACCAGACAGGTACATAGCAAATGGTGCAGCACACGCAGACTTAGCCGTATTTGCAGGCAATACGCCAGCCGAGCAGTACACAAAGCAGCCGAAAGGTGCAATACGCGATAATGAGCGTGCACACAAGCAGTCGGTTGTGCACACAAAAGACGAGCAGCACACGCCAGGCCGAAAGGTGCACGCAGCCAGGTCAGAGCTGCGCACACGCAGTCGAACAGCACACAACATGTCGAGCAAGCACACAAGAAATGAAGCAGCATCAGGTCTGATGCTGGCGCACAATGGGCTCACGTAGCCGGTTTAGTGGTGTGCACCGTGCACCCAACCCGCTTTGACTGGGCACTATTTTCACACTGTCAGGACACTGCTCATGAGCAATGTTCACGAGGTTTTTTTTTTTTTTTTAACAAAAAAAAAAAAAAAAAAAAATCAAATGAAATCTTTTAAAATGGAATTTTCTAAAATAAAATTTTTTGTTGCATATGATTTAATATTTTGAATTATTGTCTTGCATTACCTACGAACGGTGGACATTGGTATGAAATATTTTCCTCAGATATGGAATAGTGTCTGGCATTGATTGCCTGGTGAGATACCGCATTGAATTTTAACTCCGCTATTTGACAAGTGTGTGGTGGCTAGTCGAGGCGCAGGACGTAGAGGGCGAGGACGTAGAGGGCTGCCCACGAGGTGCCAGCCAAGCATTCACAAGATTTGACCACAGCCTTTGTGGAGGTCAGAGGGATTACTACCGCCGCTATTGCACATGCTAGTGCAAAGCAGTAGCCGTGAGGTCCGAGCAACCCCGCAGGTTTAGGCACATCATCCTCCGACATTCACGTGGGAGAGGAGATCCGATATATGTACCATTGGTTCATGCAGGTCGAGAAGGTGTGTTATAGGCCATGGAAATTCACTCTAATACGAATTAAGATTAGACTAGCCGTCTACTGGGGGAGGGCGAGGCCCAAGTATGGTGGAACCGGGCAAAGACCTCTCGAGACCCAGAGGCAATGACATGGGTATTCCAGAGTCGCTCACGTGCAGTGATTTTCTGATACCACTGCCACGCTGCGCCGTGAGCTCCTAGAGCCGGAAGCAGCGGATCTACGACCAGGATAGTCATTTAGAGGTCGAGACCTGGAGGAGCCCAGACGTGAGTTCTCCCGTGGATTGGGGGCGAGAATGTGGATGATATGTTATGGTTGCGAAGTTAGAGATCCCGGGACTCTACTACGTTGGACTTGAGGATCATGGACATGTTAGAGTTCACATCATCTTGGGATGGATTTGGCTAACAAATCATGTTGTCGTCATCGATTGTGAGCGAGGAGGGCTACCGCCATATGCAGGATGGTAATTTGAGCCAGGCTCAGGGACAAGCACATGATATTTCGCCCCTAGACAAGGTAATGAGTCCATGTGTCACGATGTGCGGGTCACAGCAAGCCTTACTCGGAGGACGAGGTGAGAGACTAGACTTGCATCTACCTCTAGTAGTCAGCGAAAGCATGAGGCAGGATGTTTTTCCTGACGAGCTACCGAGATCGCTTCTCCGCATCCAGAGACCCTGCACGAGTTACACCCCCTGGTATTTCGCCCATCTCTATGACTCCGCATAGATGGCACCAAATAGTCATAGAACTCGTGAGTCCAAATACATGTGAGCTACCGACAAGGGGGTTCATTAGACCAAGCACTTCACCATGGGGATCTCTCTGCTCTATTTGGCGGAAGAAGAAGGATAAGACCTTCGACCGTGCATCGACATGTGCAATAACAAGGTTACGATCAAGAATCGATACCCATCGCCGAGGATCGATGATTCGTTGATCGTTGAGAGGAGTGCGAGTCTACTCAAGATAGACTCTTCGTGACCGGTTACCATTAGTTAAGGGTTGGGGAGATGATATTCCCAAGACAAGCCGCTCGACGCTGCTATGGGCACTTTGAGTTTACTGCGATGCTCCTTGATCGACGCCGAACGCGCCAAAGGGCATTCATGGACCTCATGCATGCGGTATTCCAACCCATTCGGGACGCTTTGTCAGAAATCTCGTGGATGACATTTTGATATACTCCCGCCGAGTGGGAGCATGAGTATCACTTGAGGATTGTATTACGCTTGTTGAGAGACCATCACCAGACGCTAAGTTCGTATGCGAGTTTTGGCTTATCGAGGTGAGATTTTCGACACGTGGTGTCGCATCGCGCATCGCGGGACCCAGTAAGGTCGAGGCCGTGATGAGTCAGAGAGGCCAAGTCACCTTCGAGATACGAGCTTCGGGATCGGGCCGGGTATTACAGAGATTCATTGGCGATTTCTCCAGATTAGCAAAGACTCTATGCGATGACATCGAATCTCAAGGAGTATCAAGTTTGATCGGGATGATCGATGCGAGGAGGAATTCCGTGAGTCAAGATGGAGGCTTACTACGCCTCCTATTCGATAGTCCCGTGATAAGTGGACAGGGGTACACAGCTGTATTGTGGATGCTCGAGGGCCGGATCGATGTGTTTTGATGCAACCGAGGGTAGTAGCTATGGTTCCCGCAAGTTGAAGAATCAAGGAGCGCACTCAATACCCCACACACGACACGGGTCAAGTACGTGGGTCTCGCCTCAAGATTCGCGCCTACTATTTATATGGCGTAGGAGTTCGAGGTGTACTAAGACCACAAAAGTCTGAAGTATATTTTCACGCAGCCGACCTCAATACGAGGCAACGCTGCATGGATGGAGTTCCTAGAGGATTACGACTTCACTTTGTATTACCATCCCGGTAAAGCAAATGTGATGGCTGATGCACTGGGCCTAAGTCACGGGGAGCATTGGCTAGCATAGCTTCCCTGAGCATGATGCCTCAGACTGCGGATGTCAGGGTTACGCATCGCTAGCAAGCCTGGGGTACGCTTGAGAGTTTAGTAGCTACACCGCCTCTCAAGTACAGAAAGTGATCAAGTCCTGTGGGCAGACGCAGAGATAGTGTCCATCGTGGACCGCACGTACAAGTGATGAGGGTCGATCGCCCACGTTGCATGGTAGTCTTCGATATAGAGGATGGGTAGTGGTTCCCTAGTTGATTGATTTGAGAGAGGAGATTCTCAGGGAGTTTCACTGCTCTCGATTTGCTGTGCATCCAGGTGGCACGAAGATGTACTAGGATCTTCATCGCCATTACTACTGGAGAGGGATGAAGAGACACGTAGGGGACTCACTCGACAATGTCCTCACGTGTCACTGTGTTAAGGCCGAGCACCGTGGTTAGCAGTATTACTTCAGCCATCGAGGTGGTCAGTGGAAGTGGGAGCACGTCACGATGGATTTTGTGACCCACTTGCCACGGACACTGCAGAGACATGATGCGGTATGGGTGATAGTGGACCGACTCACTAAGCTCCAAGACATTTTCTAAATTGCATGGATGACCTTCACATTGGAGAGATTCTGTCGGTTGTACATTCAAGAGATCGTCCGGCTACATGGAGTAACAGTATCCATAGTGTCGGATAGAGACCCGAGGTTTACGGCGCATTTTTAGAAGAGCTTCCAAAAGGCTATGGGCACACGGCTGACCATGAGTACAACTTTCCACCCACAGACAGATGGTCAGTCTGAGAGGACTATACAGGTGTTAGAGGACATGTTGCGAGCATGTGTCCTAGATCATAAGGGTAGCTGGGAAGAGAATTTTCCCTTAGTGGAATTCACCTACAACAACAGTTACCAGGCGAGTATACAGATAGCACCATATGAGGCGTTGTATGGGAGGCCATGCAGATCACCGATATGTTGGACCGAGGTGGGAGAGAGCTCCATCACTAGTCCTGATCTGATTAGAGACACCTCCGAGAAGGTGAGCTTGATACGACAATGCCTCTCATGGCTCGTAGTCAAGTATCACTATGCTGATGTACCGATGTCGACCCTTAGAGTTTGAGGTTGAGATCACGCCTTCAAGGTGATGCCTAAGAGAAGAGAGTGGTCAGGTTCTAAGAAGCTACGGAAGCCATCGCCGAGGGTTTATTGGGCCCTTTTCCAAGATATTCGAGGGTAGGCAATCAGAGACCGTCACTTTACCGCCCAAGATGTCGTGTCCACGGCGATTTCACGCTCCACGCCCGAGACACCCGCATCCAAATTACGTAGTGGATCGGAGAGATCGAGGTCGACACCTGATGGAACCCCGAGGAGGGACCAGTGTGCATTATGGATAGTCGGGATCAGGTTTTGCGACGCAAGACCGTGAGGCTAGTGAGGGTGCTATGGCAACACCGTGGAGTGGAGGAGTTAACGTGGGAGCGCGAGGACAAGATGCGGGCCACCTATCCCTTCTTGTTTAGGGATGAAGGTACGTGGTTTAGTCGTTTAATATTTAAATGACTAGTTTACATGCATGGTCTAGTGCACGCTGTATATGTACGTGAGTTGTTACGATTGTTCGTAATTTTGTGGACGAAGTTCCTTTAAGGAGGGGAGAATAAGACCCGAGAAAATTTCAATTTTCTAAAATGAAAACGGTAATTTCGTAAAATCCGAAATTTTTCTAGATCTTGGATGACCTAAACGGATTTCACCGTGGAATCGCCTTGTGAAATCTAGCTACCACGCTGAACCTTGTCGACCCGAGACAAGAGGAATTTCACGCTTTTGATAAGACCGAAGTGCTCCAGCGCCAGAAACGGCCGTAGATACGCTGACAATAATAAGTCACCCATTACACGATTTCAATGTGGACATTACGCCAGACGACAGAGAGACGACGAATTGACGCCCAGATTGCGGTCAAGTGTCAAAAATCAAGAAAAATGACACAAGTGGAATTAATGGAATTATTAATGAATAAGACAAAATAATGAACAATTATCTTCTCCACAAATTTGAAGACAAAAGGTGTAGGGGCTGGACAAAAATCGATAGTAGTAGCGTTTTTCATTTTTTAGAGAGAGAAGGAGCTCCTTCTCTCTAGATTTTCGTCATCTCTGATCAGCTTCGCTCTCGACGGAGCAAGAAGTGTGTCGGTCGACGCGGCGCAGGGCCACGCGTGACACCGACCTGCGGAGTTCCGACAACCCAAGAGGTAGGATCTTTCCTACTAGTTAATTCGCTAAGAGCCATGTAAATGGTTAGAATGTTCCGGCGCTTTGTTTTAACCAGAATTCGGGTCTCAAAAGCTTTGAACAGAGTGGAGAAAATTCCTATTTGTGTGGTCATGAACAGTAACCCGAGGGTTTCACTGTTCACGTGGATAGTGACACGAAATTTTGGTGTGATTTTTATGATGTTTAGTGATTCAAAAAATGAATTGTCAGAAATACACTAGCCCATGGCTAATTTCGTGTTATTGATGTGAATTTAATAACATGATTGTCAGAGTAAATTATGTTAATATATGCATGTGAATTGTATTAGCATAAATTATTTGAATTTAAGATAATGCATTTCATATGCACTAGTACAAGAGCCTGTAATATTCGTGTGTGAGTGCATGACATGAAATGAAACAAAACGAAAAATGCTCATAAAGCGAATTTCGACGGAACATTTTCCTATAATCGTGTTGGAAGATTGTCCAACACCACGCCGGAAGTGGCCCATGAATTGTTTCCTCAAGGGTTATCCAATATTCATTTCTATATTGGTCTAATATTTTACCGAAATCCGAAGAGTGTGTTTTTCAAGAACAAATAACTTTTGTTTTGAAAACTGATTATATTACTCGCATTCGGCTTAGGCATATGTGAGGGAGTCGGTGAGGACTCAAAACATGGGTTTGGGCATGTAGACATTCGAGTGGGTTCATGAAATTGCTTGAATGTGATTGTTTTCCATAACATATGCACTTAGGTGGGGAATAACCCAGGTAGGAAATTATCACTACTGGGCTTTGCTCATCCTTTTGAGGGATCACCATTTCAGGTACAGGGAGTGTGCACGAGGACGAGGCTCACTAGAGGCTGTGTTTAGAAGAAAGCCGGGTTGTGGCTTTGACATTTTTATTTTGTATAACATGTATTAGAATTGTAAATTTTAATATATGTTGAATTAAGAGTAATGTAAAAAAAAAACTCTTAAACCATGTAATATAATTGGTTGAGATATATTTTGTGAGTATTAATGCAGGGCCTAAGTGGCCATTATTTTACTCGCATATGGACCCCGTGCGCAGGTGCTAACGATGCCGAGTCGGGTACTCGTTCAGCTTGCTCGACTCGAACTTGAAAAACTGAATCCAGCCTCGACTCGAACAAAGCCTCGCGAGCCTTGAAAATTGCTCGACCGAACTCGAAAAAGAAAAACTCGAACTCGAGTCAGGCTTGAACTCGAACTCGAGCTCAACCGTTGCTGAGACCGCCCCAACTACGCCGGTGGCCACAAAATGTGGTCTGACGCATTCCATGACTCCGTGGAAAAACGCTTGCTAAGAGACCCCCAAACGGTTTCGTGGATTCAAGGAATGTATTAGAAGCCAATGTAGATCTGGCTCACCGATGGCTGGACCTTCTGAATGTCTTTCCAGTAGAAATCGGTGGAGGATTGACGATCTGGTTTGCCTACGAATATGTGGGGCAGTGTTTGGAGGATTGCTTTATATGATTTGGTCGAGCGATGATCTCGACCCTGATATGAAATCGATGTGTTTCCATCAGCAACCTTTCCCCTTCCATGATCACGCCTATGTACTCAGACATTCTCCTCGTTAAAAAAAAAGAAAAAAAAAGAGGATTGAGATTTATTCAACGGAACGCCTTTTCTTTTGGTCCTCTGTTTGGCTTCCGGGAAACGGTAGGAACAAGAAAGAAAATTTGAAACGAAACGATAATGAAACCAAATATTGTGCCGTTAGTTTTCTTTAAAACTAGAAAGCGTGGGACTTGGAACTTTTTTCCTTTTTTCTCTCAAGCCAAACAGATCAAGAGGGAGAAATTAACGGCGGGATAAGAGGAGGATTTCTCCCAATGAGATTTGCATCGAAACATCAGAATCGAGAACTAGTAAGCCGCCTAAGTGACGAGCGTTCGCAAAGTCATCTTTACGCTTGCAGACCTTGTTCTTTTCTAACAATCTTCGCAGCGCCATTCGCTCAACATTTCTTTCTACCTGGATATTTCAGCACAAGGAACCAAACTCTGTTCAGATAAGGAAACGGTTTTTCAGAACCAGAAACTGAGGCCGTAGATGAGGGCGATACCGAGGATGAAGGTGGGGTTGAGCTGTTTGCAGAGCATCTGGAGCCATTGGATCGGCTGGAGGAGGAGGGCGGCGAGCAAAGAATGGTGGTTGTTTTCTCTCGGGTTGATTCGTGGAGGGTTTGGAATGAGTTTTAGGGTTTCCATCAAGCGAGTGTGAGTGCCGCTTGCTGAGAAATTAGTTTCGAGCTTGAATTCTCTTAAAATTAATTATTTTTAAAATAAATATATTTATAACTAAATAAATAATGAAAAATTTATGATTTTAAGAATATAAAATAGAGATATATTATTTATGACATCCCTAAAGAAAGATATCAAATTTAAAAAAAAAAACTTTTAAAATTTTATATACAAAATATTTTCGAGTTTCTCTACGAGCTGAGCTGAGTTACAAGTTGCTCGACTCGACTTGTTAACATTTCGAGTTGAGCTCGAGCCTCAGTCGGGCCTACTGGAAGTTGAGTTTTTGACCGAGTCGAGCCGAGTACCATGAAGTTGTCCTCTGCCTCATTAGCACCCTCTACCCGTGTGGTCATTGTAAACCATTCGACAGGCTGTGGTATTTGGGTAGAGCCCCCATACAAAGGAGACTTCTTTGCCCGATTATGAGTGGGTGCCTAAGTTGGTTCCGACATCCACGAATATTCTGCGGGTTGACGGGTTGTCAACGGACCCCTGGGTTTTGGGGCGTCACAGGTTTATAACAGAATGAATAGGCTCAAAGTCCATATATTTGCTAATTCAGCCTACATATTTGATATTACTATTCTAACTAGAATACCTATCACTCTAATCCTACAACTTAATCAAGACCATTGATTTAATTTGTTGTCTCTAATCGGATATGTTTTGTCCATCTGAATTGCCCACATAAACATTGAAAGAAGAAGACATAAAACAAACATCCTACCGAGATAACACAACCTCAAGTTGTAATAAGACGAAAATGAAATCATGAAAAAAAACAAGTGAAAACCCATAGTTGTGTGGAATAACCATTTTATTTAGAAAAAAAAAATGATAGAAAGATGTGTAGATAAGAGATTTTAGATCAAGAATAGCTAAAAAAATCATCCCTTCTTATGTAAGGAAAAAAAAAAGTTGAAAGAAAATGAGGTTAATATTTCGTAGAAAAAAATAATCTCCATTTGAAGTTGAATATGGATATTTGTGGTTTGAGCAACTCCAACCACAAATCTCCATTTTCAACTTCAAATCGACACCTTCTCTATATTTGAAGATAATATGACTTACTTTTTTCACTTCTAACTCTGACCACAAATCTTAATTTTCAATTTCCAATTGGCATCCTCTTGATATTTGGAAATGATAGGGCCCACTGTTTTCATTTCCAACTCCAATCAACAATCTTTATTTTAAACTTCAAATCACTATTCATTATTCAAATATAATATAAGAAATACATTTATTTAAATATAAATATAGAATTATATTAAATAAATAAAATTATGGATTTAGGAGTAATTTTTTCATCTTGGTATGATAACAATGTTTCTTGTAGCTCAATGTATTAGTTTAAGTCTTCTTTTTAAAAGTATTAGTTTAAGTAAATGATGTGCAAAACATCATGAAATATAATCTCTATGTTATTTTTTATTTTCAATTTGAATTTATAATTTTATTTCTATGTAATTATTGAATTAGTTAATTAAAGTCTTAATGCTTTATTATTTACAATATAAATAAAAATATATTATATCATTATCCAAAAATAATTTGAATAAAAAATTTAAATTATTTAAATTTATTTATTTTAAGAAAAAATATAAATCAATAAAAACAAATTAATATTCCAAAATAAATATATTAAAATCATTTTTGCTATGTTATATATGAAAATAATAAAATAAATATATCTTAAAAAATAAAATATGTTATAAAAATATTATTAAAATATTCATTTTATTATTCTAAGAATAAAATAATGAGAGAATAGTAAAATAAAATATGTCATAAGTGGATAGTGAATATCCAAATATGTTGATGCACCATTGATATCTCCAAATTTGGAGATGAAATCACCATTGGAGTGAATTTTTTTTTTTTTTTTGGTGAAAATCTCCAAATATGGAGATAAAGATCCAAAATGGAGCATGGTTATGCTGTTTTAAGGATATATATATATATATATATATATATATATATATATATATATATATATATATATATATATATATATATATATATATATATATATATATATATATACATATATTATGCGATTTTTGAATCTCATACAAACATACAAAATAGCAGCAGCGGACGGCTTAAAATTAAAGTATTTTCTAAACCTACGACTCTATGGGACAAACTTTAATCAAAACGTAGGTTCCCGGTTCCCTGGAGGCTCCCGCACTAAAGTGAAAAACCTATGGATGAACATATTGCAAGAATTAATTGTTGAAGAAAAGTGTTAGATTTCCTTAAGAACGAATGAAATAACATAGTGGTGAAAGTTGAATGATTTGAATGATAGTTGCAACCAGAATGCTGAATTGTTGAAGTAAACATTAGTTTTGACTGTGAAAATAGTCCTATGCTAGAAAACTTGATAAACTTGAATAGAACTTGCAACCAAAATGTTGAAATTGTTAGAGAAAATGTTAGATTTCATTACGAATAAATGAAATAACACTGTTGAAATTTGCAGAAACTTGGCTAAAGCCAAGATATAAATGGTGAAATTGTTGAAAGCTTGCCAAAATTGTTGAAAGTTTGCCGAAATTGCTGAAAGCTTGTTGAAAGTTAGGATTTGGTGATTAACATTGAGTCGATGGATTGGTTTGATTGGTTGATTAATTGTCTGATTAGTTGATTGACTGATTCTTCTCTGCTCCTTTTATAGACTTAGAAGGCTTGTTGCCTAAGTGTGAATTTCTCCACTCTCTCCACTTTCTGAAGTAATTGCCCATGTCCTCCATTATAGAAACTTGTACCTCAAGCACTCCTCCATGTCTCCATTGTGGAGTCTCGATCCTTAATAATTCCTCCCACGTCAGCCATCATGTAGTCTTGATCCTCATGAAATTTTCCACGTCTCCATTGTGGAGACTTGTTCCCTAAGTATATTCCACATTAGCCTATCATGTAGTCTTGATCCTTGAGAAATTTTCCACATCTCCATTGTGAAGACTTGTTCCTAAGTATATTCCACATCAGCCCATAACTGCTTCACTTCTCAGATAATACTTTGTTTGACTTCCAAAAAAAAAAATAGAAATCCCTCGACTTTTTATGGATCAGAAGAATTACCTGTACTCTTTCTTTGGTTTTTATTCACGTGGGATCAGCTTAAGCCTAACACATTATCGGATTAGCCAAAATTTCACCTGGTGCAAATAATCGCTCTCCCGCATACATCAGGGCCCATGGGCCATATTGTATGTACTAAAGCCCTAAAATATTCCTCATCATCAAGTTTCAACTCATGATGTGGAATCCCAACGACAAGAATGAGCCAAGTCGGATTGAATAAAGAAGCATTTATTAATTCCTCAAGAAAAAGTTTCTGCCATCATTAAGTTTAAACCTTCGACTTTTGTTCTTCCTACACCAAAGGCTTTTGTTCTTCCAAAGAAAAACCATATGACTTCTTCTTCAAGCAACTTAGGATTTCCTTATTCCCTTCCCAAAAAGAATTTATTTTCTTTTTCTAAAACAAATCACACTTGTTTAGAGAAAGGAAAGTCTTTTTCTTTACCTTTTTCACCTTCTTCTCCATTCTTCTCCACCGTCGACATCACCATTGCCGGAGCCGCTGTCACCATTGCAACTACCGCCACTACCGTCGGTGACGCTACCGTCGTCAACAATGTTGTTGTCGAAGACGGAAACGCTGCTTGCTATTTGTCAATCAACTTTGTCGTCGTCGATTTTGACGCAGCCCCTCTACCCGACATTACTGTCGCCGGCGAAGCTCCTCATGTTGTTCCGATTGTCAGTGCTGCTAAAGGATTTGGCTTTTCTTCGATCTTTGATGCAGTTTGTCCGTTCGCCATTTACGGAGAAGAAGCAGTTGTCTTTGGTAAGATCATATCTTTCCTACTTTCCTTGATAATGAGTTTATGATTTCAAATTTCTTGTTGAATAAACTTGTTTTTAAATGATTTCCAAGGTTTCTTAGCTTTCTTTAATGCTCAAAATTGAAACTTTTCCTTGATGTTGTTAGAAACTCTCATTGAAAGCAGATTTTTCAAGAATCATCTTGAATGCATTCTCTGGAGCTTTCAGGCTTGTTTTGAACGTTTCTCAGGGTGTATAATTTGAATATAATCACGAGTACACTCTTAGAAAAAATTCCTTGAAACTTTTCGACTTGTTACAAAGGTTTTCTTAGGTGTAGACTCTAACAAAGTCGAAAATACACCTTCGAAAAAATTCATGGAAGCCATTTGGCTATTTCGAACCTTTTTTGGGGTGTATATTTTGAAAACAATCATGAGTACACCCTTCGAAAAAAATTCATTGAAGCTTTTTAGCTTATTACGAAAGTTTTCTAAGGTGTAGACTCTTAAAAGAGTTTAAAATACACCTTCAAAAAAAAATTTAGAAGCCGTTTAGTTGTTTTAAACCTTTCCGAGATAGATTTTGAAAATAAACACGAGTACACCCTTCGAAGAAATTCATTGAAGCTTTTTTGCTTATTACAAAATTTTTATGAGGTGCAGACTCTAACAAAGTCTAAAATACACCTTCGAAAAAATTCTTAGAAGTTGTTTAGTTGTTTTGAACCTTTCCCAGGATGTATATTTCATTGAAGCTTTTCAGCTTATTATGAAGGTTTTCTTAGGTGCATACTTTGAAAAGAGTCTAGAATACAACTTCGAAAAAATTCATGGAAGTTGTTTGACTATTCTGAACCTTTTTCTCGAGGTGTCTATTTTGAAAATATTCATGAGTATACCCTTTGAAAAAATTCATTGAAAATTTTCGGCTTATTTCAAAAGTTTTCTTAGGTGCAAACTCTGAAAAGAATCTAAAATATACATTCGAAAAAATACTGGGAAGCCGTTTGGCCATTCTAAACACTTCCCGGGGTGTATGTTTTGAAGACAATCATGCGTACACCATTTGAAAAAATTCATGGAAGCTGTTTAGCCTATTACGAAAGTTTTCTTAGGCCTAGATTCTGAAAAGAGTCTAAAATACACCTTTGAAAAAAATTCATGGAAGCTGTTTGGCTATTCTGAACCTTTTATGGGATGTATATTTTGAAAATAAACGTGAGTACACCCTTTTATTACGAAAGTTTTCTTAGGTGCAGACTTTGAAAAGAGTCTAAAATACACATTTGAAAAAATTCTTTGAAATCGTTTGGCTATTTCAAACATTTCTTGAGTGCCTATTGAATGATTTTCAATAACCTTCGGTTGAGTGACCTTTCCTTTGTAGATTGTAGGTCGTGCATTGCCAAAGAATTTTGCTTTGTCTGTCGATGGAAATGACTTAAAGGTAGCTCTTTGCCATATAAACTTTTGTATTGTTGAACATTTCTTGGCTTTCAGAATGAGAGATTCAAATCCTCACATGACTATAACTTTATTTGGATTTTTTTTTAGGAGCTTCTTGTGTTGGTTCGATAGCTTCCAACCGAGTCCCATCTTATCAGTGCTTATTTTTCCTTGACCTTTGCTTTTGTACTCCATAGCCTATGATGACAAATGATTGTCTTGAGGCAAGTTTGATCCCTTTCCAACCTTGCTAGGTAGCCATTAGCCTACCATTTTTGCTTGGTGGAAGGTGGAGAATTGAATGTCTTTTTGAGATGTTGGAGAATCATTCAGCATTACACGCATAAGCGCACTATAGCCATGACATTGCATTAGTGGATCAAGGTGGCACTAGGCCTACCTTTTGATGTGTGTGAATTTTGGAAAAATTACTGACATCGACACACGTACACTACAACCATGACATTGCATTAGTGGATCAAGGTTAGCACAGTCTACCTTTGATGTGTGTTGATGCTTGTGACTCTATTTTCGATTAAAAGTGGTCTTTAGACCTACTTTCTTTAAGAATATATACTATGTAAATCAGGTACAAGTACATCATTGGAGAGATCCGAAAAATAGTGACTGCAAAGCCTATTGATATATTGAGCATAGGTATGTTGTTGGACATAATTATATTTTTGAGAAACATTGGCTAAAAAGCCTACTGAATATACTTTTCTCTAAAACATAAAACAAAACAACATACTAGAGAAACTTTGAATGCTTGAGAAACAGTGGCTACAAAGTCTACTTTCTCCAAACATAGAATAGAACAAGGTACTATGTTAGAGAACTTGAATGCTTGAGAAACCGTGGCTACAAAGTATACTTTTTGACTCAAAACATAGAACATACTCTAAACATTACACCTTTAAAGGCTATGGAATCGACCTAATTCTTTTGGGAATTTCTTATAGTTTCACATTGAAGGGTGTTGAGGACCGCATCACATGCCAAAAGCAAATACAGTAAAACAAAAATCTAAAAAACTAATCCAAGGACCCTAGGCATCAACCACTTCTATTCCAAATAAAGGGGTGTCAGATTACCTTGTGTAGGTTTCAAAAACCAATCTAGTAGCCGGGGCAGCGAAGACCGAAGCGAACCAAGTCCTAGGTTCGCCTCTAACGGTATGTAACACCCCAAAAATATACCCTAGTCGTTTTCGACATGTTTAGGGTATTTAGTAAGCATAATTTAACTATTTTATGAGTTAAATGCGAAATATAGAAACGAGAGACCCGGAAAGTTACAGAAACTTAAGGACAAAATTGTAATTTGTCCAAAAAGGGCCTAAAAGACATGAATTGGATGGGTTTGAGGTCAAATGAAATAAAGGAAACTTGGAATACAAATAGCCAAGAGTTGGAAGGCTTAAAGCAATTAATGAAACTTAACCCAAAATGGTTTTTGAGGGCCAAACAAGGCCCTAGCAAACATGGTTTTAAAAAGACCAAAGTTGGTCTTATTTGGGGGAGGAGAAAAAAAACGTGAAGGAGGAGGAGAAGAGAAGAGGAAGAGGAAGAAGATGGAGGAGCCAAGATCAAGCCAACAAGGTATGGAACTTTGGGTTTTGGTATGGAAACCTGAGATTTAGTATGGATTTATGAGATTTATATGATTTATGCTTGATGGTTATAATCTGCTAATTTAGTTTTATAGGTTTATCTTAACCTGTAACATGTCAAGCAAGGTGGTAAAACCCCACATGGCACAAGATGGGTATGGAATCCTTCCTTTGTGGATGGATTCATGGTTTAATCATGAGTAGATGAGTTAGGGTTTGGAACAAACCCTAACTAATCATCATAATAGGTTTGTGTATGGGTCTTAACCCATATTAGAATTGTTTTGGAAGGAATCTTGATATGTTTTTGGAAGAAAGATATGTAATTGAGAGATGAATTGAATAGAAAAGAGATTCCAAAGTGAATTTGAAATGGCTTTGATGTGTGTTTGAGGTATAGAGCTGGAATCGGGGATAAAAATACATGGAAAAGGAGAGAAAAACACACATTTTGGGCATTTCAGGTGACATGTACCGTACAACTTGAACATGTACCGGTACAATTTCGGTTCTGGTCGTTTTTGGCCAACTTGTACCGGTACAAGTTAGACATGTACCGGTACAACCCTGTTCTGTTTTCCAGTTTTGACCAGTTTTCGTATTTTGGCCATAACTTGCTCATTTCTTATCCGATTTGAGTGATTAAAGTGGAAAATTAAAATAGACTTCAAGAAAAACCATCCATATAGAAATAGACATCGTCAAATTATGACTCTAAGTGGCCCAAAAATCCACTCGAAGTGGGACCATGTGCAAAACCAAATTCTGGTTTCAAAGTGTTGAACATAGAGAAGTCCAGGTTGTTTCTGGACGAATCCTGAGTTCCGGTGCTCCGAATTGGGTGATTCCACTGGCTAGAACCCTTATCACCTTAGCTTTAAATTATTACAAGGACCCAGGTCAAATATGAAGTTAAGACCCCGGAAAAATGAGTAATACCAACAGTCCTGAGGGTAATCGGTAAACCGACTAGTTGGCATGAAAATGCCATAACTTTAGTTTGGATGATCCGATTGGATTGATTCCACTTCCTAAGTAAAGTAGATTCATAGAGGAATAAGAATATATGAATGAGGTGTGATTCCACATACATTATACTTCACAAGAATATGAAGTGCCATATGTAATAGGCATGAAACAAGGAAAATGTAGAAAATGAAAAATGTAAGATGTGTTCAAGGAAACATGATTGTGAACATGAGAGGCAATATGTCATGAACACATAATGGTTAAGGGATATATGATTATTATCACATATAACCAGAAAAAGATAACAAATGATAGGAGTATACGTGAATGAGTATACGTAAATGAATTTATGAATGAGTATACATGAATGAGTATACATGAATGAAAATGTGGATGAGTGTATGAATGAGTATACGTGAATGAATACGTGAATGAGTATTTATGAATGAGTATACATAAATGAATATACGTGAATGAATATGTGAATAAGTATATGAAATGAGCACAATGAATGAATATGTGAATAAATATATGAATGAGCATATGAAATGAGTAATGAACGAAGTTCATGAAATAAGTATATAGATTGAGTATATCTTGAAAAGATAATACGAAATGATCGGGTGGAATTAAAATGTGATATTTAAAAACCGAATGAAGGTGAACGATAATGAGGACGGGATTCATCAAACGGAATCCGTCATAAATGTGAATACGAAAGTGAATATGGAATTGAAATGTGATATTTGAAAACCAAATGATAATGAATGATGATAAAGACGGGATTCATTGAACGGAATCTGTCATAAATGTGAATTAATTGATATATCTAATGAACCGCCTGACGGGATGCACAAAACGACATCCGTCATAAAGGTACCCCGAAATTTTCCAATGTCCCACTTGGCGGGATGCACCAATCGGCATCCGTCATGATGGTGTATGGCATTGAAGAAATGTCCCACTTGGCGGGATGCACCAATCGCATCCGCCTTGACGGCGTATGGCATTTGGGTCGATACCACGCGCCGGACGCACTAAACGCAGATCCGCTGCGATGGGAGAATCGGCCAGGTGATAGTTTCCGCGGTCGGGATGCACCAAACGGCATCTGTCATGATGGGAGAACCACAAGTGATACCACGCGGTCGGATGCACCAACCGCATCCGCCATGACGGGAGAACCAATAAGTGATACCACGCGGTCGTGATGCACCAAACGACATCCGCTGCGACGGAGAACCGAATAAGTGATACCACGGTCGGGATGCACCAAACGGCATCCGGCCATGACGGAGAACCACAAGCAGATACTAAGTGTCGAGATGCACCAAACGGCATCCGTCGCGATGGGAGAACCGATTATAATACCATGTCGGGGTGCACCAAACAAGATCCGTCATGATGGAGGCCGACTGTAAAATGTGTATGCACATTAACAATGATAATAAGGGCGGGATTCATTAAACGGAACTGGCCGAAATGTGAATTAAATAGTCAAAGTGAAATAACCGACAATGACGAGAGTAAATGGGATTTTTATGTGTATGCTTAAATCCCATAAATTGAATTGTGAATTGAATTATTGCATTGAAAATGCATGTTGTGATATGATAAATGATGTGTAAAATGAAAGCATGCGAAAATTAGTAGCATGAGTTTATGTGGATAAAATGGCGTTATTTTGTAAATGCATGTTATTAAGTGTGAAGGTTATGGGTCTTTTGAATTTGTAAATGGTCATGGATTGACCCGAAAAGAAGTAGTTTTCAAGCACTAAAAGGTCCAAATGTAATAACATAAACAACATGTTTCGAAAGATAATTGAAAAATGCCTGAAAGAAACTAAGCCTCCAGCTTGGATCCGCCAACCGGGTCAAGTCGGGGATTCGGGTCGCGACACTTTTAAAAATAAAAACTTAATAAGACGAAATAAATGTTTTGATGGAAAACGTCGGAGTAAACCGGGCTCCAGCTTGGATCCGCCAACCGGGTCAAGTAGGGGATTCGGGTCGCGACACTTTTGAAAATGAAAGTTTAATAAAACGAAAACTAAAGGATTTAACGGGCATCCCAGATCATGAAACGTAATTGCTAAAGGGAGTTGGTTAATGGCTTCGGCCGTGATAGTGATAAGAGTCTAAAATGTAATGGGTATTAGTCCGATTAATCTCTTGTATGAAATTGATATGACTTGATTTGTTCTGAATTGCCATTGTATGCGTATAAGTTACGTTGAATATGATTTGATCTGACATACATGTAGTAGATATGAGTTACAACCTGTAAAAGACATGACACAGGGAAGTAATATGAACAAGATGATGATAGGAATTTGAACAGAGTAAAATCTACATGTATAATATGAGATGAGTTAGAAGTCACATAAGAATATACTTCGTTATATGCATAAGTAAAAGTAAAAGTAAAAAGATAGAGACGGCGATCATCGTTATTTGTCGTTATCGTTTCATATGTTCTTACCAAGCGCAAAGCTTAGCACGGGTGTTCAACTGCGGTAGGCAATCGAAGAGGAGATAAAGAGGACAAGTATATTCCACACTCGTACGCCATCTCGGTAGATGTGTGCTCACCAAAGATCAAGCCCGCGATCTCGATGTTTATTAAATATGTACATGTATAAGTATTTGTATAAGTAATTGGGACTTAGCATATGTGTAGAGATTTTAATGGATACCAATTGGCGGTAGTTCCTTTCAGATATATAAATGACAAACTTGGTTATTACAAAATTAATTGTATACCCACAGGTATAAGTTAAGCTTCAAAAAAAAAAAAAAAAGTAAAGAGTCCAATTATATATTTTCGCACCCCGAAACCGGTTCGGATTCGCCAATCGGGTCAGACCGGGAATCGGGGCGTGACACGGTATCCACACGAAGAGTGGAGCCAACAACCTCCAAGGCAACGGTCTTGAAAAAAGTCCTAGTGCTAGCCAAGTCTTGATCCAAAAAGGGAGCCAAAAACCAGGTCTCAAACTCTCTTGAACACTTCTATGAGAGAAGAGAACAAATGGCCTCCCATGTGTTATGTTCTTAGGGTTTTCCATAAAGATGCTTTTATAGGAAAACCCTAGCCTATGAAATGTCTAAAATGTCCCTCACCATAAGTGATGATAGCCTACACGCATCCCTATGCGTTATGGCATGTTCCTTCATTGGTCTTAAGTCGAAGAACAAGCCTAAGCCTGTTATCTCTCTTAGTAAGGGCCTTCGAACTCGAGATTCTACTAATCCCATGACATTCCATTCTCGAGAATAAACTCCCTCATATTTGGATCACATCCAAATCCATTTCATATCAACTCCACACTCATCTAAATGTATGATCCATTAGGGTTCCCTTGCTATGTTGGCCCCTCGACCAACTATTGAGACATCATGACCCCCAATTGACCAGAGAGTCGGTGATATGACTGCATACCCTTCCATAGACAAATACCATGCAATTCTTCCTTTCACCAATCTATACCTTACTCGGTTCAGAGCATGGACAATGTATAGCTCCTACTAGATTAGCTATGCCACATTTAGCCCAAGTGATAATTGATCTTGTTCCCGAACTCATTACTCACCAGTTATGCACCCAAGACACTTCATGCAGCATTTCACTACGGCTGTAGATGGTGCAATGATTCTGACAAGGCCATAGGTATACCCTCCCTCTATTGGGAGTAGTGAATCCTTTGTTAGCTACTCAATCACCTTCAAACACCTCAAGCTATACCTGACTATCATCCAAAGAGTGACCTCCAAGAGGCAACATGGATCGAGGTTAAAGTACAGAATCAGCATCCCAGATATCCTTGAGCACCTCAAGTCTAAGGATATTTGCACCATTGCTATGATGAGACAATCATCTACATTTAAATAGATGATCCATATGATTTGTCTCAAAGGATAGGTCCTCATACTTAGCTACTCTTAGTAAGCATCCAAGCATGTCAACTCCGATCAACTCATTATCACAATTTATAAGATCCACTACTTGATCCAATTACAGGAGTATGACATGTACTAAAATTCATTCTGATCAACAATGTCTAGTCTTCACGATCCTATGGACTAGTGATAATTTAGACACTAACATAATTGCACATGATGGGAATCTTATTATCATGATCCCATCATGATTTCCTTCATGCTATGTTATGTATCATGGACTTCATTAATTCGATTAAAGATCTATATCAATTCAACTGTATGAATATCAAATTAATGAAGAAGCCTTTCATATTAAATAATATGTAGTGCATACAATAAGTGCTAATGGCGATTGCCTTTAAAGCACTTCTCTAACAAAATCCCACTTGCGCTAAAGCCAATTGCTTTTGTATCTTATACCTTTGGTAAGTATATGAGAACTATACTTCTTCTGGGGAAGTGGCTTAGCCAAGAGATTAGATTCATTCTGACCAGTGGGCATATTTCTATCTTTATATCATGATCACCAAAATTTCTCAAATCAATGGCATCATCGTGGAGTACTAGTTTAGACCTTGATGAGATTGTTCCTTAGTTGTTAATGGTTCCATTGTTATCCAATACATTAATATCAGATTAACAATGCAAGGGACCACTCATAGTTCATAAATGAACTAACTTGTCCAAACCGCTTCCTAAGCTGCCATCGGAAGCAATGTTGTACTCTGATTCAATTATAGAATCCATATTCATCTCTTACTTGGAACTCTTCCAATTGACCGTGTCATCATTAAATGTGAACATTCAGTCTGATTGAGATTTGGAGTCATCTCCATTAGATCAATTATTGGCATCTTACTATAAGATCCCTATCTCCATTAATCAAGAATGCATCCCTGCGCTTCCTCAAGTACTTCGAGGATATTCTCGACACCAAATTAATGACCTCACACGGGTCCAACCAGACCGCTTCGTGACTCTCATAGCATATGATACGTCAGGTCTAGTACATTACATAGAGTACATGATTGATCCTATCGCCGAAGAATATGGGATCGATTCATGTTTGTTCTCTCATCCTATGTTTTTGGACACATGAACTTCGAGAGGTTGATCCTACTAAACATGGGGACTTATCCTCTCTTGGACTACTTCATGCTAAACTTCTTTAGCATCTAAGCTATGCATGTAGATTGTGAAAGACCAAGCAACCTTCTTGATCTATATCTATAGATCTATAGATCTATATCCCTAATATTTAGGTTGCTTCTCTAAGGTCTTTCACGGAGAAAATTCTTTGATAATTTATTGACCAATTGTAACACTGAGACGTCATTTCCATTAAATAATATGTCATTCACATAAAACATTAGGAACACAACTACACTCCCACTATCCTTCTTATACACACAAGGCTCATCTGTATTTTTTGAAAAATCAAACTCTTTGATCGTCTCAGTAAATCGAATATTCCAACTCTTAGATGCTTGCTTCAATCCATAAATGGATTTTTGAAGTTTGCATATTTTTATTGCCATTTCTAGGTCTGAAGACCTTCGGTTGTGTCATACACATATCCTTACTTAGGTTTCATTTGCGGAAAGTCGTCTTCACATCCATTTGTCATATCTCATAATCACAATGAGCATCAATGGCAAAGAGTATCCTTATAGATTTAAGCATGGCTACTGGGCTTAAAGTCTCGTCATAGTCAATTCCTTGTCTTTGATGATAACCTTTAGCTATAAGCCTAGCCTTATAGGTAATCACATTACCTTCCATGTCAATCTTCTTGAATATCCACTTGCACCCTATGGGTTTTATCCCTTCGAGTGGTTCAACCAAAGTCCATGATTAGTTGATACACATGGAATCCATCTCTAACTTCATGGCTTTAAGCCATTTGTCAAACTCTGAACTATTTAGAGATTCATCGTAGGTAGTAGGCTCATCAATCTCTGTGAGTAATATGTCCCACTATCCACTTATGAGAAATCTACATTTCTTTAGAACAGTACCTATCCTACTTGTGCTACGATGTGCTTGTGTTTTAGAAGGATCAACTATTACTTCATCAATATGAATAACAACTTTAATCAAGCTAGTTGAATTGTGTCTGTTTGAGCACTTTGAACTTCACTAAGTTCATTCTTGATCCCACTGTCTTCTCTTAGAAGAAACTCTTTCTCTAAGAAGACTGTATACCTTGAAACAAACAAATTTTACTCCAAAGTTTTGTAGAACTGATATCCAAATTTTTCTTAGGATATCCTATAAATAGACACCTGTTAGATTTAGCCTCTAGCTTGTCTGACAAAGTTCGCTTCTTCTAAACAAGACAACCCATTACTTTCAGGTGAGAAAAATAGGGATCCTTGTCAGTCCATATCCCATATGGAGTGACCACAACTGGCTTTGATTGGACCTTGTTTAACTCTTAAACAATAGTCTCATGTGCATACCTCTAAAGTAACTTGAGTAGATCTGCCTTGCCCATCACAAACCTCACCAAGTCCAACAAGGTTCGGTTTGTCCTTTTCACTACACTACTGGGTGCAGTGTGTTAGGTGGAGTCCATTTGGATAAAGTCTCATTATCCTGGAGATAACCTAGAAAATCTTGGCTTAAGTATTCACCACTTAGATCTCATCTAAGCAATTTGAAAACTTCTTCCAAGTTGTTTCTTCGCTTCATTTCCGAATTCTTTGAACTTTTCAAAGGATTCAGATTTGTATCTAGTAAGATACAAGTACCTAAATCATGAACGATCATCGATGAAGGTAATGAAGTAGACAAAACCACCTCTAGCATTACTGGACAAAGGACCACAAACATCTGAATGTTTTAGGTCTAATGGTCCATAATCATGTTCACCCTCTCCCATAAAGGGCAACTCGGTCATCTTTGCCTAACAAGCAAGATTCACAGTTTCAAATGATTCACAATCTAATGACCTCAAGCTACCATAATTGTGCAACTTAGTCATGCGTCCTCACTCATGTGGGCTGGCGCGACAATGCTATGAGTAAGATGATTTCAAATTATCTCTCTTTGGTTTTTTTATTGTCATTAACATTTAAAATTTGATTGGACATATCTAACATGTAAATCCCATTGCACAATGTACCACCAGCATAAAAGACATCATAATGTAACAACCATTGTCACAAAATATAAATAAAAACCTTTCTCATTCATACATAAAACAAAACAATGTTCTTTGTTAATGCTGGGACATAACATCAATCTTCCAAATTTAAACAGAGATCACTAGGGAGGTTCAAAACATAAGTCCATAGAGCAGCAGTTGCAACTCTTGCACCATTACCAACTCAAAGGTCGAACTCTCCCTTTATGAGCTTCCTATGGTTCCTTAGGCCCTACATATCAATCCATATGTATGATTCCACAACTGGTATCATATATCCATACGTTGTTAAGAGAAACGGTATTAACCATAATGACATAAATACCTGAAGACGATGGTGCATCAAATGCCACCTTCTTTTTCGACTCTAAGTAGGCCTTGTAGTTCCTCTTCCAATAGCCAACTTGACCATAATAGAAGCAAGTCTCTTCAAAGGCGCCTTTGCCTTCTTCTCTCAAAATGATTTTTCCTCATCTATCTCTGAAAGCACGTCAATAAACTTGGGTATGGTAGATATAATGTGGTTCATCCCATAGTTAAGCACAAACTGTGTAAAACTATCTGGTAACCTTGCTAGAATCAAGTCTATACTCAATTCAAGATCTATCTAATAACGCAATTCATCTAACCTCTCAATGTGTTTATACATCTTCAATGCACACTGCACTAGGGATGCCCCTACCTTCTTCTTGGAACCAAAAATCAGTTTAGAGACTTTGAATCTTTCAATACTCGCTTGCTCATTATAATGTTTCCTTAGATGGGGCACTATGGAATATGCATCCAAAGTCTTGTCTTGATTTTGAAACTCAGGTGACATGGAGGTGTGGATAATCAATCCTGCTCTCGTGTTATCAACCAAGCGTTTCTGATATGACCTTTGAACACTTTCAGGTGCATTAGTTGTTGGGGATTGAGGGAGTGGCTCAGTAATGACATAGGATAATCTTTCCTCATTGAGAACTATTCTCAAATTCTTTACCCACCCAAGAGTTAGGGCTCTACAAAATATCGCATCCATTATCGACAGAGTTTACCTTCCTTGTCATGGTTTGATTCTAGTAACCTAGATGTAAAAGAGATCATGTTAGATTGTACTTAAAATGCATGATTATTATGGCTTGATAATTACAATTATGGCTCCCACTATTTTATTATGAATCCATAGCCCTCACTATTGATACGAGAGAACTTATATGGAGGTTCTCCTAGTGGGTCGATATCCAATATCATCGAGAATCACCTTGAATTTGCCCAACAAGCTATCTCAGGTCAAAAGGTAGGTGATCTCTGTCTATACCACCGCAATCGTACGCATTTAAGAAATCCAATATCACTCAGGAGGACCTTGGGCTTCACTCTAACAAGCCCTCTCGATCAATAATTATACTAAATTGCACCACATGCAACTATCGAATCCAGTGCTATCAACTATTGATTTATGCACTATCATTGGGCTATCAACTCATGATGCATGTACATCTTGTGTACACTTACCCAACTGCGTCTCTATCCAACATTAACCTTGGGTTTTCAACAAGATAATGAATCTAGTTAAGACCAATCAGGAAAACTCATTTCCATGGATAGAACATGTCCTCATGGAGTAAGGCTTGGGTTTACGCAACAACCCCAATTTCCAGAAGAACTTAGGTTCACACCATATTAGTGAGATAAGCCTTAATATTAATAATGGAGGGGTTCTCTTTAGATAAGTCTCATCATTTCATTAGCATGTTTTATCCATTCATCTCATGAAATTATAAAGATAGATATTCTAACTATATGACATGGTTATGAACATTCTAAAATCAATTCCATGAGCTAAAATGGAATTGACTAGGTCAAACCTAGGGAAATGCATGATTATTACAACCCTTTAAAAATAAATCAAATTTATAATCTTTCAAGGTCTTTCTTGGTACTCTTTCTCCACACTCCTCTCTTTTCTCTTGCATCTTCACCAACTTATTATAATTCTATGTAATCTAATTACATACATTCAATAAGAAGAACCTCAAGTTACATTTGAGGGAGATTTAGATGAGAAGAGAAGTACAAAGAGAAATTAGAGAGAGGTAGGGACACGTAGGCCCTATTTACCCAAAAAGAAATAATAATCAAATGTAGTATGCTTAATCACCATTGGGCAAAGTCCATAATCATCCATCATGCCAACATACACCCTTAAACTTGCATTCTCTAATGCAATCCATTGAAAGTTAAAGATAATGGTACCCCATGATTTCAAAAGCACATGAAAAGGTTTTTCAACACTTGAACTAAAAATGTTCCACATCCATTTCGTTCAACACTTGAACTAAAAATGTTCCACATCCATTTCGTTCAACACTTGAACAAATCCGATTCAACAACTTGAATCATGAACCCGTTCAATGCTTGAATTATGAACTTGATTTAACTCTCGAATATGTAACTGATTCAATTCCTTGAATCATAAAACCCGATTTAAGTTTTAAATCTCCAAATAGTTCAACTCTTTAAACCATAATCCCGATTCAACTCCTTGAACCGAAACTTTTCCTATAGGACATTTTTGTCCAATGTTATCTCATAGTAATTTCAACATGGTTTTTGAAATCCTTGATTCTAAATTTTTTTAAGTTAAACAGTTCGGTTTTAACTTGCACATCTCTATTTCAAACATATTAGAGTAGCGTGTTCGAAATTGGTGCAAAACCATAAGAGAAAGGAAACAAACAAGGCACCAGCAGCACCTTACGTCCCTCCGTTGCTACGTCACAACGTTGGGAGGATTCAAAACCTCATTGCCAGTCCTCACATCACGACGTTGGGAGGATTCAAAACCTCATTGCCAGTCCTCACGTCACGACGTTGAAAACGAACATCGCGGACGCTTCGGGCTCTGAAGGAGCAACGCCACGTATTGTCGCACCAATGCGTCGGACATCGATTTTATGTGCAACATCGCGACGTTGGGTTTTCTAGCGACGAGAAACTTGTAAAAATCCCAACCTTGGGACATTTAATCACTTCTAAGTTGTTTTTCCTTCATAACAACTATCCTTGATCATCTCATGACCATATTATATGAAGAACAACACTAGATCTACACTTTTCAAACCAAAAATCTCATTTTTGAACTTTTTGAAAACATGGGTACCAAAAACCGAAAACTCTTAACAAAGAACTGATTTTGATGCACACAAGTGTGCTCTGATACCACTGAAGGGTGTTGAGGCCTGCATCACATGCCAAAAGCAGTAGAAAACAAAAAAAAATCTCAACAAAAATCCATCCAAGGGGTCCTTGGGGCATCAAATCCGGTTCTATACCAAATAGAGGGGTGTGGGATTACCTTGTGTCGATTTCAAAAATCGATCTACTGGTTGGGGCGACGAAGACTGAAGAAAGCCAATTCTTAGGTTTGCCTCTAATGGTATCCACACGAAGAGTGGAGTCGGTAACCTCCAAGGTAACGGTCTTGGAAAAAGTCTTGGTGCTAGCCAAGTCTCGATCCGAAGAGGGAGCCAAAACCTGGTATCTCAAACTCTCTTGAACACTTCTATGAGAGAAGAGAACAAATGGCCTTCCATGTGTTATGTTCTTAGGGTTTTCCATAAAAATTCTTTTATAGAAAAACCATAGCCTATGAAATGTCTAAAATGCCTCTCACCATAAGTGATGATAGGCTACACGCATATCCCTATGCGTTATGGTGTGTTCCTTCACCGACCTTAAGCCAAATAGCAAGCCCAAGCCTGTTATCTCTCTTAGTGAGGGCCTTCGAACCCAGGATTCTACTAATCCAGTGACATTCCATTCTCGAGAATAAACTCCCAGCTCGATCACATCCAACCGCTTCATATCAGCTCCACACTCTTCTATGTGTGACCCATCAAAGCCTTCGACATAGCGCTGGTCACTTGATTCAACTATTGAATCAAGCAAGTCATGAACGACATCTAGCAACACATCATGACCCCCGATTGACCGGATAGTCAATGGTTTGACTGCATACCCTTTCATAGACAAATATCGTGTAATTCGTCCTTTCACCAATCTATACTTTACTCGGTTCAAAGCATAGACAATGTGTAGCTCCTACTAGATTGGCTACGCCACATCTAGCCTAAGTGATATTTGATCTTGTTTCCGAACTCATTACCATTAGTTATGCACCTGAAGACACTCTTCATGACATTTCCACTATGGCCAAAGATTTTCGAGTAATGATTCCGACAAGGGGCCATAGGTATACCCTCCCTCTATTGGGAGTGGTGAATCCTTTATTGGCTACTCAATCACCTTCAAACACCTCAAGCTATACCCAACTATCATCCAAAGAGTGACCTCCAAGAGGCAACATGAATCAAGGTCAAAGTACAGAATCAGCATCCAAGATATCCTTGAGCACCTCAAGTCTAAGGATATTTGCACCATTGCTATGATGAGACAATCTTCTACATTTAAATAGATGATCCATATGATTGTCTCATGATAGGTCTCCTCGGCTGTACTTTAGCTTACTCTTTTAGCATCTATGTCACCCGTCAACTCATGATCGTAGTTTTTAGAAGATTCCACCGCTTGATCAAATCAAGCGCATGACATGTGCTTGTCGCGCCGACCCGACCCCACCGACCGATACCGGACCGACCCAGACATAGACCATTAAATCCATTTATCTGTAAAACACATTTCATATACTTATTTTCGATGAGATATTTAATATCCATTTAAATCATATTTATGTATATATGAAAATATGATCTCATTACTAATACGCATTATATATATAAAAATATACATCAATCATGATAGAGAACCCATCATTTGCTCAATTCCCACATTTATACAAGATGACATTTCTTGCCCTTTTTAAATCATTTACAAAACATTGTAGTTCATGTTTAAACGTAAGTCAAAATATACTCTTCTCATGAAGATTTATACATCTTTGTTTGCAATACAAAACAATTACTTGACTTTTTTTTTTGAAATGAAATGTATGCATGAGACGGAGCATTTACTTATACTCCGCATTATTCGATGATGACTCCGGGCTCTGCGGTCTTTGATCTTGCCCCTATTCACTTGGGTGACTACAAGATGATAACATGCTACATTTTCATGCTTAGTGGTTCTATGCATTTTTACTCCCTATTTCAATCAAACATAAAATATGTATCTTTTGAAAACAAATATTTGGGTACATTTTCAATGGTCAATGCAATAAACAATATATATGTTAATTTTTCAGTTCAAAACTCAAACTATGCATTTCACATATTTACTTATAAGTTTGTCCTAAACGAATTTAACCATGACTTTCGCTGCATAGGATAACGGAATCATCTACACGGTCCCGCCAAGGTGCTCCAAGATAAAACATTTAATAACACGCTTTGTCGGGCTGCCGATCGTTATTTACAAATTCATTTTGTGTACACTACCGGCGTTCGCCTTGTCGGGCTACGAATCAGATTATTCCACTATAAATCTTTATTTCGTTTCTCGCACGCTACATTGACCCTTATTGATATACCAATCTATCTTTAACTCGAATATGACAGATAACATTCTCTTAAGAGCATTAATACTCAATCAAAGTAAATTACAATATTGTATATACATATATATCCTAATAAACACATTTTGACACGCATGCAGTTTTCATGGCAATCAATTTGTAATCAATTTCTGAATCACTTAAAAAATTTGTTTATGGTTAAAACAGTTTTTTTTTTTTTTTTTTTTTTTTTACACACATGCAGTTTTCTCATGTAAATCATTTCGATTTTTGACAAATCCAATACAAAGCTGCAATAAGAACATAAATGAGCAGAACAAACCAAAAAGGTTGTTACTCCTTAACTCCTATCCTTGGAATCCTGATCTTACTCAGGTTTCCTCATCACCAATTCCTAATCCATCACAAATAGAGAAAAATATTAGTCGTGCATGCTAGTGTTTTTGGTTAGGGTTGATTTCTACCCGATACACTTTCACTTGTAAAATTTTATGGGAAAAAATGAGCCATATTTTACCCAACTTCCTTGAATTCCATTGTTCCTCTATAAATTTATTTTATTCAGAAATTGGAATCATCTAATTCGAGTAATCAAACTCAAGATATGTTCAAACAACTTAACTACTATATTTTCAAAACATAACTGCACTTCCAGTTCGAAACAAAGCTTTACTTTGACAAATTTCTAGGTTCAATGGGGTCTAAATTTGAATACAATTATTTCAAGGAAATTTGTTCTCCTAGAAGTCTAGTTTACCCAAAAATTTGAATCACTCAATTTGGATGAGTGAAACTTAACTTATGGCCTAAATACCAAAACTGTCCCAAAACACAAAAATTGTACCAAACTAGAACCAGAATTTTCCTAAAAACAGAGCTTTCCTTTGACAAATTTTTGGGTCCAATGGGGTCTAAATTTGAATACACTTATTTTAAGAAAATTTGTTCTCCTAGAAGTTTAGTTTACCTGGAAATTTGAATCACTAAATTTGATGAGTACAGCCGTTATGGCTAAAACAAAACATGGGTTTTGGGAAAATTTTGATAGCATCTCCCTTAAACCCTAATATTTCCTTTCTTTCATACAAAATTCAAACCAATCCTAATCAAATAAAAAGCACATCGTTTGAACTCTAACTCTAAACATATATATATATATATATATATATATATATATATATATATAGCATATATATATATATATATATATATATATATATATATATATATATATATATATATATATTGAATCATGGTTTTACCAATCCAAACATAATCAAAGAGGGAGTTAGAGGGTTCTAACAAGCAAAAAAGGATAATCCATACTCGTTTCTTCTAAAACCTTTCAATCAAGCTTTCTTTTTCTTCTCTTTTCATGCAAAACTTTTAACAATGGAGAACAATCACCAACAATGGCTCTTCTCAAGAACCCATAATCCTAGCTGTCACGCCCCCGATCCTGGCCCGACCCGATTGGCGGATCCGAACAGAAGTCCGGGGCGCGAGACTATCTATACTGTACTACACGGCTCTATATCTTTACCGCATCGGGACTCTCATTGGACTCGTTTCTTTCTCGTAGCCGTACTTGTACTTCATATTGTATATAAATAATTTCTGTAATAACAAAAATCATTTTACATATACAAAAGAACTACCTCTGGAGTGGTGTTCATAAAAATCTATACACATATATAAAATCCCATTTACTTATACACGTACATTTTCTATTACAAACATCGTAGATCAAGGAAGCAAATACGGCAGAGCACCCATCTCGAGTCGGCCTTCTTGCCGATGTGGAATGTCCCGTCCTCTATCCTTGTTCCTCGTCGTACCTACACTGGGATTAACACCCGTAAGGCACGCTAAGGGGGAATATAAGCATGGACAACCACCAATGGCGACCGTCATGTTTATTCATATGCATTATATATATCTCTAAACATATTTCTATAACTTTAAATTCCTTATCATCTTATATTCCTATTGCATGTCAAACTTTTTCATTACATGTTCTATATCTTCGATATCCTTTTACTTGATACTTTTCTCTATTTCTATTTCGAGTACTTTACATATTCCTATTTATCATGTCTCTAGTCTATGTCTTTTCGGCCTTCTGCCTCTATGTCTTTATTGCATTCGGGGTTGTACTATATTACGATATCATATCATTCCTTATCTATCACAAATACTTTTATTATTTCTGTCACTTTGCTTATATCGTATAATTTTGATCTATTTCATCTTATTTCTTGTATCATGTTCTTTGCAAGTTTCCTATGCTTTCATGTCTTCTATACTTTCATATAACCTATCTTATACTATCCTCAGACGTTTATCTACATTCTTATACTTTTCATATAATCGGTCTTTCATATGTCTTTAATTGCCTCTAGTCTTTTCTATGTTGTAAGTCATGTCTCTATTCTATGTCTTCGCATATGTTATATCTATACTTTCATACATACATATCTCTATACTTCAGACTATCGCTGCATACATTCATATTCTATCTATCATCTACTTTATAAGCCAGATAATTTCTATTACTTTTCATGTGTTTTCATATATTTTCATATGATATTCATATAGTTATGCTTTTCTCCGATGCTTTTCTATATACTTATACTTTCATATGATTTTCATATACTATGCTTTTCATATGCTTTTCTTTATACAATCAGATCGTTTCATATACTTTTCATGTACCGTCATCTTGTACATACCTCTGTTTCTTGTAATCAAGTTTTATACTTATCGTATATGTGCTGTTATGCTTCACATATCATGTCATTTCCTTTTTTGGTTTATGTCTCGCAAATACTTTAGAAGGGATACTGAAACTATGGGCCTCCAAGGTACTATCATCAGATAAGGCAAAGATCTCTGCCTCTAATACCCGAAGGTATCGCCACTGCATTTGGGTATTGATCTATGCCATATGCTATCGGTAAATTCGAAGGTACTATCACCGGTGACGAGGCGTTGATCTCTCGTCTATTGTGGTGACTCTGGCCACCCGATCCAAACGATCATGTCATCGACCGAATCTGGCTTCGACATCTGCCTATGAATATGCTTACAAAGAATCGTATCTTCCCTATAGGCATGCCTATCTATCCCTCTACCAGGTTCTAAGCAGACAATCAACTTTATTATGTTTTATGTACATATCTCATAAGCATGAATAACTATTGTTATCATAATTGCTCATGCATATATACTATCATCACTTTACTCTATATTTGTTCTCATATCTGTAGTTTCATATTACGGTTCTCATATGTCTCTATAATACATACAGTCATATCTTTTTCTATCATTTAGTTTTGTCTATCATATATCATGAATGCATCTATGCACTCTTTGTATTCATATATTCATATATATTTCATATTCATATCTCTTATATCATTTTAAGTATTCCCATGTCTTTACCATTCATATATCTTCTATATTTCTATCATATATGCTCTACTTATTCATATATTCATATCGTATATACGCTTATGTTCATATACTTTTCCATATTACTTACTTTGTCATGTCTTTACTTATGCCTATCATCCATGTACATATACTTATTCTTATGCTTTGTCATCTTTACTTATCTCTATCAGTTTTAGTAATACGCATTTATCATGTGTTCCTAAAGATGTTCCATCTATTCGTTTCATGTATGACAATCATATGTTCACAAATGAAAATCTTTTATATTCATATGTGCCTATCAATTGTGTACTTTTAGACTATCGTATCTTATGACATATCCTATCATATCTTATCATATTCATATTTTATGAACATATCTATACATATTGCATTTTCTATATTTTTCTTGTTTCATGGCTATTACATATAGCACTTCATATACTTATGAAGTATGATGTCTATGAGATCACACCTCATCCATATTTTCCTATTCCTCTATGAATCTATTTTACTTAGGAATTGGAATCAATCCAATCGGATTATCCAAACTACAGTTATGGCATTTTCATGCCAACTAAATATTTTACCGATTAGTGACAGTTTGTATTACTAATTTTTCCGGGGTCTAACTTCATATATTTCGACACTATGTCCTTATATAATCATTTAAAGCCAAGGTGCTATGGTTCAGGTCCTCCAACTGAAATCACCCAATTCGAGCAATCGAACTCGTTACGTCCGAAACAACCCGGACTTCTCTATGTTCAACATTGAAACCAGAATTTGGTTTGCACATGGTCCCACTTCGAGTGGATTTTTGGGCCACTTAGAGTCATATCTTGACGATGTATATTTCTATATGGATGGTTTTACTTGAAGTATATTTTAATTGGCCACTTGAATTACTCAATTCGGATAAGAAATGAGCAAGTTATGGCCAAAATACGAAAACTGGTCAAAACTGGAAAACCAACAGGTTTCATTCTGCATACGTTCGGTTCTCGAAGGGTGTACCGTACATGTTCAAGTTGTACTGGTACATGTGGACCGAAATGCTCTGTAATGTGTATTTTTGTTCCATATTTCCATATTTGCTACCCAAATCAACCCTATACTCCATAAACACCTCTAAAGCCATTCCAAATTCATCCTATAACCTCAATTTTACGTTAATTCTTCTTTCAATACTTTATTTCAAAAATCCTTCATGAATTACCTCAACCCATTCTAATATGGGTTATGATCTATACATAACCCTAACATGTAAATTAGTTAGGGTTTATTCTAAACCCTAACTCAATTACTTACCATTGAACTATGAATCCAACCTCAAAGGGAGGATTTCATGTGCTTCTTATCCTATTCAAGGTTTTACCAAGATTACTTTTAAGAATTCTAGGGTTAGGAAGAAATCCTAACAAAACCCTAGGTTTTGGGAACAAGCTATAACCATCAAAGCATGGAAATTCATACAAAACTTTAGAATTCCATGTAGTTCCATACCTTTGATCTTGGTTCCTCCTTCTTCCTCTTCCTCTTCTCTTCTTCTTCTTCTCTCCTTCTCTTCTCCTTTTATTCTCCAATGTTTTCTCTCCTAAATTGAGACCAATTTGGTCTTAAGTCCATGTTTGTTAAGGCCATGTTTGGCCAAATAAATAAAACCCATTTTTTTCTTAACTTTCTTTATTTGCACTTAAGCCCTTCCATTCATTCCAATTTCAATTCCATCTTTTCTCTATTTCCATAATGGCATATAACTTATTGATTTATGTCATTTGGCATATAACTTATTGATTTATGCTATTTATGTCCTAAAGTAAAGACCACTTTACCCTTGTCTCTAATATTAATTCCGGGTCTTTGTTTTATTTTCCGAAAATTCATATTTAGCTTTTAATATACCCTAAACAAGTCCGAAAACTGCTAGGGTATATTTCGGGATGTTACACTAGCTCTCTCCCTTTTCCAAAACGTGAAAATACTCATTCTAAGACCAATTTTTGGTCTTATCCTCTCATCCATTACAAGGCCTAGTTTGGCTTATTTTTGGCTTTTCTTTTTCTTATTTTTGCATTAGCTTCATTTCTATTTATTTGCACTGGCCAAATTTACCACATTTCCAATTTGGCATATACTCCTCTTCATTTATGACCTTTGGGTCCTCTTTTTGACATTTTACCAATTTAACCTTGACTCTTGTATTAAATCCAGTTTTATTTTTTATTTTTTATTTTTTTTCACTTAGAATTTAAATTCCGAAAAATTCAAATTTAACCTGTGTTATACCCTAAATATATCATTAAACTACTAGGGCTTAATTTTGGGGTGCACTAATCCACTATGCGAATTCTCACTTTAAAAACCTATATTTTTATCACTTAAAACCAATAAAATATCGAATAAATGAAATAAAAATTTATAATAGCATAAAATGCTATAAAGTATAATAATAAAACGAAGAGGCTATTTTTGGGATGTTACAGTGCTAGTATGTCCGGATCAATAATGTCTAGTCTCGTTGATCCTATGACTAAGGATAATTTAGACACTAACATAATTGCACATAATAGAATTCTTATTATCATGATCCCATCATGATTTCCTTCATGCTATGTTATGTATCATGGACTTTATTAATTCAATTAAAGATTTATATCAATTCAACGTATGGATATCAAATTAATGAAGAAGCCTTTCATATTAAATAATGTAGTGTGTACAATAAGTGCTAATGGCGATTGCCTTTAGAGCACTTCTCTAACACACACATAGTGGGAAAGTGCTTCTTCAAGAATTTCCCATTGATGAACCTCTTGTGTGGCTCTTCTTGTAGGTTTACTAACTAATATGCATTTCCAAGTAGTACTTGATGCACTTTGAAAGGTCATTCCCAATTGGGAGACCATTTGCCTAATTCGTTGTCTTTAGAACCAACTGGCATAACAATCTTCTAAAAAAGTTCTTCTTCTTCAAAGCTTTTCCTCTTGATTCTTTTGTTATAAGTATGAGCCACTTTGTTTTTCTGAATCAACATGTAGTTGAAGGCTTGTATTCTTCTGTCATCTGCTGATTCTAGTTCCATCATCATGGCCTCACTATACTCTTGTGAAGTAAGACCATTTTGCTTGGACACTCTTAGAGGAGGCACTACTGCTTCCATTGGGAGTATCGTATCTTGTCCATAAGCTTTATATGCCCGCAATATCTCTAATAAAATCATGTGCCAATCTCTCGAGATTCCTGTATTTTCTCTAGGATTCCTATCAACACTTTGTTGGATGCTTCTGCTTGTCCATTAGCTTAGGCATAAAAAGGAGTTGATCTGATGAGTTATATTCCATAATCTGCAGCAAAATAATTCATCTCTTTCCCAGTAAACATTGTTCCTTGATCAGTAGTAATAGATTGGGGAATTCTAAACCTATGAATAATCTGCTCCTCGATTAACTGGATCACATCCTTCTGCTTTCTTCAATGGTACTGCCTTCCAATTCCACTTAGTGAATAGACCAGAGCAACTAGGATGAAGTTGCGGTTCCCTTCGATGATGCCGATGAATCTTCCCAATTAGATCCTACGACTCCATCCTCTAAATTCCACTGTGTGGTTCATTTATTGAATGCGCTTCATCGCCAGAATCCTCTTCGTATGCTTCCATATTTCAATATTACACTTAGATGGGTAGATGAGCTGAATGATTAGTGTGTCAATTAATATATCAGGTTTTATCAATATGAGCATAATTCTTATGAATTTATTTACACTTTATGCTAGACTAGGGAAAGGGGCACTTGAGTAATGCACCCATCAAACCCCTTTTTGTATAGCCTCTCGCCCAATATAACAAAATTCCTTGAGCTTCAGCCTCGCTCTATATAGGGAACCTTCTGTCTGGATTCTCCAAATACTCCTCGAATCCCCTATTCTACAATCTCTAGCAATTTTCATGTCATTGTTGAAGATGTCTAGGTCGATTCCCTTTTCATAAATTGAAGGGTGATTCTTCTTCTTTATCATGATGAGCTTATGGGTCAATTTTTCACCCATTTTTATACCAAAGGCTATTTGTGCAAGCTCATCAGCCTCCCAGTTTGATTCTTTAGGCACATGTTCAAATTCCACATTATTAAAAGAGTCTAACAATTGAATGGAAGCAGTAAAGTAAGGTGCTAATAGCAAGCTGTTGTACTTATACACCCCTGTTAATTGCCAAAGTATCAATTGAGAATCTCTAATGACTTGAACATCTTTTACCCTAAGCTCTAGTAGGATTTCTAAACCAATTACCAAGGCTTCATACTTGGCTTGATTGTCAAAATCTTAAAGGCCGATTGAAAGACAATGTAGTCTTTACTCCTCTTGGTGACATGATCACTATTCCTGCACTAGCTGAATTCTCTGTACTTGAACCATCAAATTTGAGGATCCAAGGTTTTTTTTCTACTCCATAGATTCCCAAATCCACATATTGCTCTATCCCTAATCTCTAAGGAAGGACGATCGCCTAGGAAATCTGCCAATGCTTGTCCCTTGACCGATTTCTATGGAAAATAAACTAAGGTGAATTTTAACAAAGCAAGAGACCATTTACCAATCATCCCTGTAATCAATGGCCGATTAAGCATGTACTTCATAAGGTTAGTTTGAGAACCACATAAACTTGAGACTTAATCAAGTAATGTATTAGTTTAGTGCATGCAAAGTACAAGGCCAAAAATAAATTTTCAATTGGAGAATATCTTGTCTCTGCTGTATTTAAGACCTTACTCAAATAATATAAAAATTGCTCATGACCTTTAGAGGTTTTTTTTGCTAAAAGAAAACCTATTGATTCATTTGCGGTTGATAAATATAATTTAAGTGGGTGACCTTGTAGAGGAGGCATTAAAACATGAGGTTTGGAGAGGTACTCTTTGATCTTGTCAAAAGCTGCTTGATGTTGTTCCTCCCATGTCTTTTAGCTTCATCAAGTCAGAAAATTCCTTGGTTTTACCTGCCAAGTTAGAGATAAATCTTCTTAAATAATTTACTTAACCTAAGAACTTTTGGAGTTCTTTCTTGTTTTGTGGAGCTTTGTGTTGACCTTATTTTCGTTATAGACCAAACTGTGCAAACAAAGTTATGACTTTGCTACCAAGGATTAAATTAAGTCCTTGGCAACGACTCCAAAAACTTGTTCGACTAAAATATGATATAGATAGACCAGTGAACAAACAAGATTATATATAAATAAATTTATGGAACTGCTACCAAGGACTATTATCTAATTGACAGGCCGAAAACGCGGTGTGTATAATGAATGCCTATGTGCGCAAGTACGTGAGCCCAGCAAATAGCGTATACTTTTGTACTGCACGGATATCGATCCACAGGAAAGGTAAAGGACTACGAGGTTCCGCTTCATTAATATCTGAATAATTGATTCTAGGTAAATTTATAAGGAACCAACTAAGCTATTGATTCTAGTGAATTAATGGTGTTACGCCTAGGTTAAATCTCCCTATCACGCTTCAATGGATTACTTTCTAAAGATATCATGGTCCAATATATTTGTAATATGTCAATTATGAAGATTCTTACTCATTTAGATATCCTCTCTCGAGGTATATCCGCCTATCTCGTGAATAGAATCGAAGATATCTCTACTCTCGACTCTAAGATTCAAATGCTTAAATGTTCTAACTTCAAATGCCACCTTTCAGTTCGAATATCTCTTATTAATCGACCGCTATACATTTACCTGCAGATCCCCGAATAATTCTCATCTCTCGAATCTCTGGACTTCAAGGCGATTATGTTAACATTGGCCGCACATTAACATATATAATTGAAATGCGTATAGAGTAGATGTACAAATTAATAATAACTATCAACATGAAAGGATCAAACTTAATCCATCATGACAAAGGTTTGATGTAACCCTAGAAAGAGATCTGTAACATAATGAAGAAAAGATGAAACCCACAAAGAAAACATTATGTTCTAAAACTATATCCAAAAAATGAAGGCTGCCATAATTCCGGCACTTCCTCGAAGTCTTGTCACTCCGTCTCGAAACTCGTGCCTCCGTCGCACGCCTCCCGACACCTAATTTCAGAGCCATCCTCGTGACTTCTAAATGATGAGGTGCGCATTTTCGAGCCGACGTCGCGACGCGGACGTCGCGACGCGGGGACGCCGCGCGACTGCGATTGTTCACCGCACGCCGCGACGCGGATGACGTGGCGACGTGGACAGTCAATTTCCTCGCCTGCCCTCATTAATTCCAAAACCGCCCAAAAGTTGTTCTTTCGCCCATCGAACTCAGAACCACACTGCATTAATAAATCAGTGGATCTTAGCCACAAAACTATCAAATTATTATAAAATAAATGTGTGAAAAATGATCGAACTGACAAGGAGTGTAAGATGAGTGTTTTAGGCACTCATCACACTTCAACTTAGTTTCTTGCTTGTCCTCAAGCAAGAAACTAACTCTAGACAGATTACCACACACCCGACATAATGTAACTAACACTAAGACAGTGATGCACATGCTGAAAAATAGGGGATTAATTTGACCGACTCACATACCACCGCTTTGCTCGCCTTCATGTTCGAAGGCATACCAGATATTTGACTCTTCGTAAGTTCGACCGAGATAGGTGAAATCGACTAGTGCATCAAATCCCACTCGTGTTCAATGGCCTTCCAAAAACTCCCTATGTGCTTATAGTGGATGACCCCTGTATCATGCCTAGGTTCCGATACCCCTAAACTTAAGCTCAACCCCACTATTAGAAGAAGCTTAACTAGACAAGGATAGGAACGCAGACCCATTTATTTATGTTCACATACTAGAAATGTCCTATGTACCAAAACAATGGAAGAAGACCTAGTGCCAAGAAGCCTTGAGCCAGTGAGCCTCAGAAGTGGGATCCATTGGTGACTCCCCACCAGCTTGGTTAAGGGCACCTGTGCATTCAATTCCCTTCAAACTTCACTCGAACACTCTCAACCAAACTCAGCGCCCTAGTCATGTGAATGATCCATCTCCCCCGTCCCATGTGGAAGTATGCTGAAGTCAATGACTCCCCGCCGGGCCTGGCTCAGGCATTAGGCTCTGATAAATTCTCGACTGTGTCTAGATTCCGATTGATGATCCCGCTTTATTCCTATGTATATACCTCTATTTTGTCATATTTCTTTTTTTTTTTTTCTTTTTCTTTTCTATTGTTTTATTTTTCTTTGGTCAGGGGCTCGATGGCAATCCTCTTGATTAGGTGTCCCATCACTCAAATGGTTCGAATCTCCCTAGGTTGATCGAACTTTAGTAGTTGGTTCGGCACTTATGCATACTCGAAGTCACTAGCCTGCGCGAGCGTGATGTGGTTTTCGAGAATCGGGTTTCTCGATCACCCTGAATTGATTCACTCAGCCTTTAACCATTCAACCTAATTACCGAAAGCATCAAGCAAATGTATGCATTTGAAACGTTTATAGTGAATTCAATCCAAAATTGATAATTAATTTCAACATGGCACACATGCAATTACTACATGCAAGAATGTCCTAAAATATAATCAAACAACAACTAACATGACTCATGAAATACTTAAAGCGATGTAAAATAAACTGAAAAACAAAACACACTAATATGCGAATACACTAAAAATACTACACACTACTAAAAACCAAAAACACCATAAACAAAAACACAAACATAGTACCGATCACCAAATCCTCCCCAAACAAAATATCCAAGTATCCCTAATCGCAAGATAAAAACATAGAGGGTAAGGGAACCCCGAATATCACCGCTGGAGGTGGTGGTGGATGGTGAAAGCCGGTCGAGCGAGCCGGGCCTCGTATAGACCTGGGCCGTTGTCAGAGAACGATGGCCTGACGGGCCGACCGTTCGCGAGATGTCAGAAGACGCTAGCCGCTCCATATCCTCGTAATGAGGACTCACTTCGGTCTCATCCTGCATCGCGCCAAAGCGCTGAGGGAGAGCACCGTCCTCAATATCTCGGGGAAGGATCGGGGGAACAAATTACCAGGCCGCCGGTGGCGCGAGGTGGTCGAGACGAGGGGCGTGCGATACTGGCGAGACGGATCACATCGCCCTCCCGGTGTCACCCAGAATCCAAAGCGAGGCCCGATAATCGGGAAGCTCACCGCCTCGAGGGCTCGTGGACCCGAAGTCAGAACCCCTCGTAGTCATGGACACCGTGTGTGTCCCGCTTTGACCGGCGCGGCCTCGACCATGAAGCCAGCCTCATTGTCGCCAGGCACCCCGCTTTGCTTCGCACAAGCCAAATATCGTGGTGCGGTGCTCCTGTGTTCATCTTTCGTGATCCCTAAGTATGGAGGATGGCATCTCGAGCAACTTCGCCCAACATCGAATGGGATATCCCTGACGACGCATGGCCGAAGCAGAACGCCGGTCGCCACCTCACACACATTCGCCGCTCTGATAAGACGCTGGCGGATGAAGTGGTGCCAACCTTAGAATGTAGGCCAAATGTTTGGCCTTGAATTGACCGCGATGGCCCGCAGACCGTTGATCCTCCACTCACCCCGCTCTGGTCAATACGGATGACCTCATAGCTCTGATGCTCGCTGAGTCGATCAAAGGACCCGGGACATGCTCTAAAGCCATAGAAACTATTGGATCGACCTCAAGACCGTCGACATTCAACACCTCGCAGACCCGACCCTTTTGAGGACATGGGAAGCTTCGAGGTTGGCGAAAATTTCAAACTACGCCATTGCCGCCGGACTCAGGTCATGGCGCACGCCACCCCTTGGGCCTCGATTGTCTTTCTAAAGAAACCACCGGGGTGATGAAACCCCTTCTCTCTAATGAAGGATCTGCTTTGCAAATTGTGCTAAACCGATCCGCTGCACTCAGCGCTATAAAACGTGAGGCATCGAACGGGGAGTCGGGTCCGTCGACCAGCCAGTGTGCAAACTTCTCGCCTCGCCGCATACCAACCTACAAAACTCGAACACCTAATGTGCAACACAACAAATCACTAAATAACTACCTAATGACTCAACAAAACCTAAATGGGACTCAAAAACCCTAAGGAATCTAGCTAACCCGAAATGAATTCCTAAAAGACCTCTAGACTACACAAAAACGCACAAATGAAACCCCAACCATCGGTGACCAAGCTAGAATCGGCAATAATAAAGGTGGAAATGTCACTATGACCCAAAACTCGGCCAAAAGAGGGCAGACTTGGCGTTGGCTCCAGCGAGGGGGGAGGGTCTCCGACCAGACGAACTGAGCTCCGCAAGGTTGGGCACGGATCGCGCGCCGAGGGAGCTGGGGTTTCAGAGGAAAGGTGGTCTGTGGCGTAAATGAACCATTCGGCTGAACGCGGCCACGTCGCGACGCGGCGGGTGACGCGCCGCGACGTGACGTAGAGTATAAATCCAAGCCGACGCCGCTGACGCAGGTCTCACGCCGCGACGCGGACAGAGGGTAGATTTAACTGACGTCGCGACGTAAGTTATCACGTCGCGACGTGACAGAGGGTATATTTAATCCACGTCGCGACGTGGGTTATCACGTCGCGACGTGACAGAGGGCTTTACAATTTGACGTCGCGACGTGAGAATACAAGTCGCGACGTGAGAAATCCACGTCGCGACGTGGCAGAGGGATGAAATTTTGACGTCGCGACGTGTAAATCCACGTCGCGACGTGGCAGAGAGCTTCAAAAAATGACGTCGCGACGTGAAATCTCACGTCGCGACGTGGCAGAGAAGGTCTCCCAAGAGATTTTATATACTAACACCTCAATTTTTCGAGAACTCTCCACTTGTAAACTTCCCTTTCGGACTTTGAACACTCTGCAAGCCTCGTACCTACACCTCCGGCTCCTGAAATTAAACCAACAAGCAGAAACACTGATCATGGATGCAGCTAGAAATCAAAAATTGCTGAAAACAACAATAGAACTGAAAACTTAAAAAACAAAGTTTTAGAAAACTTGGGTTGCCTCCCAAGAAGCGCTATGTTTAATGTGTCATATTCAACGAATTTCGAATTTCACTGCAAGACACTTAGATAAAACCGAGAAATGCTTATGCAAGATCCTTATAGTGCTCACACCCAATGCTCAAGGTGGATGAAATACTCTTCGTTTCACGCCTTGCCCTTCTGTCTTCTTCGTGCGCTATAGGCTTATCCCCTAGTTTTTCGCATCGCTCGCGAAATCACAGGTAGTGAAGTGGCGAGATATCTTCTTACCTTTGATCGGCCATTCGGGGTGCTTAAATGGTTGAAGACATGGAGTGATCTCGCTCTGGACTCTTAGTTTGAGTTCACCTTTCTTGCACATTGATTTTGAGCTTTCCCCGTGGCTAGAAAGTCTACCAAGTATGATGGGGACCGAGCCTGCCTTCCTCCATGTCCGTAATGACAAAGTCCGCCGGGAAGAACGAATTTACCAACTTCTTTTTACTAGCACATTTTCGACTGTTCCTCGAGGGTGTTAGCATGGATTCCATCCGCAAGTTGTAGACTGATTGTGGTTGATTTCGCCCTCCCAACTTTAGCCTTTAAACATCGAAAGCTGCATCAAGTCGATGCTGCTCCTAAGTCACACAGTGGTTTTTCTGTGATACCCTGCCTCCCTATAGAGACCATGATAAAGAAAAAAACCACCCCGGATTCAGAGTTTTGGGGAAGCTTTGCAGGATGGCACTACATTCCTCTGGCTAAGGCGATGGTCCCATATTTCTCCAACTTCTACTCGCCAAGATCTTTTTCTGGCGAATTTCACATAACTCTTGGCATGTTCCCGCCTCCAAAAATGGTATATTTAATATGGTTTCGAAGATGTCAAGAAACTTTGCAAATTGCTTCTCTAACTTGCCTTTCTTCAACCTCTGAGGATACGAAATTGGTATGACAGTTCATCTGTTTTTGTCCGGCTTGCTGTTCTTCCCCGACTTAATATCTTGGATCGCTCTTGTATCTCTGGTCAGCTTCATCTCAGATTCGGGTCCTTCGATGCTTTGGTCTTCATTCCTTAATTTCTAGTTCGTATCACTCCGGTTGTGGCCCCAAGTTCTCCACTCCTCTTCCACTTAGAGTGGCTTGGCCTTGCAAAGATTCTTTCCCTTCCTCCTCTGTGTTTGGCTCTCCTCGAATTGCTTCTCGGGTAGTGAACTCCGGCTGCCTTCACCAATAAATCGCCATTCGACCCATCCGTACTCCAAACTCCTTAGTCAGGCTCGCTTGATTGTTTAACTGGTTGCCTCCCGCATGTTCGCTTTAGTCTCATTCATAAACGCGACGCGAAGTTAACATCCGTGCTGTAGCTTGCTCTAATCCAAATTTTCTTCAAAGGGGCGGTTCATTACCCCTATTGATGGCATATTGTTCTCGTTATTACACATCCATACCCTTTGATTGTTTTGATTATTCCGGTTCCGATCGTTACGCCCACCCTCGTCCCCTCGATTCTCGATCTCGTAATGCTACCCCATACGGCCCCACGCCGTGATTGATTCCGATTAAACCTCGATAATGCATCGGGCTTCTCGCCTCCACCGGCAGGTTTCTCGATCGACATTCTACACTACTATGTCAGTTCCTCCACAGATCTTCACACAACTCCCATGGAGGGTCTCAGATAGCATGTGCTGTTCCCGCCGCCTATTTATCTGCTTAGTCACCGGAAGCCACATGATTTACTGTCGAGATTATTGAGGACTTCACTGGTCTCTGTGCCACCCACCGTGTTTACCGGTGTACTTTCTCTCTGGTGTGCCACCGGGACAGTGTTGGTTGCAAAGATTCTCCAACATCTCATGCACGCCTGTCCCAGGGTTTCATCAATGATCCTCCACTCGAGGCATCTATCATTGCTCCTGCCAGACTGCACTATCAGAAGCGTGTGGACTAAGATCCATCCGGGGTTAGGCCTATGGTGAGGACACTTCCGCAATAATTCATGAAACCTCGTCCCATGCCTCTCGCCAGTTCTCCTCTCTAGTTGACAAAACGATTGATCTCTTGCACCGGGCCAGGCAATCTTCGAAGGTGGAAAGAACTGGCTGAAACTCAGACCAACTCGCTCCATGTAGTACCCGGAAATCAGCGGCCGACCGGTTAGCCAATGCTCGCTCTATCCCCGGCGTAAAGTGGGAACAACCGTAATCTTGTGGCTTCTTCAAGAATCCGCTTGTACTTGATGGCATCGCAAACTCGGCGGTTAGTTAAATGCATGTTCGATTCTCACGGGTAGTCCATGAACAAGATGTTCAAGCATCCGCATCGCGGACCGACTTCAATTCAAATTGTTTGTTTGAATCGGTGGTCGTCAGATCGCGAACCGAACAACTCGCAGGTAAAACAAACTCATCTAATAGCACATGTAAGGATCGCCCGTTGTATGTGGCTCCGGCGCTTGATTCCTATTTCGATCCTCTGCGGTTTAGTTTTGTTCAACGCCAAAATCTGCTTCGTTGTTTTCCATGACTATTGAAGTTCTAATCGTCGCCTTCCGTTTCTACGCAACTGCGCGTGTCTTTCTCTCGCTTAGGGAACACACAAGTGTTGATTAATTCGATTTGGTCAAGCCGCATGTACTCACCGAACCCGTGCATCGCATAACACACAAACTAACAAAACCCACCACAAAGACTTGTAAAAATAACAAAATAAAGAAAAATTCGTATCACTTCATCTATGTGCTCACTTCTATATCAATTTAAACCGCCCCTAAGAACGACGCTTCAAAACTCGACAGCCGAAACGCTGTGTATAATGAATGCCTATGTGCCAGCGCACGCCAGAGCTCCCAAGTAATATAGTACCACGTACGGATACTCCATCCACAGTGGGAAAGGTAAATTGACTACGTGAGGTTCTGGGCTGCATTAACATCCACTGATTCTAGTAAAATTTGCTTAAGCAAACTTCAACTAAGCTATCGATTCTAGTGAATTAATGGTGTTGCGCCTAGGGTTAAATCTCCCCATCACGCCTTCAATGGATTACTTTTCTAAAGATAATCGTTATCCAATATATTTGTAATATGTCAATGGCGAGAGATCTTACTCACGGCAGATATCCTCTCTCGAGAGCATCCGCCTATCCGTGAATAGAATCGATATATCTCTATCCCGACTCCTGTGATTCGAAACGCTTAAATGTTCTAACCTCAAATGCCACATTCAAAGTTCTGGAATATCTCTATTAACCGGACCCATAAAGGCTACTCTACCCGCATCCCCGCCAATACCCTCATATCTCGACCCTGGATTCAAAGGCGATTATGCTAACATTGGCCGACATTAACATAATTGAAATGCAACATAGAGTAGATGTGGACAAATTAATAACAACTCGAATAACATGAAGATCAAACTTTAATCCATTGTACATGACAGGTTTGATGTACTTAGAAAGAGATCTAGAACATAATGGAAGAAAAGATGAACCGTTAATAAAGAAAACATTGTTCTAAAATCCGAAAATATCCGAAAAATGAAAAGCTGCCATACTCCCGCACTTCCTCGGTCAAGTATTACCGCTTCGAAACCCGTGGCCTCCGTCGTACGCCCGACATACCCTAATTTCTGAGCCATTCGTACTTTAAATGATGAGGTGAAGATTTTCGAGCTGACGTCGCGACGTGGGACGTCGCTGACTTCTCGCGACGCTGACCCGACGCCGCGACTCGCGACGTCGCGACGTGATTACCACTCGCCGCTTCCCTCACAGTTCCAAAAACTGCTTCCAAAAGTTGTTCTTTCGCCTCCATCGAACCTCAGAATCACACCCGCACACAAAATCAGGGATCTAGCCACAAAAACTATCAAATTATTATAAAATAAATGTGAAAATGACGAACCGACGCGAGTGTAAGATGAGTGTTTTAGGCACTCATCACTAATCCCTAGCAATGACACAAAAAACTTGTTAAGACCGAAATGTGATGAAAATAAATGTTTGTCCTTTTTTTTTTGTAAACTGGATTCATTAAAGATTTTGATTATCTTAATCACCGAAGTGTGCAGATCGTACAAGTAATAAAAGTGGTTTTCTATTGTCCGTATATCGTTCCCACTCTGGATCATGAATCATAAAATCAACTACCCCAACTACTCAAGATCCTTACTATTTGAACTCCAATATTAAGATGATTGGAAAGCGAATAAAATAATAATAAAGTAAATTCACTAGTGTACATAAAATATTAATAAGAATAGAGTTGAGAGTTCATTGAGTGAGACAACACTAGAACATAGATCAATGAATAATTGTCAATTTATGCATCATTTTGAATCTTAGCTAAGTCATAAGTTGGAAAGCTGAATTTGTCAAAGATGCATTGTGGTATAGTTTGGATTTCTCCCTCAACCATACTATTCACTAATTAGAGATTCATGTTCATTTCTGACACATTAATTTAATCAGCTACTTGTAAGATATAATCTTCTTTATAAGATTTGAGTATTTTTCCTTTTCAGTACTTCATACTCAAATCTTATGACTGGAGAATTCTTGCCCCCATAGACAAGATATTGCAAGCCTTCTCCAATTTAGATGGTATCTCATCCTTCAATATTGATGAAATTCTCCATTTCCTTGATTAGATCCTAGCTAACACGGGATCAGAATCCTTTCATCAGAGAGAGGAGAAACCTCACCAAACTATCCTCAAACTAAGAGTAAGTTAGTGATTTATTTGAGTAATCCTTCAGAGTTCATTAGTTCCAAAGTATTAGCCTACCATACCCACAAAGAATTGCTCTCTACATTAGGATTCTCCATCTCTGTGTCACGTTGAGGGCCTCTTGGAAATCAGAGCAAGATACAATACATTGCTTGTGTAGCACTCCCTTTTCTACCGACCCGCTTATGGTCCGAACCGAGTCCGCCGTTTAACGTCACTCAATCACCTTATCAAAATCATTTATCAAAAACACGCCACAGAGTTACACTTCAGTTGGCATAAAATCCTTTTCAAATATGCAGAAGCGTTTTTAAAGGGGTAAGCCCATTTCATTTCATTCATGTAAAAGTACAATTACTATAAAGGCATATCAAGCATTTTCAAATGATTTACAAAATATCAATGTTCAAAAAGAGATATGGGGTGAATGCATATGTCGGAACATACTCCTCAATTATTTCTTTATGACTCGACGCCCGATCTTGCTTTTTGCCCTGCTCAATCGGCACTACAAGATAGATAAAACTACACGCTAAACATTTTCATGCTTAGTGGTTCATTAAAATTCCATTCTCGGTTACACTTTAAATCAAATCATGCAATTTTTACTAAACAAACTTTCAGATCTTTTTGGATGATTAATATTGACAATACATATACTTATTTCATATACAATCATTTATGGTTCATTGATCAAATCCAAATATACACTTCCATCTGCAATAAGTCATTGATAATCAAATCATTTATTTCTCACAATATTCTTTTCATTTCACTCAAGAATAATCATGCTTTTCAATTCAATTTGCAATTCACAATCTCAAATCAATTCAATTCGATTCCCGCCCTAACAAATTTAACCTATGTTTTCGAGCATACAGATATCGACCACAAGACGGTCCCGCTGGGTTACAAGCCAGTATAAAAATGGTTTTATAACATAGTACAATCCCGTTGGTCTGTTGACTGGTTATTAAAAAAAAATCAATTAGTGAACACTATCGATATAGTCCCACTGGGCTGTTGATCGGAGTGACACATCAATACAATCGTTCACAGTACTGCTATTTTGACCCCTATTGGTATACCAATCTATCCTTCATACAAACTAAACGGTTAACATTCAATTAAGGGCGTTCAAATCTTTTATAGAAACATACAGTACAATATGTACATTTGTATAAACTGTTCATTTTCCATACTCATGCAATTTTTATTTGCAAACATTTCACAATCAATTTCTTTAAATCAATTAAAACAATTCAATATGCTTTTCTTATGCATTTAGAAAAAATAGTTCAAATCTTAAAACGAGAATATGAGAAGATAGTGTTAGTGTATGCCCTAAAAGCCAATCATTAGATGATTCTTTTGGGACTTTTGTATCATATCTTATTTTAATAAAAGGCATCATTTTATGATTATTATATTTATTTAGATATGTGCAAATATTAGATGAATATAATAATGCCCTAGAGTGATATATTCTATGGAATACTACTTTAAATTGTCCCTAGTCAAGTATTAATATTCAAGGGCAATATTAATACATTGAGACTAGCATGTAGGTTAACTAATATGAGATATTAAGTTAACACATGAGTATATGTTGGAGAACATATACTGAACTGACCCGCTATGAGAATGTTGCATGGATTGTTATATAAGTGTCATACACATTCTCATAGTGACTATTAGTATGAATTGTCCTTTGACCTGAAGTCACTACGGTTCCCTACATAAGGAGTTGTATACTTTAGATTCAGCAAACGCCACCTGTAACAAGGTTGGTTATAAAGTTGTTTACTAGGTATACAATAAATTGTGCAGAGGGATGTGATTGATGTAGATGGAATTTGTCCCTTCTATATAATAGAGTTGATATCGCTTAAGCCCTCGATTGAGCAGACTACTAAAAATGCATTTACACGCCAAATAAGTCAATACGGTATATCGAGCTTATTTGTTTGCTAGTATACTCAAAGATCAAGAAACATATAGATTGATGTGAGGATGACACGATCCGTGCCTCATAAATCAATCTAGATATCATGGACAAAAGGACTAAGGCCCTGTTTGATAAACTATTGAAAAAGTTCAAAACATTGAAAATAAAAATTTTCAATAGTTTTAATTTTTCAATATGTTTGATAACAAAATTTTAGGGAGCAATGATTGAAATTTTTAAATGAAAAACCATCGAAAATAATAAGTAGGTAGAGACCTACTTAACGTAGAATGCAGAACACGCTCAACAAAACTTTTTTTAAAGTGACCGTTTTGTTCTCTTCTTCTTTTCCTTTCTTTTTCGTTTTCTCATTCACGCTAACGTTTTCTCACTCATCATTTGCCAGGTACTTCCCTCTTTTTTTCATTTCTCTTTCAATGGCAGAGATCTGACATCTTTTGCTTATTTTTCACTATTTTCCTCTTTCTAGGGTTGTTCGTTATTTATTTACTTTTTTTGTACACTTGTTTGCCTCGTATTCGTGCAAGTGATCTTTAGTGGCTTCTATCCGGGGATCTGGGTTCTGGGGTCAATTTCTTTGTGGGGGTGTAAGCCCTGATCTGTATCTGATCTCGGGCTTGGGGGTTTTTTTAAGATGGATAAGGGGAGTTTTCAAGTAGCCCGGTTTGGCGGTGAGAATTCATGCTTTTTCTACAGCTGATTTTTGAGAATTCTTCTGTGGTATGTTTCCGTGGGGATTTGGTTTTTCTTGCGGGTTAACATTTTGCCTAATTTTCATGTCAAAAGATTACAATTGCGGTTTTAATTCTTGGGAAGATTCTTAGTTCTTCGCGAAGCAAATGAATCCCGATTGGTCTGGTTTCTTATTGTTCTCTAGGTTTGGGAAAAATTCCATAATTGTTTTCAAAATTCATAGATGATACGAGATTCCGAGTTGCTTGATTATGTCCTGTATCTCATTTGATTATAAAACTCAAGAATGATGATGACAAATTTCGAACTTTTCGCTTTCGCGAAGATTTTTATTGGTTTACACTTTTGAAACATTCAATCGCTATTTTCCAAATTTCGCATTAACTCGGCTGAGGCATCAAGCAAATTTTTACTCCTAATTTAGTACTTATAGGTTGGATTCAGTCGTTTGGATTGTGAGAAAGTAAAGAAAAAGTGAAAAAAAATTTAAACATAAAATTTTCACTATCTAGGATTTGAGAATGACACCGGTCTTAATTGTTTGTTTGTTTTGTTATTTCGTCGGCGTAGAAAGTCAAACAGCAGGGGAATAAAAATGTAAAGAAGTAAAAAAAAATTTAATCATAAATTTTTACTATTCAGGGTTTGAGAATGTCACAAGTCTTAATTGTTTGTATGTTTTGGAAATGCATTTTTATCCTATTATTTTCCTAATCTGGGTTCCTTCAAATTGCCTTTTTAATTTGTACCAATGCAGGTATTCACATATATGTTATGCATAAATCTAGTTGTGCTGTAAAATATATTTGATCAAACGTTTGTTTTTTATATTAGAATCGAAATTTGCTTGAATTTTGTTGTTTCATGGTTTTGAGATGTTCAGAAATGAAATTTTCTGGAAATTTGTTGTCGATTATTTTACTTGAAGAAAGAAAAGATTCAAAACATTTTCTTCCATACTTTCGTGATGATTATGTGAGATCAAGTCTAGAATGATTGGAAAGGCATTTTTATTTTATTCTTCCCCTAATCTGGTCTCCTTTAAATTACCTTGTCTATTATTTTACTTGAAGAAAGAAAATATTCAAAATAACATTTTCTTCCATACTTCCGGGATGATTATGTGAGAGATCAAGTCTAGAATTATTGGAAATGCATTTTTATCCTATTTTTGGCATTACCTGGTAGTTTTTTTTTAGTTCAACAAGCCTCAGGCATTAGAAGAGAGAATTATAAAATCTGAAGGAGGAACAAAATAATGTTTGTTGATTACAACTTCTTGCTATGTTTTTGAATTATGAGGAAATATTATTGTTGACTTGTTGATATTACATGTGTTTCTGTTAATATTTGAAATCTTATATATCAAAAAAGCCTAGTTATGATTCTGCTCTTGATTTCCTTAGACTAGCCAACATACACCGACACATCATGAGTCATTTATTTGTTTTCTCTTGTTTTCTGGGAGCTGTCTTAAAAGATAATTATGCAGATTTGAAGAATGATTAAAAATAAAGCAAAGGTTATTTAGCTGTGTTTTAAAAAACAGTTATTAAATAGGGCCTAAGTTACTTATGATTCTCGTACTTGTGACTTGTGAGTGTAATACTTTTAACTTGTAATTTACTTCATGGATGTGTTACTTGTGACTTGTGAATGTAGTATATAATCTGTAGTATTTGTATAATAATCTATTTATATACAAAATAAATTATATATTTAATATTAATTTATTGTCTCAAATTATCTTATGTAGGAATGGTTCCTTTTTGATACTACCGTAGCTAGTTGAAAGACCCAACACTAGTTAAATATTTTAGATTTATGTCTTGACTAGAAAACATATTGGGAAAAGCGGGGGTGGGGGGAGCTTGCATATTGAATCATGGGATAAAATTTCAAAATCTTTGAAGAGAACAAAAGTATTAAGTTCACTCAAAAGCAATTGAAAACCAATGGAATTTATTTTAAAACAAAAAAAAATACACTAAGTGTGGTCAAATTTAATAGGAAACCGTCATGCTATAAATACAATTGACTGGACTTCGAAGAGTGGGAAGAATATATCAAGGCATAGCTCTTTAGTTCATATATTATGAAAAATAAATTAAACTACTATTGACTAATTACAATGATTTGAATAACATAAAATTCCAGATGCAAAACAATTTCGATATACTGGGCTACAATATGCAGATTAGATGAGATCACTCTTTGATGGCATTACAGCTGACACACCCCCACCCCCTTCCAGTGGCGGGCGTGCCGGCCACTCCACAGAAATCCCCAGCCGTTACCTCTAACGACTATAAACTCCCGCGTCGTTCGCACGCCAAAACCTCATAAAAATTTTCTTTTCTAAACTTATGATTTTATAAAATTTCGGGCAAGATAACAAATTTCGCATATAGGATATGTCCCAAATCCTGTATATCTAATTTTACACTATATCCAAAATATGGCAACCAGCATAACAACACATTCCCATCATATAAAACTATGTACATACATATGTTCCATATACAAATTCAAAGTATGTTCTTACAAAATATTCTTACTAATGAAGATTTCAGGCTAATGTCGTGACAAACCCTATTATGCTCCAGCTGCCTTGCAGATTTGTACTGGAAAATAGTTTTAAATACAAAGTCAATGAGCTAAACGAGCCTGAGTGCATGCTTTTTATAAAAAGGTTTTGCTTTTCCGAAAACATCTCAAAAATGTAAAACCTCTTTACAAATATTTTCCGTAAAGCCCTTACTTGCTTTGCTTGTTTTTAAAAGTTTCTAAAACTTTTCTTGCTTGCTTGCTTTTGTACTTATTACTTTTAAAAAGTTTATAAAACTTTTAATACTTGCTTGCTTGCTTTGTTTTGCTTTTCTTTAAAATCTTATAAAACTCTCATTTCTTGCTTGCTTAGAGTAAACAAGATTTATGGAGTTATGGGCTGCACGGATGAGCAAAGGGTCTTGTTTTCCAGCCTCTCGATGGAAGACAAAGGCATAAGGATTGGGTGATGTCGTAGAGAGGAGGTATCCCATGGCATATCATGGGACCAATTTCAAAGAAGAATTCACCGATAGGTTCTTTCCTCAAAGTCATAAGGATTCAAAATCGAGGAGTTCTTTCAAATTAGAACAAGAACATGTCAAGATCGTATCATGAGAAGAAGTTCTCAATAGTTAGATTGGTTCCATATATTCAGTTGATGAAGTCCTGAAGTGCAAAAGGTTTTATCGTGACTACAAAGACAGATCGAAAGTGCATTTATCGCTGGTTCCTCGTATCAGATTCAGACTTAGTTAGGCCGCCTGAGAGTCGAGCAAAGTACCACGCCTATGTATCAAAGTAAAGTGTGGAAAGTAAGAGTAAGAGGAGTGGGCACTGTGCACGCCCCAACAAAGCTCAGGACAGTATAGTAGAAAGAAAAGCAAGGGCAGAGGTTATAGAGGTCGAGGTGCGCATCGAGGAGCCATTCTAGTCAGGATCAAGTAGGCCCCCAGCTGTTAGCAAGGCACCCGCAGTATTCCTCCTCAGATGTCATATGTCAGTTCACACCATGGGGAGTGTAGGAGATCTCAAGATAGGGTGTTTCCACTGAGGGCTGTGAAGGCCATTACTCATTAGGGAGGCCTCGCCTGGATTGGTGCGGAGACACCAAAGAGCGCCTAGCTACCCTGCACGTAGGATGAGCACACAGTGCCTTGGGGTGAGAGGTCCCAAGCAGAGGGACCAGCACAAATTATGCGAGGTGGTTGCAGGTGAGGTAGGGCAAGGCCCTGCCGATACGCACGTAGCCCCGCACTCAAAGCCGAGTATATGTCAGGACTCAAGACGCGGATGCAGCCCCGATGTGGTCACGGCATATTTCTATCCTTGATCATGATTCATATACCTTTTAGTGTAATCTGTGAGCTACACATTCATTTGCATCCAAGACATTCTTAGATCGTTGTCAGATAGAGACCCAGCCATTAGAGGGTCGTATGAGAGTTTCCCTTCCAGCTGGAGATCCATTATTCTCAGACAGAGTAGTCAGAGATAGTAGAGTTCGACTGGGGGGGACGTGAGTTCCCAAATGGATTCGTAGTTTTAGAGCAGGGGGACTTCGATGTGGTTCTTCAGATGGATTGGCTGTCTCGCCATAGAGCCACATTAGATTGTTATAGAAAGGAAGTAAGTTGCATAGGCCGTGGAAATTGAGGTTAAGTTCAGGAATATGTGAGAGTTATCTTCTCCAAGATGATCTCTACTCATGACAAATACAGAGAATGTCAAGGTATGGGTCGTCAGGTTATCTAGCTTAAGGTGGTGGAAACAGAAAGGAGGACTATATTGATGAGATTCCGCTTGTTAGAGAGAGTTTCCAGATGTATTCCTAGATGATATTGCAAGCTTACCTCCAAATAGAGAGGTGGAGTTCACCATTGATTTGATCCCGTGGACCGAGCCCATTTCCATTCCTCCATAAGATGGCTCTCAAGAGAGCCGAGGGAGCTAAAGCCTGGGCTTGGAAGAATTGTTGGAGTAAGGATTCATTAGACCAAGCATATCCCCATGGGGAGCTCCAGCTTTCGTGAAAGAAAGATGGAGTTTGCTATGTATAGATTATAGGCAATTGAATAGAGTTTCCATCCCGCAATCAAGATCCACTCCCTAGATCGATGAGTTATTTGATCAACTCCATGATCTCGAAAGTATACCCAAAATAGACTTGAGGTCGGGTATCATCGCTTGAAGGTGCAGGAGAGTGATGTACCCAAGCATCGCATTCGTGACACGCTACTGGCCATTATGAGTTTTTGGTGATGCCATTTGGTTTGACTAATGCTCAGCCAGCCGCCTGGCGGATTTGGCGAACCTAGTATTCCTAAATCGTATTTGGATAGGTTCGTCAAAGTTTTATTGATGATATCCTAGTGTATTCGTAGTAGTTCCAGAACATCTCGCAGCACCTCGAGATCAGACATGCACCATATGGGAGCGACAAATTTATATGCCAAGTTGAGTGTCGCTTTGGGTTCTGGATGAAGGTGGCATTCTTAGGTCATGTGATTTCAGCTGATGGGGTGAGTGTGGATTCCCAAAAAATAGAAGCAATGGTAAATTGGAAACCACCAAAGAATGTGTCATAGGTCAGAAGCTTCCTTGGTTTAGCAGGATATTACAGGAAGTTTGTTGAGGGGTTCTTTCGAGATAGCGTTCCACCGACTAAGTCGACAAGGAAAGATGTCAAGTATGATTGCGGATGCCTGGCCAAAGAGAGTTTCCGAGGAGTTGAAGGGTAGATTGACTCTTCACCCAGCTTCTAGCTTCTGCCCAATGGGAGAGATGGATTTGTGGTTTATAGTGCGATGCCTGCATGTGCGCCTTGGTTGTGTTTTGACGCAGAATGATGTGGTGATCGTGATATGCCTCTAGACAACCACCGCAGAAGCATGAGGAGAATTACCCTACACATGACTTAGAGCTGGCAGCAGTCGTATTCGCACTAAAAATATGGAGACATTATTTATATGGTGTTCCTTGTAGGATCTTTACAGATCATAAAAGTCTTCAATATATTTTCACCCAGAAAGAGTTAAACCTGAGGCAAAGAAGATGGCTTCGAAGGATTAAGGACTACGACCACTATTGAGTACCATCCAGTGGAAAGCACGCCAGAGCAGATGCCTGAGTAGGCAACCGTAGAGTTCTTTGTCTCATATGAGATTCAGTTATCTTCCACCTGGCTGCGGATCTAAGAGCTTTAGGGGTGATATTGGAGGTTGAGGATTCAGGAGCCTTATTAGCCACGTTTCATGTTAGACCACTTCTAGTGGACCAGATTCTAGCAGGGCAGTCACTGGATCCACAGATGATTAAGCTTAAGGAAGAGATAGAAAAAGGAAAGAAAGCAGAGTTTCAAATCAGAGATGATGGCATGATAGTGAAAGGACAGAGAATGTGTGTGCCAGAGTATGGCGAACTGAAGAGAGACATTATGGAAGAAGCACATTCATCTGTGTATGCTATGCATCCAGGTAGTACCAAAATGTACAGGACTTTGAAAGAACATTACTTGTGGAATGGGATGAAGAAAGAGATAGCAAGTTTCGTTTCTAGGTGCCTAACCCAAGCACAGTAGCTGCAGAAAGATCGTAGGCCCACAGGAAGATACGCTACTCCCCATTCCAAAGGTGGAAATGGGGAAAAGATTACTATGGATTTTCAGACAGTCTTCCACTGACCTCAGAGGCAACATGATGCGATATGGGTGATATTAGATCGATTGACAAAGTCCGCCTACTCCTACCGCTAATGTCAAGCACTTTAGAAAAAGTCAGCCGTTGTATGTGATGAGATAGCAAGACTCATGGGGTTCCAGTTGTTTGATAGTGTCGATCGAGACCCCTGTGTTCACATCTAGGTTTTGGCCTAGTTTACAAGCAAATAAGTAGGTACTCGCCTGGCATTTTAGTTAATAACATTTCATCCTCGGGATGTGATGGATGTCGAGAGGACCATCTGTACATTAGGAGGATATGCTAAGAGCTTGTGTGATGGAATTCAAAGGAAGTCGATACTCACTAAAGACTTCAATGGAGCTTGCTCTACAACAATAGCTATCAGCCAATATAGATATGGCCCTATTTGAGGCACTGTATGGCGAAATGGTGGACTCCAGCCGGGATGAGGTTGGTGCAGAAGACTAGCAGCCCCGAACTAGCAATGCATCACTTCAGAGAAAGTGAAAGTTGTTCGTGATAACTTGAAGATAGCAAGAGATAGACAGAAAAGTTATGCGGACAACCGTCGTAGAGACTTACAATTTGAGATAGGTGACCAAGTCTTTTTAAAGATTTCACCTTGGAAAGGTGTGTTGAGATTTGGGAAACGAGGAAGCTTAGTCCGAGGTATACGACCTATGAGATCGTGAGCAAAGTGAGGCCAGTAGCTTACAAATTGAAGTTACCCCCAGAGTTGTCAAGGATTCATGATACATTCCATGTATCGATGTTGAGGAAATATATCCCGGATCCTTTACATGTATTGAGAGAGCAACTGCAAATTTAAAGGAGAATTTGACTATGAGGAGATACCTGCAGACATGTAAGAGATCGCAAGGAATGTGTTGAGAAACAAAGTGATTCCATTAGTTAAAAAGTCTTATGGAAGAATCATGAGAGGGAGGCAAGCCATTTGGGAGCCGTAGAGGCTCGATACCACAAGACCCCCTACTCTATTTTCCTGATGAGGCATTTTCGCTTTCTTTCTGGGAGTTTAGTTTATCCATTCGAGACCGAAATGCTCCTAAGGAGGGAGGATTTGTACACTCGTTCGAGAGAGTGTGAGCAAAGACATGATACCGTAGGTGGGAAAATAAGTGCCATCAGATTTTGGAGCATTTGAAATAGAAATATAAATTCTTAGAACCCCATTCTATACTTAAAACAAGTGGTACAATCACATTTCAGCTAAAAAAGATATGCAAGGCGCTGGTCATGTTAGAGATGTAATACAGTAGTGCTGGCCTGCTCATGACTGCTGAGTGGGGCAGTTATACTAATGGAGCCAGAGTAAATTATCAACAATAAATCTCCGTGAATAATTCAGGAGTCTCTAAAATTTTCTAGATCGATATCGCTGCCAGTTGCCTCGCTAAATCTGCGATCTAGAAAGTTTCCTAAATGGCATCGCCGAATATTTTATCAGCTTTTCTAGGCTTATTTAAAGCTTGAGCGAAACTCGAAAACGGAGGCTTTAGAAATCCAGGCGGCAACAGCTTGTTAACATCACTCAGATGCAAGAACAACCTTATCGCCAATTTGCTCGAAAAGCTGAACTTACTAAAGAGCGGGAATAAGCGTGGTCCTCACTCAAGAAAGGTCGGTCGTTAGTCTGTGAGGATGGCAGTGCGAAGAGCGGCTTGTTTTCGAGTTTTTCTTGCCTTCGTAATCGCCGATACTGCCAGATGCACTTACCTTATTACCCTCGCGAGCAAAATACATTACCTAGTTCAGGTAGTCACGTGAAAACCCAAATTTAGTTTTTCTCGATTTGCCGCCAGGTTTGCGGTCGAGACTGACCGTTATTTGTTTCATGGTTTAGAGCTGGCATGGAGGCCACTGTGCCCGCCAGGGAGTTTTACTGTTACTCGAAGCCTGCTAGCGGTGCCTCGAGCTAGAGTCATAGTCCCGGGCTTTGAAGTTGAGCTTTGTGTTCTTTGCAGCCCTGGGACTATTATAGTCGTCGGCTTCTGACAAGCTTGGTTGTTCCCCGTATTTCCTTATTCAAACAGCTCCGGCACATGGCTCTTTTCGTAAATGCCGGTATTTTAGATTGATAGTGGAAAACTTTAGCCCAGAATTGTTGCTTGATGCTGCGAATAGTACAGCTCACAGCCTTCACACTGTAAAGACAGTCAGCAAAGCTGTAAGCCGACGCAGGTGACCATATCAGTGTGAAGTTGTGGCACACAGGTTGTTATGTGTAAACCATTTCAACATTAGTGTATTATTATTATATAATCAGTGCAGACCAAAGATTTCGGGAAGCCAGTATTAAACTATCGCTGCTAGCAAATATAATGTTTTTTGAATCATTAGTCTCATTTTCGTTAAGAAGCAATGTTTGAGTGCCAAATTACTTGGAAAAGTAAGTAAATTTCTAAATTGTAAAACCATCTTCGGTAAGCAAGGCAAATGGTTTTGACACCAAACCATTTTTCGTTGCTGGCAATGGTTTTAAATTGTAAACCATTTTTCAAAGAGTGCAAGCAAGCAAAGAATGTTTGTGAAAATGTGCCTTCCCTAGTTCTAAGCAAGCAAACCGCGAGGTAGTCTGCACGTGCACTCCGTGCGCAGGACTTCATACATGCATCAGAAGTTTTGCCCGGTCTGAAACTTAGGACATACATCATGCATTTAAAGGAGACCGTGACACGTACAGAGTATATAAGGTTAAGGAGTCAACTAAATTATGGTGATGGCGACCAGTCAATTCCACCATATTCATCTGAAAGGTGATGCGGACTCCAGTCCTTCCACCTGCGACGGCCGCCTGTGCTTCGTGTTCACCAGTGGGTATGCAAGCAAAATAGCCTGCTTACTGGATGCTTATAAAGATAATATACGCTTTGAAAAATCAACGATGGTCTACCGCCTGTGTTTCCGTGAGAGTTTTTTTTTTAGTGCTAAATCCGCTGGTTCTCGTGCCCTGCCATTTTCAAAGAATGCGGTCGAGCCCAAAGTTCTCGTTTTTATGAAAAGTTTTGAGAAACTTAAAGCAAAAGGTTTTAAAGGTTTTAAAGAAACTTTTCAAACAAGATAAAGAAAGCAAGCAAAAGAAATTTGAGAAGTTTTATATCTAGCCATAACCAGGCTGCTTCTGGATCACCACTGCCGTCATATGGCTTGGCGCCTGGGCCAGACTTCATCACTCCTCGGTTCTTCCATAACCCTCAAGATGGAGGTCAAGGGATCGCGACGCTGCCGCTATATTACTATTTGCGCACCGTACACCCGTCTACTGTGAACAATCCCGGCACTCCTCCTTCGTGGCCCGTGATGGTCCCAGCCGACCGCGGCCGGAGGCCGATCCACAGAGGCAGAGTGGAACCAACTATGTGCTCTATCCCTCACGTGCACTCAAGTAGATCGCCCTGAAACCACTGAATAACTCTCCTAGCATCCACTCCTTCTACGCCCCCACCCGACATAGTGTCAGAATTTCCAAAAAATACTAACTATTTAATACTTGAATCACTTTATTATGTATGTGTACTTTAAGCTTGAACATGCATGGTTGCTAATATTTATGCTCGACACCACCAAGGTGGGTATCATCTCTCCTCAAGTCCTAGGTTATTGCGTACAACTCCTCGGCTTCCTCGATACACACTGACACACCCCCCACCCCCTTCCAGCTGGCGACGTGCCTACCACCCACGTGAAATCCCCAGCCGCTACTCCTAACCACTAGAAACTCCCGTAGCTGCCGTGATTGCCAAGCAAAACCTCCTATAAAAATTTTCTTTTCTAAACTTCTTATGATTTTATAAAATTTCGGCAAAGATAACAAACTGCATATAGGACATGTCCCAAATCCCCGTATACATCCAATTTACACTATATCCAAAATATGGCAACCAAAGATACCAAATTATTCTATCATATAAACTATGTACATACATATGTTCCATATACAAATTCAAAGTATGTTCTACAAAATATTCTTACTAACAAAGACTTGTACAATGTCGACAAACCCTATTATGCTCCAAATAGCCTTGCGTACTTATATACCGAAAATAGTTTTAAATACAAAATAATGAGCCAAATTAGCTCTCGCTGAAAGTGTATGCTTCTATAAAGGTTTTGTTTTTCCTAAAACATCTCAAAAATGTAAACTCTCTTTTACAAATATTTCCAAAAGCCTTACTTTGCTTTGCTTGCTTTAAAAGTTTCTAAAACTTTTCTTGCTTGCTTATTTTTGTACTGCTGCTTTGTTTTGCTTTTCTTAAAATCTTATAAAAAACTCATTTCTTGCTTGCTTAGAAGTTTATAAAACTTCTCAAATTTCTTTTGCTTGCTTTCTTTATCTTGTTTGAAAAGTTTCAAACCTTTCACAAACCTTTGCTTAAAAGTTTCTCAAAACTTTTCATAAAACGGGAGCCCGGGCTCAACCGCACTTCTTTGAAAATAAAACTAGGAGCCTCGGGCTCAACCGCTTGCTTTAAAACTCTCCCAAGCCCGGGCGGTTCGGAACCAATGGCTGATTTTTCAAAACTGTATATTATGCTTATAAAACATCAACCACTGGAGGCCTATTTTTGCTTACTATACCCTAGTGAACACGGAGTCAGGGCGACCGTGGCTCTGGAAGGACTCCGGGGTCCCATCACCTTTTTTCTCCGTGAATATGGTGGAATCGGGACCTCGGGGTCGCCACATAATTTAGTTAGGAGCTCATAACCTTATATACTCACAGACGTGCCACGGTCTCCCTTAAATGCATGATGTATGTCCTGGCCTGGTCGACTGCAAAACTACAATGCATATGAGATCCTAATACCATCAGCACGCATTTAATTATCTCCCGACCGGCTTGTTTGCTTAACTAGGGAAGGCCTCGTTTTTTAACAAACATTCTTTGCTTCGCTTGTTTGCTTGAAAAATGGTTTTACAATTTAAACCATTTGCTTGCTTGCTTGAAAATGGTTTAATTATTCAAACCATTTACTTACTTGTTGCTTGAAAGATGGTTTACAATTTAGAAACCATTTACTTACTTTTCAAAAATGGTTTAACTCAAAACCATTTGCTTGCTTGCTTGAAAAATGGTTTAATTATTCAAAAACCATTTACTTACTTGCTTGCTTGAAAGATGGTTTGTACTCAAAACCATGAAATACCAAAGGCAAAAATGCTTTTTATAATAATAATAATAATATATCATATTTGGAAAACGAGTTTAACACTCACCTCTTGCTTCGCTAAACTCGGTTATCGCTCCAATAACTTTCCCGCCTTTGCTTTTAGCCTCACACTTGATGCATTAGATCACACACGCCAAAGACAACCGTGTTAATTTGCACACTTCGGCTGACAATTAAAATTTTCAGAAATATAGGCCCCAAATGCCATTTATTGTGCATATGGTTTGGATTCCTAGACTAAAGTGGACTTTCCATATAGTCTAAAAACACCCGAAAAACATTTTCCTCGGTAATTCTCGTCCTGACTGCTTTGAATAAAATCCCGAAATTTTAACCAAACCGTCCGAAACAACCCGAAATTCAGCCCTGGATCGCCCTAAATAGTCCCAAAATTTCCTAAAATTTCCTAAACTCAGCCTCTAAAAATTTTGGGACTGAATTTATACTTAAGAATATTCCAGTTCCATTATATAGCCTTTGTGCCGAAATAATATAAAAGTAGGAAAATTTCCCACCTCTTCAAGTTTGACAAAAGCCAAGATTTTAAGGCCCATGCTGCAGCCTCCTCGTCGCAGAAGAATCCTAAACTTTGGTCCGAAAATTCGACCACTAATGACGTAGACCGGTAAAAAACTAAAAATTTGGGTTTTCGCGATATTTACCTGAATTCTCTGCGGAAACCCAGAGCTAGTACTCACGCACTCTCGTCAAAGCAGAGAAAGACTTTTCGTGTTTATCCCAACGAACCGACGGCCGATTTTCGTGAACTGAGAGCATGATAAAAAGAAAAATAAAACCTGCAAAAATCGCCACTGCCTCTCTCTGCCCTCACCGTCCACGCACTGCCATCCCCTTTTGGATTCTTATTATTATTTTTTTCTTTAGGTGGGACCCACATGTCCCTTTATTCCACTTCTTAGTCCGTTTTAGCCCCGAAACAAATTATTTCCTGTCTCCTGCTTTCAATTTTATTTATCCTAATCGAATATTCTTGCTATTTGCCATTTTTCTCGAATTTTCTAAAATCCCGCTGTGCTCTCACTCTAAACTCGTCGCCTAGAAATTAAAAATATTCGACCTGCCTCTGAATTTAACGTAAACTTTCTAGGTCACTAGATTTCGCGAGACGAACTTAACTACAATTGCTGGCCATCCGGTGATCTGTGAGAATTTTCGAGACTTCCCGAATTATTCTCGCAATTTATTATTATTAATTTACTATTTAAACTTCCATTAATTATACTTTCACCCCCTCAACCTGTCCCACTGCAAATCCAACTTTTGAAATTCCTACTATACTATCATCTCTAACTTAATTATGCCTATATATCCTTTTTGCTAAATGACAATTGTACCCTTGTTTTAAGTACCAAATTCGAGTTCCAAAATTTATAATTTCCTAATTTCATCTCCAAAAATACTACAATGTGACACTTGGTACTCTTATACACCCCTACGCATCGTGGCTGCACCGTACACCTCTCTGGATTCGGTGTTACAATGTGCCATCGGGCAAGAATCACAGGTCCATCTAGACAGGGTTGCCTAAAATGGTGCTGACAAACATTCATCAGTGCTCAACTCGACTGTAGAAAATTCTATATACACATAGATATAGAGCCTCGAATCTCCACTAAGCCCTTTCATCATCGAAAGAAATGTCTTTACCAAAAGGAAGTACCAAAAGAAAATAACGAAGGAGATCTAGATGAAAAATCGCTAGCCGTTTTAATACATTATAACTGTGATGGACCTAGCATAGAAGAATGTATTAAGAAGTTGATGAGAATGCAACATTACCTATGGATGACCATTGTACATTGTCGCTCTAGCATATTTTAGTAAAGCAAAGCATACGAGAACAAAGGGATGATGTTTTCACAAAAGCCGTATATGTCGACTGCTTGATCTGATGAATGCAAAAAAAAAATTAGGATTACTTTAGTTTTCTTTAGGTAGTTGGGGTTTACGCAAATGCAATTTATGTGATATTTTATGGGTTATTTTTATACTTTGTCTTCACATTAGTTTGTAATGACATTATTTCTTTTCATGACAATATTTTCAGGGTTCATTTTGCTTATAATTGTATTTACTTTTTATTATTTTTAATTGATATATTTGGCATATGTTGCATATTATTAGAAGATGTTAATCGAAAAAGCAAAGAAAAAATATTGAAAAATCATAGCAGTGATTCTAGTCAAGAAGATTATTAGAAAAAAACGACTTGGAAAAAGAAGACCTTATGCCGACTTAAGATCAGAAAGGTTTTCAGTGATATGTGCAAGAAATTTTAAATGGCAATCCACACATTGTCTAGAAATTTTAAGAATGAATAGCAAGCATTTTTGCGTATTTGTGAGCATTTCAAAATAAAACATGGTTGAAAGACAATAGTTACATCAAAGCGAATAAAAATGGCGATGTTCCTATGACATTAAATCACAACGTGAGAAATCAGAGCACTAAAAGAAGATTCAACCATTCAACTCAAAACCATACACTTGCTATTTCATGAAGTACTAGAGGCAATGCTTCTTCGAAGAGAGATGATTGTGCCTACCTCATTACCGAAGTTACGTAAAATCATCCCCAATCAACTAAGTTAAGGAAGTGTTTAAGGTAAAAAATAAATATAAGTTTATTATTATTGTTGTTCTTGTCACAGCATATTATTGTTATATTGATATTTTTCTAATTAATAGGGTGCTATTATGCACTTGATGGGACGCTTTGTTCATGCCGTGGATACCATCTGACAAACAAGTCCCTTATAGAGGAAGAGGAAGAGGAGAATGTTATCAAAATGTTCTAGCAATATGTGACTTCAATACAATTTTTACATTTGTTTGGGCTGGATAGGAAGGCGTAGCACATGACTCAAGAGTATTATCGAGACTATGCGTAATCCGTAAAATAATTTTCCAATACTCCACCTCAGTATAATTCTCTTCTCTGGCTATTATTAATAAATTCAGAATTAATTTATAAATTAATTTTTTAAGTATAGATAAATATTATCTTTGTGATATCCACATACTCGAGGGTTTATGGCGCCTTACCGTAATGCACGATATTGGTTGCCTGATTTTCGCAATGGTGTCCGCCCTCGTACAAAAGAAGAGACATTCAACTATGCACATGCCAGATTGAGGAATGTCATTGAGCGATCTTTTGGTGTTTTGAAAGCTCTCAAGCTCCACCTTTAAAGAGGATGGCACCTTATCCTTTTCAAGTATAGAGAAACATTGTTATTGCTTGCGTAGCTATACATAACTATATTCGAAAATTATCTATTGCGGATACTTTCTTGGAGCAGGGTGAAAATGAGTATGGTGATAATTCGGGGATGCCTCAAAATAATCATGAAGGTCTACTACAAGTAGGAGGAAGAGCTGCACAAGCTGATCAGATTTTCATGATTAATTTAAGAGAGGAAATAGCAAATCAACTAAATAAGCCATTAATTTTGTTTTTATATTAAAAGTTTGATAGTTTTAAAAAGTTTAGATTCTATCGTTATTTTTTAAACATATTTATGTCTTTTTTTTTTGATATTATGATTTATTTATGGATATGTTTCTAGTGATTTTCTTTTAAATAATAATTAATAATTGTAGTGAAAAATAAAATATTATTAGAAACTCTATTTATTTTGGATAATATGTAATACAATGATAATAAGGGTAAATATGTAAAATACATAATTTTCAGTATTCAGCATTTACAGTTATCAAACAATATATTTATCTTCAACATTCAATTGTCAATAACTTATCAAACGCTTTTATAAAGATGCATTCAATACTTATGAAATTCAAAGACTTAATTTTTTCTATTTTATCAAACAAGATTCTGTTGTACAATAATAAAATAAGTCACTTAAAATAGGTTAAGTCGAATCTATTATATTCTTGTCACTTGGGTAGCAATGATGTATTGCTAGATGCCGCTCATTGCTTATTTCTTTAAAATGAGATTTTAAAGTCACTGCCAACGTTACGAGAACCTATTGGGTCACACACATAAAAACGTATATATATTTGGAGTTCGTTTTATTTTAGTTAGACTAAAATAAACTGGGCCTAATCTTAAGTCTGAAATTCGTTTCAGATCTTAAGCTAATTGGATTAAAGAGTTTGGTCCAATTAGTAGATGTTTGGACCTTTAAAACGGGCCCAAACTTAAAGCCCACGTTTTATCCCTTTTTGTTAACAGATTTGCTACTTAATTAGGTGATTAGATTTAATCTCTCCAAAAAATCGCTTTTATCGTGATAAGACTCGAGGTTGTTAGGTTAAACACGCTCATCTAATAAGATCATGTTAGCCTTAACCGTTTAGATAGAAACATCTTATCGTATAAGACGTGTTGCTTTTTCGCCACGACATCTTTATTAGATAAGTGTGTGCAAACCAAAAGATAGATTTTTGAGGATCTGATTAAATAGCAAATCGCCCTTTACAAAAGCTAGCAATTTCTAACACTTTGTTTTTGAACACCAATAGCTAAAAGGGCCTCAAGGTTTCAAACGGGAGAGAAGCGTCTTAAAAAAAAAAACGAGATCCGGTTTGTGCACGTAAGACGAGTAACAACGAAGATACGTTCGTGTGGATACCGCTAGAGGCACGGACACTTGACTGTGCTAGGATTCGACCGAACCGTTTGGAATCAAAAATTTTCTGCGCTACAAGAGGTAACATCCTTGTCTAAGATTTAATTGTATTCACTTGGATCACTGGTGGGTTCCTAGTCCGCTGCGTAATTCTGATATTAAATTTACCAATAACCCAACAGATAGAACAAACCAAAATCGTCACTTTGATTCCGATCTTCAGAATCTCGACTTCAATGTGGGCTTTCCTCCTTGTCAGCCCCTATTCAAATACAACGACAATCACATATTAGTAAAGTTATTCTAGAGTTTCGTCAGGGTTTATGTCTACCCGATACCCCTTCACTTGAAAATTTTTATGGTGACACATGAGCCATAATTTACTCATTCTTCCTTCAAGAAAATTTTAGCTCTATGAGTCTATTTTTATTAGGAATTTGAATCATCTCATTTGGATCACCCAAACTCAAGTTATGGCATTTTAATGCCAAACTTGTCAGTATGCCCAGCTCATTCGGTTACCTACTGTTATTCCCAATTTCAGGGGTCTTAACTCCATAAATTGGTAATGGTTCCTTCTACTCATTTGAATCTATGGTTCTAAGTTTTCTTCTCTAACTTGAATCATTCAATTTGGATCACCAAAACTCAATTTATTGCATTTTACATCCAGACTACTCCAATTTGCAAAGCAAAATCAGACTTTTCTTACACATAGCTCCACTTTGACAAATTTATGGGCACTTTGCGGTTACAATTTGCATACACTTCCTTCAAGTAAATTATTCCCCTGTAAGTTTAGTTTACCCAGAATTTTTAATCACTAAATTTGGATGAGTGAAACTCAACATATGGCCAAAACACTATAACAATACCCAAAATAGAGCATAACCCGTGAGCTACTCGAGCTCACCTTTAAGCCCGTATTTAAGAGCCTTAGAGCTACAATTTGCTGTTGGTACCTTCTATAAATTTGTAGACCTATCTCTTATGGTTCTTTACTAATTAGAATCACTTCATTTGGATGATTAATCTATAACCAAAACAAGAACAGGTGTCTTGACAAAAATTTGACAGCATTTCCTTTGAAAACCCAACATTTTCCCTTTTTACAAACACTCCTCCAAACCAATCCAAACCAATCTAAACAATGCAAAACAATCTCAAACTAAACTATAGCCATCCAAGAACACTTTTATACCACATTTGGGGTTTTATTAAACCCAAACACAAGTAGAAAGGGGGTTAGGCTTGGTTTTTCTTTACTCCAACTCTTCACCTTCAATGTCAAGTTTCTTCTTCAACTGATCTCTAAACTCTTGCTAGCTTTAATGTGGAGCAAGAATCACAACCTCCTCACTTTGCAAGCCCTAGCTCTCCCTTCCTCTTCAAACCGTTTTGCTCAAAATGAGCTTCCAAGACCACTTTTGGTCTTAAATATCCCATGTCACATAAGGCCTTGTTTGAAGTTCTCCTAATTGCTAGCTTGCCCACTATTTGTCTCTATTTGCATTTAAATTCTCATTAATCACACTTAGACATTTCTTCTTTCTAACTTATGACCCTTAAGTCCTTATTTCACAATTTCCAATTGTTGCCCTTTTTCACTTGGGTTTATTTCCGGGTTCAATTAATTTCTTATTTTAGCATTTAATATTTGCATTTGGCTTTTAGCCATATAATAATTTAATCAACATTCATTTAAAAATTCCTGTAAAATATCCAAGTTGGCTCAATTTATACTCGGAAGATATAATAAAATTATAAAAGAAAAATTCTAGGGTAATTTTGGGGTGTTACAAATTTTTGGGTACATGGTACTAAGCATCGGTGAACGATTAAATTTTGGAAAATAATACCTAATCAAATAAATTCAAGAATTTAACTAAGGCGTTTCTTTCATTTTGTGTGAAAACGACGATCATCATCGACCCATTCCTGAGGAGCTCAACCCTTCAAAATTGGTTCTACCCATATTAGTGACTAACTCGATTAGAAAATTCATTGAAAGTGTAAACGAACCGAAATAATGGAAACCAGAGATTTTCAAAACTCCATTTTATTCAAAACAAAGAATGAAAGAGAAAATTTAATAAGAAATTCTCTTAAGCTCGAAGCCGCACTACGCTTTATTACTCAACTACGGAAAATCAAAAGAAAACTAACTAAAAACTATGCTCAAACCAAATCTATTAAAAAAGAAATAAAAGAAACAAAATAAAAGAAAAATAGTATACAGAGAGCTTCAACCAACCAGAAGTCCTTAAGTTGCTGAAGCTACGCATAGTGCCCTAGATGCTTCTATTTATAGATTTCCAATGTTGGGCCGCACTTCAAGACAGTGTTGTGGATCCCCAAATTTCTAGCCCAAATTAGCCGCTTCCGCTACGACATAGAAAGCTATGTCGTGACGTATCTTTGGTCTTTTTGTCACAAATAGAAGTTTTTCCGTCGCGACTGCTCTCTCAGCTTTTTCGGGATTCTCATATGGCTGGGATTTTGATAATGTCGCGATGCTTTTATGCAAAGAAGCCTTAGCCCTTATCATGATAGAATGTCTTGCGGTTCCGCGACACAAAATTGATGCACCTAGCTCTTCATACACTCCTGTCTCTAGAAACTATCGCGACAAGCCTTTTTCTCTTCAGCTTGTCTACTTTGTCGCGACAGAGTTTTCTATGTCGCGACAGGATTCCTTTGATTTCTTACCCTCTCGGCCGTGACGTACTTTTCTTTTGTCACGATGTATTCTTCTTCTCCGTCCTTTTGCGGTTACAAATCGCTTGTTGCGACAAAGAAATCTTTGTTGCGACAAACTTGACTTGGCTAATCTTAATTCTCATAAAATTTATGTCGCGACTGAATTTTCTTTTGTCGCAACAGAATTCTTTCATTGTCTAGCTTTTATTGTCGTGACAAAAAACTTCCATGTTACGACAGAGATTTTGCCTTTAATTCTTTACTATACCGCAACATAGATTTTCTTTGTCACCATTCCTCTTGTGTTGCTTTTCAATATCTTGTCTCGATAGAGAATTCACCTCCCTCATGTTTTGTTTGTCGCAACAAAAATAATCTTTGTGGTAACAAAGATTTTATTGCTCTTTGTTGTGAATTCTGAATGTAATGTCGCGACAGGATTTTGTTTGTTGCAACAAAAATTCTTCCTTGAGTTGGTTTCATGCTGAAAACTTTGTCGTAACATAAAAACACTTGTCTCAGCTGGCTTGTGTTGTATTCTTGCCATTTTCTGTCGCGATAGTGCTGTCTTTTGTTGTGATAGAGTTCATCTGTTAATCTTCAGCCTTTTATGTTGCGACAAAGGAAGGATTGTCGCGACAAAGTTCTTTTTTCCATTTGCCTTGACCATTGTCGCGGCGACAAAGTTAAGGGTGTCGCGACAATCTTCTTTTCATTCTTCTTTAGCAATGTCACGACAGAGAACTCTTTGTCACAACAAAGATTCTATTTCTACCTTGAGTTCAACTTGGACTTTGTTGTGACATGTAGTTGTTGGCTACGACATAATCCTTATAGTATGCTTGAAATTCTATCGCGACAAACCAAAACTATGTCACGATAGAGACTACTACAATTGCCATTTGTTTACTTCTTTTCTGCTGGAATTATCTCATTTTTCAATTAAAACCTGCAAAATACAAAGTTGGTGAATATTCCATAATTTGGCATAAAAATAGATCTGAAACTACTAAAAACTTGCCAGAAAAATGGATTAAAAATAGATGAGTTTAAGACTCATCACTTTGGCTGAAGCAATAACTTTTGCTTTGTTTTGATCCACTTCTATCCCTCTTTGGTGAACTAAGAATCCAAGAAAATTCCCAGCACGAACTCCAAATGGGCATTTGAGTGGATTAAGCATCATTGATGATGTCTTATCCTCTCAAAGCTTTTTCTCAGATGATCTACATGCTCACTAGCTCTTCTAGATTTAACCACAATAACATCAATGTATACTTCCATGTGGTGGCCTAGCATGTCATGGAAAATGGTATTCATACTTTTTTGCAAGTTGACCTGCATTTTGAGACCAAAAGGCATGACCAACTATTCAAATGTCCATTTGAAGCTAGGACATCTAAAAGCAGTCTTAGGTATATCTTCTACTGCTACTAAAATCTGATTGTAACTAGAGAAACCATATATAAAGGACAACAATTCATTATTAGTAGTATAATCAACTAACATGTTTGCAATAGGCATCACATATATATCCTTAGGAGCAGCAATATTTAAATCTCTAAAATCCACACATACCCAAAGTTTTCCATTTTTCTTTATCACAAGAACAATATATTTCTGCTGAATTTATTAAATACATACCTTGTAGGCCTGATGAATTTGGCCTTCAAGAGTTTCTCAATTTCCTCCTTCACCTTTAGCTCTACTTCCTTATACATTCTTCTAGGTGGTTGTTGGAAAGGATGGAATTTGGGCCTAACGGGAAGATGATGTTCTACAAGGCCTCTGTCCAATCCTAGCATTTCATCATAATTCCAAGCAAAGCAATCTTTGAATTCTTACAACAATATGATATGTTCCTTCAAATTAGTGGATAAGGGAGAACTTATAGAAGTAATCTTCGACTCCTCCATAATGTCGAGGTTAACTTCTTCCATAAGATCACGAATTTGAGGCTTATTGTCTTCCATTTTAAGAGGAGCTTGCTCCAAATCTTCAACATGAATTCCTTCCTCCTCTTCATCTGATTCTTCTTCATAAATTACTTTAGCTCCACAAATGTCTTGTAACTGTTCTTCTGCAATTTTTTCAGTAACTTGTTGTATTTGCATTTTGAATGTCACGGCTACAGCGGCCGCATTCTCTTCATGAGAATATTTAGTCATCAATCTCCTCAATGACCAGACCCTTTATCTGCCTGAAAGGCACGATAACAGTTGTCTTCAAAAGCATGGCAGCTTGGTCTTGAATGTCACCAATATCCCTTAACTCCATGTATATTTCCCTTGGAGTCCAATTCTTCTTTTTGCCTTTGAATTTTATTGGATTAAACTCTTGGTCATAGTAACTAGCATCCATAGAATCTGAAGTTATAACGAAAGGTTGTTTGTTTACCCATATCACTTCTACTTCATCACCTTTCCAAAATAGTAAAAATTGGTGAAGGGAGGATGACATACACTAATTGGCATGAATCTAGCCTCTTCCTAACAAAGCATTGTAGTTAGTAGTAGAATTAATCACAAAGAAAGCTGATAAGGAAGTCTTACTACCCACAGTGATGTCAATATGGAGTATGCCTAGTGTCTTAGAGATTTCTCTAGTAAAAGCTGATACAGACACTTCCATTTCAATCAAATCACCAATGCCTCTTCCTAAAGCTCTCAACATCCTCAATGGCATCACATTGACTATTGGATCCATTGGTCTCAGCACCTAGATACTAGTTTTACCATTAAAGTATGCTCTCACATAGAGAGGTCTTATGTGCCTTGTCATCTCCACAGTAGATTTTTTTAGTATCACCTTCTAAGCTTTTCTTCCTTCAAAGGGGTCAATGGTGATTACTCTCTGATTGTGCTTTTCCTCTGTTTGCAAATGTTCTTTCTCTACTTCTACTAAGCTTTCCTCCATCTCTTTTGATTTTGAAAATTTTGCAAAGTTAGAGAAATAGTGAGAATTAAGGAAGAAACAAGAAATGTACATATTATAATAGTTTTCGAATCCATTTCATCATATCCAACTAGACTCTTAATCTCAGATCCTTCCCTTCCAAATTTGGTTTTCTTTGGAGAAAATTTCATATTTCTTTCTCTCAGACTCTATTTCTTTAGTCTCCTATATACTTCTTCAAGTACTCTTTCTCACAACTATCGTCAGATCCTCTTTTAGTTCTAGTGAGCTTTTGGGGAAATTTCTTATGTTGCAACACATGCCACTTTTGCTCGGGAGGAGGGACAACAAACCTTAGAGGTAGTTTTCCTCCTTGAAGGCTCTTGCTTTTCCCTTTGGAAAAATATGCCCTCTTTGAGAACATTCTTTCATTGAATGCAAAGTGGGATACCTTCCAATTTCTTTTCTTTTCTAGTCAGAGACACTTTTCCTTTACTCGCCAATTCATCCTTATAAACCAACCATATTGTTTAGAATCCATACCTCCTTATCTTGGTATTAAGAGAAAATTTCTAATCCTCATTTTTATTTAGATCACCACGATCCGTAGCAGCTTATTTTCGAATTAAAGCCACTAGTGGAACAGGATCTTCATCAACCACCATGGCCTCCTTTTTCTCAAGGAACTTCAGCATTCCTTTGTTGATCCCGTTCTGGATAATATTTCTAAAACTCCAACAAGCATTAGTACCATGATTCTAGGAGTCATGATACTTACAATATGCTTTTCCCGAGCCCTCTCGTCGGGAGTTATGATCTTGGAGAAATGTGATGAATTTCTTTTAGAAGGAAAATAAAATTTCCTTAGCTCTCTGCCAACATCAAAGTATACTATGCTTGTGTATTGAGGCTGGGTGGACTTCTTCCATAAGTCAAGCGCTTTCTTCAACAGTAGAGGACAAATGACGGAACCTGTACTTGGGAGACCTCCGACAAGCAGGTTCCTACATGTCTTTCTCCTCGCTGACTTTCTTCCCGAGTAATTTTTCTCATACTGCTACTCCTGAAGAAGCTCATTAAAGTCTCTGAACTCCATACCTTGGAATTTCTACCTCAGCTCTATATCAAGTCCCCTCTATGATATCTTCACGTACTTTATTTATGGTAGATGGATTTTGCATTTGTTCTTCATTCTTTTGACATGAGTGATAAATGACTCTGCTGATTCTCCACCCTTTGGGTTACCCTTGATAATTCTGCTACACAAATCTCAGGTTATGCTATGAAGAATTGTGTGTGGAACTGTCTCTCCATTTCCTGCTAACTCATGATAGAATATCTTGGCAATGTTGCATACCAAGTAAAAGCAGCTCCTTTTAGTGAGTTAGGAAATACTTGAGTTTGAGATAGGAAAATTTTTCATAGTTAGCCAATTCCCCACACTGTACTGTGAATCTGGCCACATGCTCTAGGTAGACTATCCATTTTCTCCAGAGAATAAAGAGAATTAAGGAATTCTACACACCCTTGGGTAAGGATTCTCTCTATCTATTGCCTCTAGATATAGCTTATAGAATTATGGGCGACCAACCTGTCTAAGGCCAGGCCAGTATAGCTTATGTACCGCTTCCTTTATTACCTCTAAGTTTGGTGGTGGTGGAGGTGGCTACATAAAAGGCTGAGGAATTTGTTGGCCTCATTAATATCTACCCCCAGGGGTGGTGAAATAGTGCCCCTTGTGCCTCATGCTAGAGGAAATGACTCATTATAAACTCCAGGTTGTGTAACTGGGTTGGTGTTATCATATGCCCTTCGAGGAGTCATTGTTCTAACTAGGACTAGGACGTTCTCCATCAAAATTCTTCGAACTTCCCTCTTCTCTCTTGTGGGGAGGAAGATATTGATTTTTGACAGGCTCCGGATAGGTGTGTAAAATTTTTGTAAAAACGTAAGCCCATACGTGCAAGTATACGCATCGAGTTTACATAGTATAGTGGCTAGTCAAGTGTCGTCCCACAAGAAGAAGTGTGCTGAGTATTGACTTTACACGTTAAATATTATATGGACCTAAAATCGTAATGAATTTCGATTAATAAAAAGAAAAACTAATCCTATGTTATTTGCTAAATCAATTAATTATGAAAACTAGGATTTTGCCTTCACTTGCCACACTGATGGATTTTAAATCCTAAATATATCATTCATTCAAGATATTAATTACTCTACACGATGGGTTGATTGTGCCTACAAGATATTCTCTCTCGAGATATATTTGCCTATCTCGCCAGTAGGGTGCATTGCATCTCTGCCTCAACCCTGGACTCTGAAACACTTTAATGTTTAAACCCTTAATACCACACTTTGAATTAGGATATCTCTATTCCCTGATTGACCAAGTGTTGCTCTATTCATATCAATGGGGGTCATCATCTCTCGATCTCAGACTCCCAGCAAAAACACGCCAATGTTGGCCAAACACTACCATGTAAATAAAATACAGAGATAGAGCAAGTCGAGATAAAATCAATCCATATAATGAATGAAAACGTAATTAACCATTAATCCATTTGAAAGTAGCAAGGCTACAACAAAAACCTAGAAATAAATCTAGAACATCTCTAACTGAAAGAAAAGCAGGAAAAAAAAAAAAAAAAAAGAAACAAAGAAAGAGGATGAGAATAAACGATTTTGAGTGAAAGCTTTCTTCAATCTCCTTCTTCTTCAAGCTTTTCCCCTTCAATATGTGTGCCTTAAGGTGTTTCCACCCTAAGAGAGGGCTTCTCCCCTTCAAAAAGCTCCAAAATTTGTCACAAATCGTCCTCCCCTCGATTCCTTGGGTTTGAGATTTAAAGCCCACAATTATGAGCTCAAAATGGGTTAAAAATCCACCAAAAACCAACCCTGAACGTCGCGATGTCGTTCGCACGCAGCCTTTCGATGCTCATGCCGCCTCGCAACGCCACGATGTTATTCTCAACGCCGCGGGACGCAGTAAAGAATCCTCCCGCTTTTGCACCAACTTCGTAAGACCATAACTTTGTCATCTAAACTTCGATTTGGGTGTTCTTGGTACTGTTGGAAATCTCTTGAAGTGAAGAATCTGGATATGGCTAGGAAAAACACTTTAGAAATTATTATAAATACTGAATCTATAAAATGCTCCAACTGGTCACTTTTGAGTTCTCTTCTCTTTTTCCTTCAACAACCCAACCAAGAGTCATAACTTGATCATTTGAAGTCCAAATGGAGTGAATAAGGTATCCTTGGAAAGCTTGAGAAGTATCCTATCCATCCATATAAATATTGTAGTCATTTGAGATCATCTTGCAGATGAAAACATCAAATCACAGTAGCTGCTGTTGCATGTGTAGTTTGCTGATTTTTGGGCTTTATCTCTTTGTTTTTGCTCCATATTGGCTCATGGTTTACCTAATCAAAAATTGAACATTTAGAGCATTAGTAACTTATTTATATGATAAAACTACTAAAAATGTAAGTAAAACATAGGGATAAAATGAATATAGAGTATACTTATCACACCCCTAAACTTAAATCTTTGCTTGTCTCCAAGTAAAGGAAACACAAACATAAAACAAAAACACTAAGATAGATATGAGTATGAGAATGGTGCTAGGACAAGTTAAGAGAAAGCTTGGAAATGTTATAAGAAAACATGTTAGCCAAAATGGGATTCCAAAACATTTATCATCTCTAAAAGACGAGGCATTAAAATGGTATGTTGATCAAGGCAAGTTTTGCCTCCAAGCCCTCAATAGATCTTTCCTAAAGGGACTCGGTGTAAATAATGTTTTAGGTCTCAAATATAGACTAGGGTTCCAAAAAACTCTTCAACCAAACTCAACTCACTTATTTGAAAGAAAATTAACTAAAACGGGATAAGAACGCACCTTTTATTCAACAAGTAAAACTAAAAGGTAGGAAACAATGCCAAGGAGTTTTAGAAAAGTGTCCATGTAGTGGGGATCCATTGGTGACTCCCCACTAGTTGGTTAAGGGCACCGAGCATTTAGTTCCCCTCGAACTTCACCCCGAACACTAAACTAAAAACCAAAACACCTACTTGTGAGTAAACTCACTTATTTATTTATTTATTTTCTTTCTTTTTCTTTTTTTTTTTTTTTTGCTTTTCTTTTTATTTTTATTTTTCTTTCTTTTCGGTTGGGGCACAATGGAATCCTCTTTGTTGAGGTGTCCCATAAATATAGAAGTTAAGGTCTCTCAAGGTAAGTTCAATTTGAGAAAAGAGGTTGGAGCCAAAGTATATAAATGAGACCGCATGTGTGTGTGTGTGGGAGTTTCATTAAGAAATGATTTCTTGAGAAAGAATGGGGCTATTCAAGCTAAGTCTCCCACAACCAAAAGATACCCTCAAGTCCTAAATCAAACAAATGCAAAGGTATCCCAAATTTGACTAAGAAACAATTTAAGCACAAAACCAATGCATTCTCAAAACCATTACTAAGAACCAACCTAACTCATGTGAGACACAAAACAAACAAAAGAAAGAAAGAAAAATCTCATGCAAACGACAACCAAACAACTAAAAAGAAATAACTAAAATAGGTAAGGAGATACAGAAGCTGGATTTTTGAAAAAAAAAAAATTAAATTCTTGAATTTACCCCCCAAACTTGAATTAAACATTATCCTCAATGTGAAACAAAAACAAGAATGGATAATGAGTACTCCCCTGAGGTTGATCAAGTCTCCGAAGTCGCTTTTCAAAATGAATATGACTTGCTTTGGGAGCAAGAAGGTAAGCAAGAGGATTAGACTTTAGTTCCAAATGAGAGGAGGCTTGAAAATAGGAAGCATATATGGAATGAAATGAGGGAGGATGTTGAAACTGATTTCCTTGTTCATTTTTTGCTCTTTGAACCTCCAAGATTCTATAGACTTCCACTTTTCAAGATTCTCTACCTCCATAGCCAACTTTGAACTCCAAAAACCTGAAAAGCAACACTAAGAAACATAAGATCAAGCAAGAACATTTATTCAAAAACAAACATAAAAGTAACCAAAAAAAAGAAAAGGGAAAAGGAAAATTTTTTGAACTTGGGTTGCCTCCCAAGAAGCTACTCCATTTTTCGAGTCTAGCTAGACTCTACCAAATACAGATATGTTAATGATGCCCTCCTCCATCCATTCCTAAGAAACAGTAGTTGTGCTCAATTAGCAACTTGAGCACATAGTCTTCCAAGATCTTTATTTTTTTTTCTATTTTCTATTTTTTTTTTTCTTCACAAAGGTTCCTTTCATTTCGTTGTTCAATTGAATAATGTACTCATCTACCTTGGAAGTTGGGGTCATTTTCTCATTTTCCAATTCCTCATTTATCTCACCCCATAGAGTCATCTCCGGCATAGTCTTTCCAACTTCATCATTTGTCTTTTCATGTGATTTTGGGGAAGTTGGCTCTTTTTCCTCCTTTGCAACTAAGTCTTTCAAAGTTTCTGCATCATTCTCCACTCTTGAAGCTTCTCTAGTTCTTATTACCTCGAGGTGATTTCATTGTAGCTCAAGTTTTCTTCTTCTAAATTCACTCCCAAGAGTAGATGACGAACTCTCATGTTGTCCTTCGAAGGACATTGCAACCCTATTCTTGTGCCTTCAAGTGTATTTTCCACTAGTTCTTCTATAATTATTCTCCTCTTCTTTAGGTTGTTCTTCTCAATGTAGTCGAGTACCATAAGTGGGCCATTTGAGCCATCTTTCTTCATGCTCTTGAATAGCGTAGGCTGAATTTGAACATTAGCCCTTATCAATTTGGTGGATTGAACTTGGAGATGTTGGAGAGATTCAACATGAGCTCTTTTCACTCAGCCATGGCTACCTCTTAACTTTGTCATTCTCTCACGTGGCGCCGACTTATCTCATTTGGATCAAGAAACCTAGGCAACCCAACTTGAGAGTGGTCCATTTCAGCCATTGATCTTGAAATTCAGGTTGTGCCACAGTAGATTCAGTTTGAGTTCTTCTTAATTCATCCATAGCTTCTTCTAGGCTTGATCTTTGGACTAGTGGAGATTGAAGAGTGTTATAGCTTGTATTCCATGAGGCTAGTGGCAATGTCAAGCAACCTGTGTTATAATTGTTCCAATATGGGGTACCTCTATACGAACTTCGAAGCCATGCAAATGTGGGGCTCCTCACTTGATTTTTCACTCTTGATACGATACTATTGGCCATTTGTCATTCCTAGTTGTTGATTAAGGAGAGCCAATGAATTTGTCAACTCGATTAAAGGAGCCATTGTGATTTAAACTTGTGCTTATCTTTGCCCTCTATGTAATCTATTTGCTATTTTCTCTGGCTCGAGATCAAAAGGAATTAGTTCGCATTGACCTTGGCTTCGTATACACGCAAATTAACCTCCTGAAACACACAAACAAACAACAATAGAGACCAAGTCACAAGCACTAATGTAAAATGAATAAAATTAAATAAAATAATAAAATAATAAAAAAATAAAAAATAAAGATTGATCCAAAGTAATATCTAAGTGCGTTGTTGTCAATATCAACACAAAAACTTCTCCCCGACAACAGCACCAAAAACTTGACGGACTCTAGATAGGTGTGTAAAATTTTTGTAAAAACGTAGGCTCGTACGCGCAAGTATGCGCGTCGAGTTTACATAGGATAATGGCTAGTCAAGTGTCGTCCCACAAGGAGAAGTGTGTTGAGTATTGACTTTACGCTTTAAATATTATCTGGACCTAAAATCGTAATGAATTCCGATTAATAAAAAGAAAAACTAATCCTATGTTATTTGCTAAATCAATTAATTATGAAAACTAGGGTTTTGCCTTCACTTGCCACACTCGATGGATTTTAACCTAAATATATTATTCATTTAGTATATTAATTGATTTACGCTGACGGGTTGATTGTGCCTACAAGATATTCTCTCTCGAGATATATTTGCCTATCTCACCAGTAGGGTGTATTGCATCTTTGCCTCAACTCCGGACTTTGAAACACTTAAATGTTTAAACCCTTAATGCCACACTTGGAATCGGGATATCTCTATTCGCCGATTGACCAAGTGTTGCTCTATTCATATCCCTGGGGGTCATCATCTCTCGATCTCAAACTCCCAGCAAAAACACACCAATGTTGGCCAAACACTACCATGTAAATAAAATACAGAGATAGAGCAAGTCGAGATAAAATCAATCCATATAATGAATGAAAACGTAATTAACCATTAATCCATTCGAAAGTAGCAAGGCTACAACAAAAACCTAGAAATAAATCTAGAACATCTCTAAGTGAAAGAAAAGCAGCAAAAAAAAAAAAAAAAAAAAGAAACAAAGAAAGAGGATGAGAATAAACGATTTTGAGTGAAAGCGTCATCTCCTTTTCTTCAATCTCCTTCTTCAAGCTTTTCCCCTTCAAGCTGTGTGCCCTAAGGTGTTTCCACCCTAAGAGAGGGCTTCTCCCCTTCAAAAAGCTTCAAAATCTATCACAAATCGTCCTCCTCTCAATTCCTTGGGTTTGAGCTTTAAAACCCACAATTATGGGCTCAAAATGGGCTAAAAATCTACCAAAAACCAACCCCGAAAGTCGTGACGTTACAGCAACTCCCCTGTTTGTGGACCAACTTCGTAAGATCATAACTTTGTCATCCGAACTTTGATTTAGGTGTTCTTGGTACCGTTGGAAATATCTTGAAGTGTAGAATCTGTATATGGCAAGGAAAAACACTTTAGAAATTATTATAAATACTGAATCTTACAAAAATGTCTAACTGGTCACTTTTGAGCTCTCTTCTCTTCTTTCTTCAACAACCAAGAGTCATAACTTGATCATTTGAAGTCCAAATGGAGTGACTAAGGTATATTTGGAAAGCTTGAGAAGTATCCTATCCATCCATATAAATATTGTAGCCATTTGAGATTATCTTGCAGCTGAAAATATCAAATCACAATACCTGCTGCTGCATGTGTAGTTTGTTGATTTTTGGGCTTTATCTCTTTGTTTTTGCTCCATATTGGCTCATGGTTGACCTAATCACAAATTAAACATTTAGAGAATTAGGTCACTTATTTATATGATAAAACTACTAAAATTATAAGTAAAACATTGGGATAAAATGAGTATAAAATACACTCATCAATTTTCAACCTGTTTAGGAGAGCGGTGAGGTCCACCTGCTTCTTGAAAACCCCTGGGGATCTGCCCCTCGAGTTCAATTGATAGTTGTCCGTGGAGCTCATTAGCTTGTCCTTTGTGGTCCGGGAATCTTTAAGATTGCCTTCAGGATAGCCTCTTGTGCCTGAGATTGTTCGTCTCACTCGGCAACTTAGCCTTAATTCGCTCTGATGTTTTTCTGGTATGTCCATTAGCTTCATCTATCAAGACTTGTGCATACTTTGACATGACTTTAGTTTTTGTTGACATAACTTTGAGTTGTTTAGAGTCAGCCTCTGCTTGAGCTGTAGCACCCCTTCTCGGTTCAACCCGATTGGCGGGTCCAAACCGAATTCGGGATGCTCTGATACCGCTAACTTGTCACGCCCCCTTACCCCACCCCACATAGGCGAAGCGAGGGGAGGGCGCGAAACTGTACTGGGACTCTTTACCTTCTTTTTCAAAACTTGGTGGTCACAAGTCTTATAACTGAATCAAAATATCATATACAAAGATAAAAAAATAAAACTACCACCGTAGTGGTGTTTACAGTGTCAAATAGATACAGTCCTGAGTCCCATTTACATATACATATACAAAAACTGTACATTTACATTTATATAATCAAAGTGCAAAACCTATAGGTGATGAACCCCTATAAGTGTGCCGACCCAGCAGAATGCAGAAGATCATGGACGTCCTCTTCTGTACCTACACAGATTAAAACTCGTGCTAAGCTTATAGCTTAGTGGGAAGCTTATGACTTATATATGTACACATGCATTAATATTATTTTACAGTAAGCATATAACAGTAACAGATATACAGTAGCAAATATCAGAATTTTTCATGAATTCATATAACAACTTGTACAAATACTTGTACTTATAGCAAACTTATACTTTTTCAGATCCTCCGTAGGAGTTACAGACCTTATACTCATACAGAGGTACCCATAGGTACTACAAAGATTATACTTGTTCAGAGGTACCCGTAGGCACTACAGAGTTTATACTTGTACGGAGGTACCCGTAGGTACTACGACACTATACTTATATGGAGGTACCCGTAGGTACTACGGAACTTATACTCAGGAGGCACCATAGGTACTACAGAGTTTATATCAGACAGAGGTACACCTCGAGGTACTATGGAACTTATACTTATACAAAGGTACTGTGAGGTACTACTTAAACTTATACTTATACTGAGGTAATCAGAGGTACTTTAAAGCGTAATCCATGTACATTACTTTACCTTATTCGTTATCTCGTAATTTTATCATAACTATTGGATTCTTATCATATAACTGATGGATTACCTAGACCAGTAATAAAGAATCAGTAGGACATAACACAATAAGGCACCGGGTTGCACAAGATAGTACCGAGGTGCCGTGAGCACAAAGCAGAGTACCAAGCACCGACAGAGAGTGTCGGCCGCACTAATTAGAGAGTAATCAAGTACTAAATGTGCCAAGGTAGTCGAGTGTCGTCAAGACTAATCGTAGAGTATCGAAGTACTATACGTGCCTGCCCACGTAAAAGAGGTGCCATGTCATTCCATATCTGGTCTTAGGCAGTCCTACAATTATATGTGTACAGGAACTTACTATCTTATCATAGGGGCATTAGGTTTGCCAACCTCAAACTCGCCGAGGCATGAGGTATCAGCACGTTTTCACTTGGGCTTCATTCTTATCTAAACCCCCATTAGTCATTTATTAGGGTTCCTATACTATCAATGTACGAAATTTAGGGCCTAACAATGCAAAGGTACAACAATCAAGGCTATTGGAAGCATCGGTATCGGTACATCTTCGATCGGTACCGGTACCAACCATTTTCTGGTGAATGGTACCGATACCACTTTGATTGGTACCAGTACCACTTTGCCACTATTTATGGGTACTAGTACCACCCTTGTTTGGGTACCAGTACCGAATTGCGGGATTGACCTAAAATGGCAGATTTCATCCCCTTTTTACCAAATTTTCCATAAATCCAACCAAAATCAAAAGGGTACTCGTATACTCTCCAAAAAACATCTCCCAAATGTGTTCTAACCCAACCAAAAAACCCAATATAGAGCTTAATTAGGGTTTTTCCAAACCCAAATTCAAATACTTGTAAGTTAGGTTAACTTCCTAACACCCAAACATGTATCCATACATCATAAACAAGGATTCATACTCCAAGGGAGGATTCCATGTTCCCAACAAGTATTCACACTCTTTAACACCTCAAACCCTAGCTCAAGGAGGAAATCCATACAAATCATAGCAATCCATACCTAAAACCATAACAATCCATACAAAATCCATACAAAACTTAGCAAGTTCCATACAAAATCATAGCATCCATACCTTTACTCTTCTTCTTCTTCTTCTTCTTCTTCTCTTCTCCTCTCTTCTTCATGTGGAGCTCTCCTCTAAAAATAAGAGACCAACTTGGTCTACTCCCCTTTTTATGTAATCAAATTTTCCTTTATTACTCTTTAGTCCTCCATCTCTCTATTATTTGCACCACAATTTATGCTATTTATACAATAGCCTCTCATCTTCTTATCATATGACTTTTATATCCTATTTTGACAAATTCCACTTTTACCCTTGTATCTTGTACAAATTTCGGGTTTCAAATTTTCTCACTTAGCAAAATAATAATTGTGAACAATTTCAAAATACACTTACAATATACCCTAATTATGTTTAAAAACGATTAGGGTGTATTTCAGGGTGTTACAAGAGTAGCCACTTTTCATCAAAACGTTGTCCAGCCAACGCATTCATTCTATAGATTCTCGATCATTTCCTAAAACTCAACAACATTAGAAACATAAATATCATCATCATGTATATTACCTATGCCTGCTTCTTGCCGGAATGGGCTATCTTATGCAAATTCTTCTTAGAGAAAATTTGTTGTATTTCTCTCAAATTGTTCCACCATGGCTGGAACAAATCCTTCCTGTGCTACTTTTGCAGCATTAGATATTGAGTCTTGAGACTCCAAGATGTTTTACTTCTCAATTTTGGTGGCATCTGAATCCATCGGATGGTGTTTCACAAAGATGTGCCCCACTGAGTTATGTTTCACAAAGATGGGCCCCATCGGGCGTGCCAAAAATATGTTGTGGTGATTTTTGAAACTCACACGAAACATACAAATTATAAGCGTGCGGGCATGCCAAGAAATTAAAGTGTTTCCAAATTGGAATGACTCATAGATCAAACTTCTAATCAGGTTATGTAGGTTCCTCGGTTCCTATGACACCCCGAAATATACCCTAGTAGTTTTCGGACTTGTTTAGGGTATTTTGTAAGTATGATTTGATTGTTTCGTGAGTTAAATGCGAACCACGGAAACGAGAGACCGGAAAGTTACAAAACTTAAGGACAAAATTGTAATTTGTCCAAAAAGGGGGCCAAAAAGACATGAATTAAGAATATTTGAGGCCAAAATGAAATAAAGGGAAGTTTATTTATAAATAGAATGAGTGTTATGGCTTAAATAGTAAATAAGGAAACTTAACCCAAAATGGGTTTTTGGAGGGCCAAACAAGGCCTTAGCAAACATGTGGAATCTCTAGTGACCAAAATTGGTCTCATTTTGGGGGAGGAAGGAAAAAACGTGGAAGAGAAGTTAAGAAGAAGAGAAGAGAAGAGGAAGAGGAACAAGATGGAGGAGCCAAGATCAAGCCAACAAGGTATGGATGCTTGACTTTGGTATGGAAATTATGGATTCTAGCATGATTTTGATACAAGAATTTCGTATGGATTAAGTTGTGGTTTCATTTGGGAATATTAATTTGTCTCCTTCTGTAGTGGTTTTGCTAGGCAAACATTCTAACTCTAGATTTAAGGAAATTTTGGTTGAAAAGCCCTAGTTGATAAGGAGGTGATATGCAATCCTTCAAAATAAGGTTTTGTAGAATTTGGGTGAAATTTGGTATGAACCTAGATTCTTCTTTGCAATAAAAGTGTTTCAGGGAGTTGTCGAGAGGGATCAGATGTTAAGCTTGACGGCTGACATTAGGAGTGATATATGGATGAAAGTGCATGAAAATAAGAAAATACATTTTGGCAATTTCAAGATTCTGTACTGGTACAATTTGAACTTGTACTGGTATTAACCTTGTGTACCTGGGTCATTTTTGCCACTTGTACCTGCAGACATGTTAGATGTACTCTGCATACCTGTTCTCGTTTTCCCAGTTTCGACCAGTTTTCGTATTTTGGCCATAACTTGCTCATTTCTTATCCCATTTTGAGGATTCAAGAGGCTACAAAATAGACTTCAAGGAGAACCAAACTTAAAAGAGAAGGCATCGTCAATTTCCCGACCCTAAGGGCCTAAAATTCAATTAAAGTGGGGCCATGTGCAAGAAAAATTCCTGCATCAGCTTTGGACATAGAGTAGTCCGGGTTGTTTCGGACGTAACTTGAGTTTCGGTGCTCCGAATTGGGTGATTCCAGTTGGAATAGAACCCTTAGCACCTTAGATTTAAAAGAGTACAATGACCTAGAGTCAAATATGAAGTTAAGACCCCGGAAAAATTAGTAATACAAACTGTCACTAGAAAACCGGTAATGACTAGTTGGCATTTGAAATGCCATAACTTTAGCTCGATGATCCGACTGGATTGATTCCACTTTCTAAGTAAAGTAGATTCATAGAGAATAAGAATATATGAATGATGTGTGATTCATTATACATCATATTTCACAAGAATATGAAGTGCCATATGTACAGGCATGAAACAAGGAAAATGTAGAAAATGAAAATGTAAAGATGTGTTCATGAACATGAAAATAATTATGGAAAATGAAAATGAAAACGAATTGAAACATGATTGTGAACATGCGAGGCAATATGTCAAGAACACATAATGTGGTTATGATATATGATTATTATCACATATAACCGTAAAATGATAAATAAACGGCTAGTATACGAATGAGAATATGAATGAGTATGTGAATGAAAGATACGTGAGTGAATACATGAATGAGCATATACGTGAATGAGGATATAAACCAGCATACGTGAATGAGTATATGAAATGAGTACATAGATTGAGTATATCTTTTGAAAGGATAATACTAAAGTGATATTAAATTGAAATGCGATTAAGGATCTGCTATGAATGCTATCTGTAAAATATATATATATATATATATATATATATATATATATATATATATATATATATATATATATATATATATATATATATATATATATATATATATAAGTATATATATATATATTGATTTGAATGATTGTTATTCGAAATGTCTGTCACACGTATGCATGTGTGCATGTATTTGAACGATGTTTCTAAATTATCGCATAAAAGTAAATTGGATTTGAAATGTATCATTGAATGACCGACATGACTCCGATTCACCAACCGACCATCATGAAGGTAACCGTGATGACTAATGCGAAATCACATTGTTATCGCACGACGTACATGACAGATTCACTAACCGACCGTCGTGAATGTCGAATTCTATAGCCATATGTGAGACGATAATAATTAAATGCGAAATCACATTGTTACTGAATGACAAATGTACAGATTCAACAACCGAACTGCCGCGGAAATGTCAATTCTATAGCCAAATGTGAGACGTGTATAATTGAATGCGATCACATTGTTATCGACGACAAACAGACAGATTCAAAGAATCTAACTGTCATGAATGTCAATTCTATAGTTAAAGTGAATCATACCGTAAAATGCTAAAATCATATCGCTAACAATGACAAACGTACGTGATTCGCAAGCGACCGCTGCGGAATGTCGAATTCTATACCAAATGTGAGATGGTGATATTGAATGAGATCACATTGTTATCAATGACAAACAGATAGGATTCAGCAACTAACTGGCTATGAATGTCAATTTATAGTTAAAGTGAATCATAATCAGAAAATGCGAAATCACATTGTTATCGAATGACAAGCAGACAGATCTCAGAAGTGAATCTGGCTGCGGAATGTTTACTTATACCATATGTGAGACTCGCATTAATCGAGTGTGAAATCACATTGCTAATGAATGACAAACAGTATGATTCCCCAAGTGAACTGGCCGTGAATGCCTACTTCTATAGCTATATGAAATCACCAACCGATAAGCCAAAATGACATTAAAAAATTGTATTGTTTAAGTATCTTTTTACATTACACGGACATAGTAAAAAAGGCATCATTTGTAAATGTTAGGTCTTTGAAATTATAAGTGTTTATGAGATTGCCCGAAAAGAAGTGCTTTCGTGAATTAAAAAGTCTAAATGGAATAACATAAACAATGTTTTGGAAAGATAATTGAAAATGCTCTGAGTAAACCGGGCTTCACTCTTGATCCGCCAACCGGTCAAGTCGGAGATCTGGTCGATACTTTTGAAAAGAAAAATTTAATAAGACGAAATAAATGTTTTGATTTAAAACGTCGGAGTAAACCGGGCTCCAGCTTGGATCCACCAATCGGGTCAAGTAGGGGATTCGGGTCGCGACACTTTTGAAAATGAAAATTTATAAAACGAAAACAAAAAGGATTTAACGGGCATCCCAGATCACGAAATGTAATTTCTAAAGGGAGTTGATTAATGGCTTCGGTCGTGATAGTGATAAAGAGTCCAATATGTATTGGTATTAGTCTGATTTGAACCTGTAGGAAATTGATATGATTTGATTTGTTCTGATTTGCCATTGTATACGAATAGGTTTACTTTGAATATGATTTGATCTATCATACATGTAGTAGATATGAGTTACAACCTGTAAAATACATGATACAGGAAAGTAATATGAACAAGATAATGATAAGGAATCTGAAAGAATAAATTCACATGTATAATATAATATGAGTTAGAAGTCACATAAGAATAGACTTATATGCATAAGTATTAGTAAATGTAAAAGATAGTGATCAAGGACATTGTTATTGGTCGTTGTTGTCTATATGTTCCCACTAAGCGTAAAGCTTAGCACGGTGTTCAATCCGCGGTAGGTAATCAAGAGGAGATAAAGAGGACAGACATTCCACACCAAACAGAGCCGGGCTATCTCGTAGATAGGTGCTCACCAAAGACTGCTCACATGATCTCCGATGTTGTATTAGATAGGTATATGTATTTGTATAAGTGAATGGGACTTAGTATATGTGTATAAATTCCCATCGGATACCATTCCGGTGGTAGTTCATTTGTAAATGTAAATGATTGTTGGTTATGAAAAAAATATTGTTCGAAAAAAAAACAAAAACAAAAAACAATAAGAAGTCCAAGAAATGGCTCGCACTCAAACCGGTCCGAACTGACTGAATCGGGGCGTGACAGTTCCCTTGACAATTCCTCAGACTCAAAGTGAAAAAACGTACGGATGAGAATATTGTAGGAATTAATTGCTGAAGAAAAGTGTTAAATTTCCTTAAGAATGAATGAAATAACACGGTGTTGAAAGTTGAATGATTTGAATGATAGTTGCAACTATAATGCTGAAATTGCTGAAGTAAACATTGGATTTGATTATGAAAACAGTATTATGCTTGAAAATTTGATAAACTTGAATAGAACTTGCAACCAGAATGCTGAAATTGCTAGAGAAAATGATAGATTTCACTATGAATGAATGAAATAACATTATTGAAATTTTTTCCAAACTCGCTAAAGCCAAGATATACCTCCGAATGTAGCGCCGCTCCTGTCCGACCCGATTAGCTGGATCTTTGGAATCCGAGTCTAGGATGCCTGATACCAACTGGACTTTACTTACTTTTTTAGACATTGGTGCGCCCAGTCTTATAACTCGAATCAAAAATATTATATCCAGCTGCATACAAAATAAAACTACCATCAGAAGGGTGTTTACGTGTCAATACATACAAGCCCCGAGCGTCCCATTTACATATACATATACAAAAATTGTACATTTTACATTTTTACAGGTCTGTAGCGCTGAGCCTATCGTGGTGGACTCCTACTAGTGTCGTTCGGCAAAGGAAGAAAGATCATGGACGTCCTTCTTTGTACCTACACAGATTAAAACCCGTGCTAAGCTTTATGCTTAGTGTGAAACATATAATTTATACGTATACACATGCATGAACATAATTATAGTGAGCATATAACAGTAACAGATACACAGTAGCAGATATCAAATTTTTTCCATAAATTCATATAACAAACTTATACACATATTTGTACTTAAAGTAGACTTATACTTGTCCCGATCTCCCATAGGAGTTACAAAGCTTATACTTGTAAGGATATCACGTAGGACACCTACTTGTACTTACCTCCCGTAGGAGTTATAGAGCTTATACTTATACAGAGGTACCCGTAGATACTACAGAACTTATACTTACACAGAGGTACCTGTAGGTACTACAGAACTTATGCTTATACAGAGGTACCCGTATGTACATTTAGAGCATAACGATGTATTTTACTTTACTCTTATTCGTTATTCAGACTCTTATCATATAACTGTTGGATTGCCTAGACCAGTAATAAGAAATGAGTAAGACACAACACAATAAGTAACTGGTTGCACAAAGATAGTATCGAGGTGTCGAGCACAAAGCAGAGGCCAAGACCGATAGAGAGGTCACGCATTCAATCGTAGAGTACCAAAGTACTAAACAAAGAGTGTCGAAGCACTAAACAGAGAGTACCGAAGTACTAAATGTGTCACATGCTGTGAGAGTGTCGTCAAGACAAATGATAGTACCAAAGTACTATACGTGCTCCCGCCCCACGTAATGTATGCGCCGCCACGTCATTCAATATCTAGTCTTAGGCATTCTTACAATTATATGTGTTCAGTAACTTACTATCATATAATAGGGGCATTGCGTTTTCCACCATCCAACTCGCCGAGGAGGCAAGGTACGATCTAATTTTTCCTTTCCTTTACCTTACAAACATGTATGGACCCTTTCATACACTTATAGGATCCTTATTAGTCCAATAGACAAGTCTTCTTTTAACAACGGAAACAAACGAAACAAAACACAACATTTCCATAGCCAGGAACAAGGGTTTCACCGCGGCCAAGCTCCTTCGCTGTGTCAAAGTTAGCCACAAGGAACTGAGGATGGAAAAATCCTCCTTCTTCGACCATCGCGCGTGGGGGTCCTTCGCTATCAAGGAGGACCTCGCCGCCGTGGGTCTCTTCGACCCTATATCGCTTTCACCCTGCCGCTTTTTGGTCATTTTTCTACAAATCTAACCAAAAACACAATAAAATGCATATATTCTCTAGAAAAACATCTCCCAACTATATTCTAACCCAACCAAAACCAATCATAGGGATTAATTAGGTTTTTTTCCAAACCCTGTCCTCAAATACTATTAGATGTGCCAGTTAACTTCCTAACACCCAAACATGTTTCCAAACACCATAAACTAAGAATCCATAATCATATTATACAAACTAGGGTTTTACCAGCCCAAATTTCAAGAAATCTAGGGTTAGGATGAATTCCTAACTAAACCCTAGAATTGGAATCACTAATATGCATACAAACTCATAGCAATCCATACATCTCCATACAAATCCCTAGTTTCCATACTTTCCATACAAAATCATCATAGCTTCCATACAAACACTTCCGTATAACCCATACAAATTATACTTTTCCATACTCAAAATCACAAATACATAGTGATCCATACCTTTTCTTTTCTTCTTCTTCTTCCTCTACTTCTTCTCTTCTCCTCTCTTGGCCTTCACGTACAAGGTCTCTTAGCCAAAAACGCCTAAATGTGAGACCAAAATTGGTCTTATTTGGTCTAATTCCATAAGGCCTTGTTTGGCCACCAAAAATGCATTAATTTGACATTTTATTGCACTTTGTCCTTCAACTCTTTTCTATTTGCTCCACAAGTTATGTTATTTCTATAATAACCTCACATTTTTTTATCTTATGACTTTTGTGTCCTAATTTGACAAATCACAAATTCACCCTTGCTTATTTCCGGGTTTCTCAGATTTCACGTTTTTCATTTAAATTATGAAAATTTCAAATTATACCTGCAAAATACCCTAAACATGCTGAAACGACTAAGGTATATTTCGGGGTGTTACAATTCCGCCCCCCCGGCCCCCACCCCCTTCCTCTCCTTAAAAGAAATTTCATCCTCGAAATTACCTGAATTGAAGAGCTAAGGGTACTATGCCCTCATCTTCGATTTCGGTTCCCATGTCGCTTCTTCCATACCGTGATGTTGTCAAGACACTTTTACCAGAGGGACTTGCTTGTTCCTTAATTGTCTTATTTCACGATCTAGAATAGCTTTCGACTCTTAAATGAAAGTGAAATCTTCTTGTACTTGTATATCTTGAACTGGTAATATGTGTGATGTGTCAGAACAATATCTCCGAAGGATAGACACATGGAATACATCATGTAATTTGGCTAACTCTAAAGGGAGTGCCAAACGATACGCTACTGGTCCAACCCTTTCTAAAATCTCGTAAGAGCCAATGAATCTTGGACTCAGTTGTCATTTTCTTCCAAAGCGGAGTATCTTTTTCCACGGAGATACTTTTAAAAACACTTTGTCTCTAACTTCATATTCTATATCCTTTCTTTTTAAATTAGCATAAGACCTTTGTCTATCACTGGCAGCTTTACCTCTACTGAATAATCTGAACTTTTTCTTCCGTGTCTTTTACTAAATCAGGACCAATAATCTTATGCTCGTTTAACTCTGCCCAACACATAGGAGTTCTACATCTTCTTCCATACAAAGCTTCATACAGGGCCATACCAATACTGGACTGATAATCGTTGTTATAGGCAAATTCCATGAATGGAATATACCAATCCCAACTTCCCAAAAAATCTAATACACAACCCCGAAGCATATCTTCCAACACCTGAATCACTATTTCAGACTGTCCATCTGTTTGTGGATGGAAAGGCAGCAAGTTCAACCTCGGTGCTTATCAGACCTTCCGCAACCTTGACGTAAACCATGGATCGCGGTCGGACACTATCGATACAGGAATCCCATGCAATCTGATAGTTTCACTCACATAAAGTTCCGCTAGATGATCCATGGAGTAATCAAGCTCTGACGCAGAGAAAGGAGCGTGACTTGGTCAACTGGCCCACAATTACCTAAACTACATCATGTTTTTCGGGTGAGGAAACCGTATTAAAAATCCATAGTAATGTTATCCCACTTCCATTGGGAACTGGAAGGATCTAACAAACCTGATGGTACTTGGTGTTCACTTACTTGTCGGGACACGTCGACACTTAGATACATACTCAGAAATGTTCTTTTTCATCCTCACCAAAGATACTGCTTTCATATCCCGGGTACATCTTATTACCTCCAGGTGCTTGGTGAAAACAAAGATAGGCTACAATATCTTCTTTGTCAATTCCATATCATTCTATTACATAATCTTCTTATACAACAAACCTCCACTTTCATCTATGGCATAATAAGTCTTGTGGTCTCCAAGATCGATCAATCGAACTATCTCTTTGTAATCTCGCATCATCTTTCTAAGCATTTACTATCATTTGCTTCAAATTTGGTATAACTCTCAATTGAGCCAACAAGGCTCCTTTAGAATCGAATCTCCAATCATAATCTTTCAAAGTCAAAGCAGAATCTGCCACTACATTTGCTTTTCTCGGGTGGTAGTCAATTATACAATCATAATCCTTAAACAATTCCAACCACCGACGTTGCCTCAAGTTCAAGTCTTTTTGAGTTAGCAAATATTTCAGACTCTTATGATCTGTGAAAATTCTACATTTTTCTCCATATAAATAGTGTCGCCAAAATTTCAAAGCGAACACTACAACTGCTAACTCCAAATCATGTGTGGGATAATTTTGCTCATGCGGTTTCAACTGTCTGGAAGTATAAGCTACGACTTTCCCATCCTACATCAATACACATACCAAACCTATCCTCGAAGCATCACTGTACATAGTATAATCCCTACCCGAAGTAGGCTGAATCAACACTGGTGCTTCAACCGATATTTCTTTTAACCTTTCAAAGCTGGATTGGCACTTATCATCCCACTCAAACTTAACCCCTTTCCGGAGTAATCTTGTAAGTGAGGATGCTATAACTGAAAATCCTTGTACAAATCTCCGATAATAACCCACCAAACCTAAGAAACTTCTCACCTTGGTTACATTTTGAGGAGGTCTCCAATTAATGATTGCTTCAATTTTCATTGGGTCCACTCTAATACCTTCAACAAATACACATGACTCCAGGTTATTAATTTCCTTAAGCCAAAATCACATTTACTTAATCAAAATAACTTATTCTCTCTCAAAGTTTGCAATACTATCCTCAAATGGTGTTCATGTTCTTGTGCATCTTTAGAATACACCAGGATGTCATCAATAAATACCACAACAAATTGATCCAAATAAAGAAAACCCTATTCATCAAGTCCATAAATGCAACAGTATCGTCAACCCAAATGGCATTACTAAAACTCATAATGGCCATAACGGTTCTGTGTCGCTTTCTGACATCAACCTCTATTACCCGGAGTTGATAATATCCCGATCACAAGTCTATCTTCCAAAAGACACTTGCTCTTTCAACTGATCAAATAAATCCTCTATTCTTGGCAACAGATACTTATTCTTAAATGTTACTTTGTTTATTTTCCGGTAGTCAATGCACATTTGAAGAGTGCCAACTTTCTTCTTAACAAATAAAAACGGCGCACCCTAAGGTGAGACACTAGGTCGAATGAAACCCTTATCCAATAGCTCCTATAGTTGAGTCTTCAACTCTTTCAATTTAGTTGGAGCCATACTAAGAGGTGCCCTCAAATGTATCGCTCTGGATGTTCACAGAGAGATCCACTTCCTTTCTTCAGTGGTACCCTAATTCCTTAGAAATACATCGTGAAACTCCTAATCACAAGAATATTTTCTAAATTCACTTGCTCTCTTTTGGAGTCAAGAATCAAAGCCAGAAAGGCTCCACAACATTTTCTCAGGAAACGTCGAGCTTGCATAGACGATATGACATTTGACATTATTTCATATCGGATACCCTGTACTGTTACTTATGACAAATCAAAACATTTAAGCAAAACTGTTTTCTTATCACAATCTACTATAGCCCGATGTTTGGATAACCAGTCCATTCCCAATATCAAATCAAACTCATGGAAAGGCAAAGCAATTAGATCAACCAAGAATTCCCTATCATGTACCAATAGGGAACAATTCTTATACACGCGGTTGACTCTAACACTATGCCCTAGAGGACTTGTAACAAGCAGGTCATAAGCTAACAACTCTACTGAAGGCAACTTATCACTCATTTGATCCATACATATATATGAATGCGTAGATCCCGGATCGATTAAAGCATACAAGTCAATATCAAAGAGAGTGAAAGGACCAACAATAACCCCTAGTATGTTCGGATCTTCACGAGCTCTCATAGCATAAGCTCGGGCTGGGGCTGTAGTAGAAGGACGATTCACTGTCTCTGAATCACTACCTCTTCCTTGAGAACCACTTCGTCCCCTACCCCAACTCTGAGTCTATGGAGGTACATTCGACCCTCCTCTACCACTTCCTTAAGAATTTCTAGAACTTCCCGATCCTTGCAGACAGTTGGCTATCACATGATCAATGCTCCAGCATTGGAAACAACCCCCAGTTACTCGTCTACACAAACCATAATGATTTCCATAGCAATGCGGGCATGCAGGTCTTTCCCTGTCCGTTGAGGCTCGACCGAACCTTAAAGGCCATGGTAGGTCCCTTTGTCTCCCTTTACCACCCTTATAGCTGAACCCTATGTTGAATCAAACTCAGGACTCTCTAGGTCTTTTCTCAAGAGAGGAACCCCTCTGAGAACTTTTCTCTTTCTTTCTTTTCTGACTCTTCATTTTGGGACTCTCAATTTTTATAGCTACTTGTACTAGCTAATAAAAATTGACAACTTGTAGCGAAGTAACAGCCGTGAGGTACCTTTTAATGGACTCATGTAAGCCCTTCTCAAACTGTCTACATCTGAATTTTTCCGTAAGAACGGATGCCGGTGCATATTTACTAAGACGGCTGAATTCTTTCTCATATTCAACCACTCTCAATTTCCTTTGTCTTAGAGTCAAGAATTGCTTCCATTTTGACTCCTTGTAATCATCAGTGACATACTTCGTATTAAACTCTGTGACGAAGTAGTCCCATGTAACTGGATTTGGAAGTAGTGGATTTCTCAAAACCAACTTCCACAAATCATAAGCTGCACCTTGCAGCAATCAAACTGCACATGTGGCCTTTTGGTCCACAGGACATCTCACTTCATCTAGAGCCCTTTCCATTTTTTCAAGCCAAAACTCAGCTTTATCGGACTCTTCCATACTTGTACACCATGGAAGCCCACCCATGCTTTCTTACTGAATCACTCGGAGCTCGAGGGGCCGTGAGTTGATCTAAGACCCTTGCCATATCCTGAGAGATTTTTACCAATGCTTTAGTTGAAGCATATTCATTTGTTGTTGAATCAGACGGACCAAAAACAGATTGATCCAAAAGATTGACGCTTTCAGCTGTTTCATCTACAGCTTCCTAAGGTGGATCCATTCTAGACAATACAAAAAAAACAAGGACATTCGCATTAAGCTAACACATTACTATGTAGGTACATCCTTAATCTAAGACTCTTCCAGAAACACCTAAACCTAGGTTTCCGATATTAACTCAGTTCGCTCCCGAAGTTCAATCTGACAAGGTGTCCTAACTTAGTCTGGATGCTTCCAGATACGTAACTGGACTCTTTATTTATTTTTCATTATTGAAACAAGTCTTATACCTTAGTCAAAAATATTATATCCACGCATACAAAATAAATTACCACCGTAGTGGTGTTTACGTGTTAATACATACAATCCGAAGTCCCATTTACATGTACATAGTGCAAAACTCGTACATTTATATTTACATATCTCGTGAGCGCCGGAACCTACTATGGCGTGACTCCTACTAGTGTGTCAGTCTCTAGTAAAAGCAGCGACTGCTTAACGTCCTCCTTCATACTCACACCTGACAAAACCTCGGGTGCTGCTTTACTTTTTAATGGGAACATAAGTAGCTTATACGTATACACATGCATGAACATAATTATAGTGAGTATATATAATAAGAATGTGATACACAAGAGTGCATATCAGAATTTTTCCATAAATTCATATAACAAACTTATACACATATTTGTACTTACAGTAGACTTATACTTGTTATGATCTCCCGTGGGAGTTACAAAGCTTATACTTGTACGGATATCACGTAGGACACATACTTGTACTTACCTCCCGTAAGAGTTATAGAGCTTATACTTATACAGAAGTACCCGTAGGTACTACAAAACTTATACTTACACAGAGGTACCCGTAGGTACTACAGAACTTATACTTATACTTATACAGAGGTACCCGTAGGTACATTTAGAGCATAACGATGTATTTTACTTTACTATTATTCTTTATTCAGACTCTTATCATATAACTGTTGGATTGCTTATACTAGTAATAAGAAATGAAAGTAGATTACAAGATAATAAGTACTGGCTGTACGGCAAGATCGAGGTGCCGAGCACAAAGCAGAGTGTCGGGCACCGACAGAGAGTGTCATCGCACTAATCGTAAAGAGTACCGGCATTTTAAACGTAGAGTGCCAAGTATCTAAACAGAGTACCGGCGGCCAATGTGTCGGCACGGTCGAGAGTGTCGCCGAGACTAATCGTAGAGTACCAAAGTACTAAGTATGTGCCTCGCCCACGTAATGTGGCGCCATCATGTCATTCAATATCCGGGACATCTTAGTAATTTTACAATTATATTGCGTGTTCGCGAATTTACTATCTTATAATAGGGGCATTACGTTTGCCACCAACAAACTTGCTGAGGCGGCAAGGTAATGGCCCACTTCTTTTTCCTTTCCTTACCTTTTACAAACATGTGGACCTTTTCATACACTTATAGGATCCTTATTAGTCCAATAGACAAGTCTTCGGAACAACAAAAAAACAAAACGAAACAAAAACACAACATTTCCATGCTGTGAACTACGGCGAAGCCCTTCGCTGCGGTGAACTCGAGGATGGAAAAATCCTCCTTCTTGGCCTCGCTGCGGCATGGGGGTCCTTCGCCGCTACGAGGACCTCACACGCGAGGGGTCTTCGCATCGCGAGGGTCTCTTCTTCACGCCGCGAAGGACCCTCGACATTGCCTGCACTTGTCGTTGCTTTTGGTCATTTTTCTACAAATCTAACCAAACACACAAACATATATTCTCTAGAAAATGACTCCAACTATATTCTAACCCAACCAAACCAATCATGTGGATTTCACCAGGTTTTTTCCAAACCCTAACTCAAATACTTGTATGTTAGGTTAACTTCCTAACACCCAAACATGTTTCCAAACACCATAAACTAAGAATCCATAATCATATTATACAAACTAGGGTTTTACCAACCCAAATTTCAAGAAATCTAGGGTTATGATGAATTTCTAACTAAACCCTAGAATTGGAACCACTAATATTCATACAAACTCATAGCAATTCATACATCTCCATACAAATCCCTAGTTTTCATACTTTCCATACAAAATCATCATAGCTTCCATACATTTCCATACTCAAAATCACAAATACATAGTGATCCATACCTTTTCTTTTCTTCTTCTTCTTCCTCTACTTCTTCTCTTCTCCTCTCTTAGCCTTCACGTTTTCCCCTAGCCAAAAAAATGCCCAAAATGTGAGACCAAAATTGGTCTTATTTGGTCTAATTCCCATAAGGCCTGCTTGAATCACCAAAAATGCATTAATTTGATTTAAGCTTCATTTATCAGAGACCCTAACCTTCAACTCTTTCATTTGCTCCACAAGTTATGTTATTTCTATAATAGCCTCATTCTTTATCTTATGACTTTTTAAGGCTTCCAATTTGACAAAATTACAAATTCACACCCTCGTTTATTTCCAAGCCAAATTTCACATCTTGCATTTAAATTATGAAAATTTCAAATTATGTCTGCAAAATACCCTAAACACG